>JAPJBO010000257.1:0-261740 GCA_030068145.1 Diplonema papillatum
CCCCCCCCCCCCCTAGGGCTAAGTTGGATGGAAACGCCGTTTCTTTTAGTTTTTTCGAAATATGGAACGGAAACGGAAACGGAAACGGAAACGTTTCGTTTCTTTTAAAAGAAACGCCGGAAGGCTCCTCATGCTGAGGGGTCCTATAGGATACCACTTCGCGGGTCCTTCTGTGTGTCCGTCGGGTGTCCGTTTCCAGCCAAATTTTGGCTTTCCTTTCAGAGGGCGGGATCACCTTCTTCTTTTGATCTACCAGCGGGCACTTCTCTTCCTCCGTCTTCTGGCGGGCTCTCTGACTCTTCAGGGCCCTTCCTGGGCTGTTCTTCGACTTGGCTCGGCCCCTTCTTGTGTGTCGTCGCGGTCTCGTTTGTGCAGAGCAGTCGCTGATGCTCACCGCTTTCTTTCATCGGCGATCTGACACGAGCAAATAGGTAACCACAAGCTAATGATGCAGAATGTCGTCACATGCGGATGCTGAGGTTTTCTGACACCAGATTCCACTCTTCTGTGCCTACCACTTCGTCCTCTGCTGCTTCCAACCCACGTTCTCATGTTTACTTGTATCGGCAGCCGTGCCGAGTGGGGCTTTTTGAATCTGCCGTCCTCTTCTGCATTGTCGGTGGGGTTCTTCCTGCCGTCGCTGTCTATGCTCCGACAACACCGCCCGATGGTGCCCCTTCCGGTGACGGTTGCCACCCGTCGTCGTATGCAAGGTGCACTGTGGCAAGCGATGTTTAACGCACAGGCCATCGCTTTTCTGGCGGGTTCAACATTGCCCCGGCATACGTGTGCCCTTCTCACCTCCTGATGCTGATCGCACTCCCTCTTTGTCTTACGCCGCCGAAAAACCCCGGTCTTGTAGCCTGTGGCGCGGCGGTGCTCCCGCTGTCCTGAACGACCGTATCTGTATAGCCTATTATTGGAAGCGGATGTGCTTTCCCGATCGTCTTCAGCGCGTTGGCCAACGGCCTCGCATAATAGAGCATCGTCGCCACAACAGCCATTGGTATAAAGAGCTGCAGACTCAAAGTCATCACAACCGGATGCGTGTGGTTGCGTCTGCTCCACGCGGTCGCAACTCTTATGCTTCTTTCCTCCCTCTTTTCGGAGCCACCTTGTCCATGGTTTCCCACTGGATTGCGGGGTCCGCCGTTCGGACACACATTTCCGGTCGGACCTTCAGCCAGTATACTAGTGGCATACCAGCCGTTTCTTTTGGAAAGAAACGGCGTTTCCATCCACCGCCAAAAAGAAGGAAACGGAAACGGAAACGTTTCCAACGTTTCCATCCTACATAGCCCTAGGGGGTCCAATGGTCAAAGGAAAAAACGTGGTGTTCAAACGGGAGGCAAGAAAAGGCCAAAACAGCGCCCTTCGAGGCCCTGAACGGTGCTGGAAATATGCTGGGGGGTATCAAACACCGGGGGGTGTGCGGTATTCCCCCTCAGCAAATGCGTAAACATGGATTTCAGGCCGTTTTGGCGTGTTTCCCGCAGCCCCAAATAAATCACCAAAACGTTCCTTCGACTCTTCAGCGGTCGTTTGCGGCAGAACTGACGCACACCTCCTGCAAAATCCATATTTGTGGACTCTGAGAATTGACTTACGTGATTCCCACTTCATCTCCTGTCTTGCCTTCGTAAAACTCGTGTTTTCGACTTCGAGCTCACATCCCAACCCAGGTTTTGCTGTGGAGGTCAACTTTTGAAGATGGAACGTCGGTTCGAGCCTGTTTCCAGCGTTGCCAAGTTGCCAAAACACCTCAAGCGGCAGTCATTGGTAGCTCAAGTTGCCTTTGGGGCTTGCTAGCCCGGATTCATTGGTATTCTGAAGTATCTTTCCAAGCAGCTGACCGAGCTTCCAAAGTTCTTAATTGCTGCATTCCGTATGCAATGAAGAGCGAGAGAGAGACGACGAGGATGAAGGGTGTTGAGGGCAGAAGGCGGCTATTCAGGGAGATTTGGAGCATTTGGGCCAAACAGGTGCGGATTCCATGGGTCTGCATGTTGAAACTACATGCACCGCACGTCATGACGGTGCCAACTGATTTCTCAACCGCAGACGAGAGAGCAGGCTCACAGTCGATGTCTGGAAGCAGCTTAAAGTCAAACAAACCCACTTTCTCCGCCGTCTGCTCCCAGGCCGGCACCTCTGAACGTCACTGCCAGCAGTACTATAGTTGGGGACCACTCTCGACCCGACTAAACGCTTCTCGGCGTTCGAAACTCCTCGAGTTCTTCTTCACGCTGTTTGCCTCTCTGTTTCGCCTGCGCACAGTATCCTGTAAGGCGGTGCTCTGACTGTCGGAACCATAAAATGTGGCCAAGGAGCCGTACAAACGAGTCTGCCTGGGCTTCCAACCTTCCGAGCAGGCCCGCAGAGTCCACCAATCCCAGTCTGCTCAGAATTTCAGCTCGTTCGCGGGCCGACTGTCTCGTCGGCAACATTGAGTCGCGTTTCGCTCGTCAGGGGGTCGCTTTCAGCTTTTTGTTCACGTTTTAAGTTCACTCCGCTACGGCTCATCCGGCAAGATGACACAGGGGGGTGTTTGGGCGCTCCCCCGAGGTCGTATTTCCTTCTTAACCTCCCCGAAAGTCTGGAAAAAACGAAGTTGCGTACCGTGTACACGCCGTGTACAGACCGTGTACAGACGTACAGACCGTGTACACACCGTGTACACATCAATCCATGAGGTTTAGTAGTCAAAGAATGCCCTGTTGTTGACCGACTGACCCTGCTGTTGACACTATGGTACAGTCAGAGGCCGAGGTCTGCGGTGTTGAGCACATACCCATTCCAAGCACGTTCTTGCAATCCCCCCCCCCTAATAACAAAAAAACAAAAAATCCGAAAAAAATAAAAAAACACAAACCGACGAAGACCCCAAAAAAAACCTTTTTCAACCTCTCCAATTCCCTTCAAGCTAGACCATTATACAACGACCCCCCCCCCCTCCCCCCACACCGCAGTCCTGTCTGCAGACACTCAGGTTCCACGCTGATGATGGTCCGCCTGTGTCCGTGGCTTAAAGGACCGAAACACGGCGCAGACGGGACCAGTGCGGTGTTGAGCACATACCCATTCCAAGCACGTTCTTGCAAACCCCCCCCCACCTCGTATGCCATACGACTGAACGAGTGTAAGATATGACAAGTAGTACGAACGAATAGCGACTCCTAGCGTCGACATCGCAGGAACTTCCTGTTGCGTCGGATATAATAAATGGCTGAATTGCGGCGAAAATGGGATCCACTACCAAAGCTGTTAGCCGAGGAGAGTTCAAACTCCGCGCAAAGCGCTTAGGTAGATCTGGTGTATCGCGGGAGTCAAAGACTAGAAGGCCAGTATTTTGGTATCCACCTCAACGGCGTTGTGTACAATCTATAATCTTCCTTCGAAATACAGGCCTCCGAAGCACCTGCGTTCAGACAGCTCCCTAGCAAACGGGGAGAACGCCATGCCCCGGGATACCTTTTCTTTAAGTTGCATTTGATCGAGCGCTGAGGAGAGTAGTGACTGCTTTGCCAAGAAGGTACTTGTCATGTGCACTTGTCCTGAGTTTGCAACCCACGTAGTGTTGTCGACCAGTTTTCTACTGGGTACATTGCGGGCTTGCTACGGGGAGCACAAGTACACAGTATTATGACGAGTGCTTGTTCATTCCTATTACAAATACGTGGTGAGATCAATATTAGTGAGGCGACCGGAAACTCCTCGGAGAGACGGTCCCTGCACTACAACTCGTCTCTTTCTCAATAGTTTTGTTCCGCCCCCGCCTGGGTGCCGTGTCTGTCCGCCTGCGACCTCTCTCTTCCCACGGACAAAAGGATGCCCAGTGACACCTATTACAAATACGTAGTGAGACATCAACATTTTTATTTTTATTTTTCCCCGCCGCCCCCGCCCTGGGTGTCATGTCTGTGCCTGCGATCTCAGGACACTCAGCGACTCTATTAGAAATAAATGAGAATGCGAAAAGACGCCAAAAAGGCACCACTCCCCGAAGCCTGGACAGCCAGCCAGGACTTGAATACCGCGGGCCCTGAAACCAAATCAAGATGATTTCCATCAAAGTGCTGCTGAATTGGTGATATCTCCGTATATAATATATGGTGTTGCCCAGCAGGACCACGCAGAAGTCGTATCATTCCGGTTCGGTGGTTGCATGCAGCCTCGGAGATAGGTATGGATTGACTACGATCATAAAGGAAGAAAACGAAAGGCGGCCGCAAAGCCGGCCGGCAACAGAACAAAGGTCTATAGCTGAAGCTTCAAAAGACTGCGCAGAGCAGCAGTGCAAGCCCCGAGAGGAGCTGCACTTGAAAGCGTGCAACTCTCTTCGCACCAATCGAAGCTTTCCCTTACCCCGACCTGCCTCTACTGTCACCACTCAAAACACGAAGAGAGAAAAAAAAACAATCTATTCCACCGCCTCCCCTTTTAATGACCTTCGTCACCCAGGAGACTTTAAAATATTGGGGTCTCAAGCGAGCTTTCACTCTAAAAGGGCCCCCCCCCATGGGTGGCCCTAAGCGGCCAGATTGCGGAGTCGTTGGCAGAATCTGACCTGACCCCCCCCCCCCCCCCTATATACAGGCTATTTTCACTGTGGAGGGGGGACGCTACCTGTCACTCTCTAAGGTGGTCACCACGGTGGGCCAGTGGCTTATATATGGGTCTGGTTCGGACCGGGAACTCACCCAAAAAAAAAAAAAAAAAAATCGAAAATCGGGTGGGAGGTTGGGGTGATTTACACTACCTCGGATTGGGTTGGGCAGGAGTTTGGTGTCTGTAATCTTGGGTTGGGCAGAGGTTTTGGGTGTCTGTAGTGGGAATTATTTCTCCTATTCTGGCTGTGCTACAGAAGAAGGGTGAGACCTTTCATCAGAACAATCATCAGTAGGCTAGGTGTCTTCTGGAGGAGAACACTGGCTGCAGAAGGTCCTGACATCAGATTCTGAGGCACCATGTACCATACCGTCTCCCAGGGGCGGTGCCCCCTGGACCCCCCATAAACAAGATTTCGAATTTTCGCCAGAGGCCTGTTACCAGGCATCTGTTTCCTGTTACAGGTTCCAAACAAGACAGAATCTGAAGTGCCATGTACCGTACCGTCTCCCGGGGGCGGTGCCCCCGGACCCCCCCTGCATTAAGACCAGAGAAAATGGGCTTGGTGTCTAGTTTGGAGGAGAAAATGGGCTGCATAACGTCCTGCGGTGGGTGGTCAGAAAAAAAAAAATTTTTTTTTGGCCAAAAACCACACTTTGAAAATTTTTTGTGGGCCCACTTTTGCCAGGGAATTTTGACCATTTCACCTTAGAGAATTCGACCACCCAGCCTCCAAGGCAACTGCACTGTAGAAGGGGGGGGGGGGGGGGTCCCTTGCAAAGTCGTTGGGGGCCCTCAGGGTAGTGTCAGCACTGCCCCCCCCCCCCCCAAAAAAAAAGTGTCCTTGCGGTTGCGGGCCTTTTACCGAAGACAGTCTAAAAGTATTTTAGCCTCTCCACCCCACCCAAGCCTCTGCGGTCAGCCGGTGACTCAACCGGTGAAGTACCGAACAATCTCATCAAAACACCGCCCCAGAGTTTCAAGCAATCGCTTTCAGATCAGAAAAAGCGCCTTAGCCCTCCCCAACCTGAGACGAGAAGCCAATGCACAGCGCATGTTGATGCCCGCGATTGTGGATTGACAGTGGAACAAATTAAGAATGAAGGATACCGGGAGTGAAGTCCGCTTACGCTCCAGAAGCCAAAGAAATGAATCACGAAAAGATGAAAACACAGTGCCACACGTAGGTGCCCTGCAAGTGGGAACAACGACCAGGCTCGTACATGGTCGTGCCAAATCGCATTGCATCGCCCGCTTCAGCTGGATTCGAATCCCTGATTCTTTTTTGCGGGCTGGAGAACAGTGGCTCAACTAAAACAGAAGCAAGATGGTTTAGTTTACAGTGGGTAGTGGCAGACATCACGCATCGCGACAGCGCCCATTTTCTGAACAGGACTGACAATCTCGCTGTTAAGCTCCACTTTCGGTCCGGGGAGCACAACTAGGAGGGGCACATTTTCTATGAGACACAGATTTCATGGTGGACGATTCTTGGGATCCATGTGTCCGTCTACAAAGGTTCAAAACAGGTGAATCGTTTAGCTGATAAAGAGATAGGAATGATTCTGACCTCAAGGACCTTTTGCGAACCAGGAACAAGGAGTTCAGCCTCCAGTGTTCCTAAAATGACGAAAGGACAATAGTCGCCTCGGATACACACCGAGCGCAAACGGTTCGTGAGGTACAAACAAAGAAATATGTCATTATCTCAAGAAAATGTGCAAGTGAAAAAGGTGGTCGACCGCCCCTCATTCTTCAACCCCTCCCACTTCCCCTGGCCTGCTGGATCAGACATTTTGCTGCCGCTGGGGGAAATAGACGCAGAAAACGAGTTTACATTCAAAAAAAAGAAAAGCTTATCATTTCCACGCAACCTAGAAGGACTACGGTGGTGAGTGGAAGTCTGACCCGAGTTGTCGTCGGGGAAAAAAGAAAGAAGAGCAGAAAAAAACAGAATGACCCAAGCAACAAAATAAGTGAAAAACGAAGCGACAGAGTGTATCTTTTGGCGACCACCACTTCTTTCCGCTTCCTCTCAGTCTGTCTGGAGGCACTCTCAGCCGGGTTTCCAATGGTGACGGGTGTCCTGGGCAAAATCTGCTGAGGGGATTGGCGGAAAATTGTGAGTGGTTCCTTTCCGTGTTTTTTTTTTGCTTTTGTTGCTGTCCGTTTGTCCAGTCGCCCGAAGTTGTAGGCGAAGATGTTGGTCACGAACCAAACGCGGAAGAAAAGAAGTCGGCGCTGTGTGTGGGAGAAAGTCTTGCATACGTGGAAGACTGGTGCAATGCTGTGCCCAAGAACGAATCAAATCTCGAAATGCGGCGGGAAAGAAGAGTTCGACGACAGAGTGAAGCACTGAAATAGCGCGGTTGCGTGTTGTAGTGCATGGCTTGAAATAGGTAACGTCTGTAGCGACGTCTCGCCCACTTGTCACTTTCACCAGTCAGTGTTCTCTGCCGACACGCTGCTTTTGAGTCCCGTGACCGTGGGGTGACAGATGCAGGGAGGTAGGTTGTCAGCTTGTCTTGAGCTGAATGCCATCCGGCATCCAATTCAAAGTTTCAACTGCAGCGTTGGCACGAGTTTTGGACCTCGTTACAACAGCTGAATATCTTTGCACTGGGTACTCGCCTTACTTTTGACGAATTCTCCCGCTAGGACGGAGAATTGCGCGAATGACCTGAAGTGCAGTGTGCTGAAGACGCAATCCCATTGTGTGTTTGTGCTGTGTGGGCTTGGGCGTACAACGTCTCTCTCTTAGACGAGCTGCGTTGCGCCAGAAGGCGTTCCCCTCTTTCAACAAAACTCTGAAGTTCTTCTTGAAGTTCTGGACCCTGCCCCTACTGGAAACCCCCCGTGGGGCCTTCAAGCGACCTTTTACTCTCCTTTCCAGAACAGAAAGCGGTCTTGAAACCCTCTTGTCTTGAATTCTTTCAGCACTTGCGGGTGGCCATACCCCCCCCTCCTCCCCCCAATGTCGCTCCCCTCTTTTGTGGGGGTTCTGCTTTGTCACTTTGCCTCTCTCACTTCTCCCATTGCTCTTGGGAAACGATATGGGTAAATGCCAAACCCCCCCCCCCCCCCCCCCCCCCTAGGGCTATGATGGCAAGTAAACGGAAACGTTTCCCGTTTCCGTTTCCGTTTCCATACTTTCAAGGAAACGGCGTTTCCTTATTTGGGAAACGGCTGCAGCAGATTGCGGTGTGTTAGGTGATCACACCTCGGATGGGCGGGGGGAAATTTTTTTAGGGGTATTTCCCAACGAGCCAGCAAAACAAGTTTATCTGTGCAAACGGTGCTGTCTCCGAAGTAGTCCCGAGCTGCGCGGTCCTTCGTAGTGGTGGCAACCAAGCACTCAGAGAATTGGGCCTGGAGACCTCACCGTAAAGTTTCTCGACAAGGTTCGTATGCGCGACAGTCTTTTCGGTTTTGGCTGCAAGTTGACACACCCTGTCGGGGATGTGAGCAGCCTCAGAAGCTGGAGTTAAAAAAGCGGGTGGCACACCCGCTTTTCGGGTGTGACTCGGGCACCCTCTTTAGCTCCAACTTCTGGGGCTGGACCTCACCGTGTAGTATTCCCTGGTGGTGTTAGCGTGGTTTGTGGGTAGCCTGCAAAACCAAGGAGCCGTTTCCGTTTCCGTTTCCATGTTTTGGAAAAAACGGATGGAAACGCGTTTACTTGCCAACATAGCCCTAGGCATAGTGGTCAAACGATTCGCATTATCGCATATTATCGCATTTGGGATTTTGGCGCCAATTATCGCATTTTCATTCGCATTATCGCACGATTATCGCATATTATCGCGTATTATCGCACATTATCGAACGTGCGATAATGATTATCGCACGATTATCGCATATTATCGCGTATTATCGCACATTATCGCACGTGCGATAATGATTATCGCACGATTATCGCACATTATCGCAGACTTCTTTGGGAGACCCGGAGAGGCAGGATGGCTTGTCAGGCGCAGAAAGTGAGAAAAGGAGTCCGCGGAGCTCGTTGCGAGCCTTTCTCACTCGTACACTCCTCTAGAATGCGTCGGTCATCCGCCATGCTACCGTGACGCTTCGACAACTGACATCCGACCACTACCAGTGTCACCTAACTTGACAACTACCATGGCTCGATCCCTTCTTGCGCGAACCGCCTTGGTTGATGGTGGCTGGTGTGCAGAAGCTTCGGTACGTTGTGGGTGTAAGTCGTCCACCGAACAACTCTTGCACTGGTAGGCGCCGCCTGACATATCCATGACTTCGCACCCACTTCCGTACCCTACTCATAGCTGAGACCATCGTCAACCCGAAGACAGACAGATGCCTCTTGCAATGCCAACCTCTGGCTGGTGGGTGAGCTCACCTCGTGGGATCGCGTAGCTGCGGGCTCTCTTCTTCTTTGCAACTGCACGGCCTACGGCGGCGGCTAACGCCTTGATGGGAAACTTCAGTTTCCATTGAGCGAAGGGTACGTCCTGCAGATACACGGGTTTAGAGCAAACTGCTTCTATGCCGTTTAACATCACTTTCGTCCTCCTTCCAGCTGCAAAACGTGGGCGGTGCATGATCCCGGCATTGCGGCGTACCCAGGCAGCGTAAGAGCATACACCTTGTCGCCACTTCCCGGGAAGGCTGAGGCTCCCGTGTCAGCAACGCCGAAGTCGTTGATGAAGACGATGAAAGAGAGCTTGCACGGTTGCTGACCAGTGCTGATGGCCTGCCTCTTTTTAGTGCTGGTGCGTCGACATCTCTTACGGCGTTTATCTGGTTCCGGCTGTTTCACTGGGGCTCGCCGAAGTACAAGTCATGGTTGGTCTTGTTTGTCGGCTGTGTGTCGAGTTCCAGCATGACACTGCCTTCGTGCAAGCCGGCTCAGAAGACCTCCATAATATTATGCTTCTTGCGTCTGGGGAGCATCTGAACAACTTCATCTGTCGTAGTATCAGCTGGCACGATCTACTGGGCTGGCGGGATTGGGGCGGCAACGGAATCTGGATGTGGTTGACAGAAAGGTTCTCATAGCACTCTTGCTACAAACCCGGACACAAACTTTCCCCCGGAACCCACCCCTACAGGGGTACATCATCTGTACAAATACAGTATTATGAAGTATCGCATGCCGATTATATGCGATAATTTTGTGCGATAATGCGATAATTATTATCGCATGCGAATCGTTTGACCACTATGCCTAGGGGGGGTCAGAAGTCCTTTAAAAGTGAAGCTTTGGGTGAATTTTTAACATGTCCAAAAAATGACTGCTTAGCCCTGGTAAACAACCCAAAAACAGCAATCCGGAACATTGCGCAGGGTTTTGGGCGGGTTTCCCACATTTCTGGGCGTCTTTGACCACTTCTTGGGGGGGGTCGAAAAAGTGTTCCCCCAACGGTACCAGTACACGGCCCCGCCAGCCAGAAATGTCATCACCGGCCCAACAGGAATGCACACACACACAAATGGGAAGGACCGTGGCCAAAGGTGTCAATGCTGAAGCTCAAGCCCTCCACTTCGTGGATTGCATGTGCCTGTGCCGTGCCGAAAAGTCTGTTGTCCTAAAGAAGTGGAAGGAACTGCGGGGGAAGAAGGTGCGCAATGTCCCTTGGGCGAGTGACACGGCCTTTCTGAGGGCATTTCCTCGGGTAGGTGCGGCGAGGAAGCGCGTTCGAGTGGGTCGCAAACTGCCGTACGTGTGGTGCTTTGGCTGTACGCATAAGAACGTGAAAGAACGCAATGACGACGACGACGATGCGGACGAAGACGAAGACGACGACGGCGACGGTGCGGACGAAGAAAAATCTTCTGAACTTTGCAGACAGCTGTTCTGATCACAACGTTCCCTTTCATCATTTCATTTTTCATTCACCTTTGTCTTACCTTCCTTCACGTGTGCCCAGAGATGCCCAGGTGCAGGCCAGGATAGCCTCAGAAGTGATCGGCACAACATCATAGCTGCCCTGGATAGTCCCAGGGGTGCCCAGAATGGCCCCTGAGATGCCCCCAGGTGTACAAAATGCCAGAGGTGTGCAGAAGACGTGAACTGGTACCGTTGGGGGAACACTTTTTTGACCCCCTCATAAAGTGGTCGGAAATGCCCCAAAAATGGGGAAACCCCGCCCGAAACCCTGCGCAATACTCCGGATTGGTGCTCTTGGGTGGTTTCCCGGGGCTAAACGGCCAAGAACGGAAAGTTGATTTTTTGGCCCCCGGCTTCACGTTCTGACCCCCCCCGCCAAGAGTATACCTGTAAATCCAGGTAAAGCCCCCCATTGCATCCAAAACCCCTTATTAGCACACCGGACAGACAGTGGCTGGTGTGGTGAGCAGGCACGAGTCTCGAGAGCTGGCAATGAGGAATCCGCACGTAAAAACAGGTGTTTTCAAGGCTGTTTTGGTGAATCCATGGTCACCTGGAGCAGAATAACCACGTTTTTCTCCAGGTGCCTACCCTTGCCACCCATTCCCACACCACAGTAGAAAGTCAGAAAAAAATGCCTGTTTTTGACCCTGTTTTGGGTCATGCCGCAAGGGGGGTGGGGGTACTAGACACTTGTGAGCTCCTATGCATGGCACGGGGCCCATCTGGTGAGAAATAACACTCAGAAGTTGTTTTTGGGGGCATCCTGGGCCCAGAAGTATCCGGGTTTGACTAAAGAATTTTTTTTGGCTGATGAAGTGCAAAGGGGGGGGGTTTGGCATTTACCCATATAACCCGTGCGTTAGCCGCCGATACGTTCGCGCTGTGTGTGTGTGTGTGTGTGTGTGTGTGTGTGTGTGTGTGTGTGTGTGTGTGTGTGTGTGTGTGTGTGTGTGTGTGTGTGTGTGTGTGTGTGTGTGTGTGTGTGTGTGTGTGTGTGTGTGTGTGTGTGTGTGTGTGTGTGTGTGTGTGTGTGTGTGGAATCCTATATCTTGTCCTGAGGTCATGCTCGTGTTGTTTGCTCGTTGCCGTCGTGGACTCGGCGTAGCTACAGCCGCCGGTGCGAATGATAAACAGAAAGCAACTGGCCGGTGCTTGATACAGGTGAAAAGACCGCGAAAGCGGGCCTTCACAACACAGGAGATGCAAACAAGATTCGGACAGCCTGTTGGTGCATGCGTGACTACCCCTTTTTCAGCCTCGGTTAGAGTGGTATTTGTGAGCAGGCATCGCTGTCTCTGGACTAGATAGGATTCCACTATCGGCGCTCAAGCAAGCTTGCTGTTATGTGTGTGTGTACGTCTCCGCAACGATTCCACGCTACAAATCCCGGTGCTTTGAGCCGGAGACTACGTTTGAGAAAATCCTGCACCCCCCGAAGGGCTACCACGGATGGACCCGCAAAAAAGAGTTGAAACGATTCTGCTATTCTGCGTGGTGCAAAGATCGGCGGTTGGCAGGCGCATTTTTCAGAACGTTTTCCCACGTTTCCATCTTCGAACCGCCCCCACCCCGCCAGAAGCTTTTATTCCCTTTCGCGAAGAGAGGCTGCAAACTTGTCGTACCTTTCGCGGCCCGCCTTGTGTGGCCGACGTCGCACCTCGAATCCGGAGTGGAGTTGGGACTGTTGTCAACTGATGTATGCGCCGCTGTTCCTTAAGCGTTGGATATCAACGTAGACGTCTGATTTCAACTCCTGATAGACCCTGGTATGCCCATGATATACAGCACCAGGAAGTTCTATGCAGCTCCGGAGGATAGGATTGAACTGCCAGAGTGCGATGCAGTTCAAGCCTCTCCTCAAACTACGGTCAAACTAGTTTCCGTAGCGGGATGGTTGCGGTGCACACGACCCACTTGTTGCGGGGTTTCACACGAAAGAGCATGCGAAAAGACTTTTTTGAAGTACCGTGACTCAGTCAGTACGAAGGAACTACAAGGTAGCTCGTTTACCGGTACAGATTTGTTCATTCCAAAGCAAGCGGGTCGTGTACCCGCGTCTTCTTGAGCATCATCAGCGAAAGAAGGAAAGATGCCCAGGGGTCTGGCGATGTGGATTTGCCCTGCTCATGCATGTCCACATTTCGCGCGTGTATACGCCCGGATATATTTTTCTTCGCAGCTGGAGGAAGTCTCAAAGGGATTCTCTTTTTTACCGGAACACATTGATTACGCCGTTGTCCAACGCCAATTGTCTGCGTTCCCCCTTTCGTCTACCCCCTTTCGTCAGTCTTCTTTCCCTATCCTCTGTTTGGCGCTCTCTCGTTCGTGCTTTGTGGTTCGTTCGATGCGCGGTTGCCTATTTTTTGTTTGTTTGTTATTCCATGCACCCGCGTATGTCCCGCGGCGCCATCCTGATTCTAGGATCGGAAAGTTCCACCGTGAGGCAGCACAGAGACGGCAAGGGGGCGCCCGAGTTTGTACCGTACCAGGTACAAGACGGGCTGTAGCTAATAATTTGAGCTCCCAAACTGCTTTTTCAGAGCATTTCAGTAGACAAGTAGGTTTTAGACACTTGTGTGTGTTCGTCACCGTGCACGTCAAAAACGACCCTATTAGGCAGCTATGACCTCCGTCCGGTGTTGTATGCACACAAAGCGCGGAGTACCCGGCCGAGGAGCTCCGGGCGAACATCGAGCAACTGGACGAGTGACCAGCTGAGATGGAAGGCGCGTGCTCTCGTACCATGCTCGTTTCTTCTTTTTTTCGTCCAACACCACACCGTGATAGGATTGAGCAAAGCCGCCCGAACAATACCGCCTTCGGAGGGGTGCTGTTGCTCCTGCGGTCTTCGTGGGTTTCGTACTTGACACGCCAAGCCTGCCCTTCGGTATAAGTTCGTCCAGAACACCTCGTTCGAGGTTTTCGATTCCTCTCTCTCGGGAAAGCCAGCGCGGTAGTAATGACCACGAGAACATATACAGGTGGGAGGGAGGGAGAGGCCCTGGGACTGCTGAGGCGTGACTACCGCCTTTGACTTGTTTTGAATTGTTCTCTCTCCCTCTCTCCTCTTCTCTCTCTCTAAATGAAAGCGAGAATTGGGGTGAGCCCTGATTATTAGATTCGCGGTAAAGAAGCTAGCGCACAAGGTATACCTGATCTCGCACCTCCTTTCTGATACTAAGTAGATGCTCTATTCTAGCTCTCTCTCGGAAAAGGTCGCCCTGGCGGACATGGCGAAGGTGATAGTTAAAGCGAGAATCTGAGGCAAGCCCTGATCGTTAAATTCACGGGTAAACGACTCTTTTTCTCTTTCTGAGACTCCATCCTCCACCAGCACCATCACCTCCCCCCCGTTCGTTCTTCCCAACTGCCCCTGTTGTTTCCTGTCCCATTCTTTTTGTTCGTCGAGAATCCGCACGGGTAAAAAAGGTAATGCGCGTTTGTCTATCCGTTTGGCTAACGAATTGTCCTCGGGTGTCTGCAGTGCGCATGATAAGTGTTCGTGGATACGTCCGCAGATTTTGACGTGACATGCGACTTAGCAGAGGGCTAACACAGGTGTACGAGTGCGTGTCCGCCCACGGTTGCGCTGGTAGGGAGCATTTGCGCAATGATTACCAAATGAGGTCCAGCTTCAGAAGCTGGAGTTAAAGCGGGAAACTTGAAAAAGCGGGTGTGGGTCTCCTTGGCTTTGGGCGTGATTCTGCCTTTTCTTGGTCGTCGGACCGCAGCCAAGATCACCTGTAAGGGTCAAGGCGGTGTTTGCTCTAGCAACTCCTCGACATCGATATCCGCATTGTTCGAACTCGGGTCGCGATGACGATCGATTACTGTATCCACGTCCGCCATCTCCCGATCATCTTCCCACTTCTGACCACGCTGCAGCAGCCACGTGCAACCGGGAAGTCTTCCCCATCTGGTCCGCGAACGAGTGAGCACTGCTCTTGCACCCCAGGTTAGCCTTCAGGCAAAGTACATTTGCGCCGGTAAAGACCGGCGCCCAGCGAGACTAGAGGCTTGGTGAAAGCAAAGTTCGGGCGAAGCAAAGCAAATTTCGGGCGATGCTAAGTTCTGGTGAAGTCAAGTTCGGGCGAAGCTAGGCCAAAGCAAATTCGGGTGAAGCTAAGTTCTGGGGAGGCTAAGTTCTGGTGAGAGCAAAGTTCGGGCGAAGCTAAGTTCTGGTGAAGTCAAGTTCGGGCGAAGCTAAGTCAAAGCAAAGTTCGAGTGAAGCTAAGTCCTGGGGAGGCTAAGTTCTGGTGAAAGCAAAGTTCGGGCGAAGCAAAGCAAAGTTCGGGCGAAGCTAAGTTCTGGTGAAGCTAAGTTCGGCGAAGCAAAGTTCTGGTGAAGCAAAGTTCGGTGAAGCAAAGTTCTGGTGAAGCAAAGTTCGGTGAAGCAAAGCAAAGTTCGGGTGAAGCTAAGTCCTGGGGAGGCTAAGTTCTGGTGGAAGCAAAAGCAAAGTTCGGGCGAAACAAGGTTCTGGTGAAGCAAAGTTCGGAGGAAGCTAAGTTCTGGAGGCTAAGTTCTGGTGAAAGCAAAGTTCGGGCGAAGCAAAGCAAAGTTCGGGCGAAGCTAAGTTCTGGTAAGGCAAA
The DNA here is from genome assembly GCA_030068145.1 of Diplonema papillatum. Taxonomy (NCBI): domain Eukaryota; phylum Euglenozoa; class Diplonemea; order Diplonemida; family Diplonemidae; genus Diplonema; species Diplonema papillatum. The sequence goes on from JAPJBO010000257.1 coordinate 15,055, forward strand.
GTTCCGTCCGGCCTGAAATATGCAAATACCCGGTGCCAAATCACGGGTCAAAACCCCGGAGCGAGGGAATTGACCGAAGACCAGGGAGAACCAAAAAAAGGTCCTCGGCGGGGTTCGAACCGGGGACTTCCAGCCATTGTGTGTGCGTGAAGGATTGCACCGTTCACTCTGCCATCACGGTGTCAATTTCCAGGGGCAAAAAAAGCTTTGGCCGCTGACAAAAATTCTGACTCGAAAAAGCACTACGAAAACGGCTCTTTGCAGTTAGTACACCAATGAAATTTCATTTCGACTTAATACACTGCCGAATTTTAAATTCGACTTACTGGGGGGGGTCACAGCGCTCTTGTTGAGGATCAGCCACTTTGGCCGGATGGCCGGATAAACCAGACCCCCCCCCCCCCCCCCTTTTCCCCCAACTTCCCCTTTTTTTTTTTTTTTTTTTTTTTTTTTTTTTTTTTCCCCCGCTGATGACTAACGGACCGTCGGACCCGTCCCAACGGGGATACTTATGGAAGTTACAATGAAGGCTTAGACCGGTACGGGCTACATGGCAACTCCTGCTCAACATGTAGAACGTGGGGAGCAGCCTGGAATTTTGCTTGGCCCTTGACCCCCGCCTACGGTGAGGTCCTTTTTGGGGGTTTTTTTTGGTGGCCTTACCAGCCTCACGACAATGGGGGGGGTCCGGGGGGCTTCGCCCCCCGGCGAACGGTACGGTACATGAGTTTGCTCGAAATGAGCGGTCCGGGGGCCACACCACTCGGCGACCCGTTCCAGCAGGTACTTTACGGTCGAATTGGGCAGGTAACGCTCGGGTAACGCTAGTTTACAGCCATACTTGGTATGTCACGCTCATGTAACGCTACGTTACAGTCGGATTTGACATGTCACGCTCGTGTCACGCTACTTTGGAGTCGAATTCGACATGTAACGCTCGTGTCACGCTACTTTACGGTCGAATTGGGCAGGTAACGCTCGGGTAACGCTAATTTACAGTCATATTTGGTATGTCACGCTCGTGTAACGCTACGTTACAGTCAAATTTGACATGTCACGCTCGTGTCACGCTACTTTGGAGTCGAATTCGACATGTAACGCTCGTGTCACGCTACTTTACGGTCGAATTGGGCAGGTAACGCTCGGGTAACGCTAATTTACAGTCAAATTAGATGTCACGCTCGTGTAACGCTACGTTACAGTCAAATTTGACATGTCACGCTCGTGTCACGCTACTTTGGAGTCGAATTCGACATGTAACGCTCGTGTCACGCTACTTTACGGTCGAATTGGGCAGGTAACGCTCGGGTAACGCTAATTTACAGTCATATTTGGTATGTCACGCTCATGTAACGCTACGTTACAGTCAAATTTGACATGTCACGCTCGTGTCACGCTACTTTACGGTCGAATTGGGCAGGTAACGCTCGGGTAACGCTAATTTACAGTCATATTTGGTATGTCACGCTCATGTAACGCTACGTTACAGTCAAATTTGACATGTCACGCTCGTGTCACGCTACTTTACGGTCGAATTGGGCAGGTAACGCTCGGGTAACGCTAATTTACAGTCATATTTGGTATGTCACGCTCGTGTAACGCTACGTTACAGTCAAATTTGACATGTCACACTCGTGTCACGCTACTTTGGAGTCGAATTCGACATGTAACGCTCGTGTCACGCTACTTTACGGTCGAATTGGGCAGGTAACGCTCGGATAACGCTAATTTACAGTCATATCTGGTATGTCACGCTCATGTAACGCTACGTTACAGTCAAATTTGACATGTCACGCTCGTGTCACGCTACTTTGGAGTCGAATTCGACATGTAACGCTCGTGTCACGCTACTTTACGGTCGAATTTGGCAGGTAACGCTCGGGTAACGCTAATTTACAGTCAAATTAGATGTCACGCTCGTGTAACGCTACGTTACAGTCAAATTTGACATGTCACGCTCGTGTCACGCTACTTTGGAGTCGAATTCGACATGTAACGCTCGTGTCACGCTACTTTACGGTCGAATTTGGCAGGTAACGCTCGGGTAACGCTAATTTACAGTCGAATTAGATGTCACGCTCGTGTAACGCTACGTTACAGTCAAATTTGACATGTCACGCTCGTGTCACGCTACTTTGGAGTCGAATTCGACATGTAACGCTCGTGTCACGCTACTTTACGGTCGAATTGGGCAGGTAACGCTCGGGTAACGCTAATTTACAGTCATATTTGACTGTAACGTAGCGTTACACGAGCGTGACATACCAAATATGACTGTAAATTAGCGTTACCCGAGCGTTACCTGCCCAATTCGACCGTAAAGTAGCGTGACACGAGCGTTACATGTCGAATTCGACTCCAAAGTAGCGTGACACGAGCGTGACATGTCAAATTTGACTGTAACGTAGCGTTACATGAGCGTGACATACCAAATATGACTGTAAATTAGCGTTACCCGAGCGTTCCCTGCCCAATTCGACCGTAAAGTAGCGTGACACGAGCGTTACATGTCGAATTCGACTCCAAAGTAGCGTGACACGAGCGTGACATGTCAAATTTGACTGTAACGTAGCGTTGCATGAGCGTGACATACCAAATATGACTGTAAATTAGCGTTACCGAGCGTTACCTGCCCAATTCGACCGTAAAGTAGCGTGACACGAGCGTTACATGTCGAATTCGACTCCAAAGTAGCGTGACACGAGCGTGACATGTCAAATTTGACTGTAACGTAGCGTTACATGAGCGTGACATACCAAATATGACTGTAAATTAGCGTTACCCGAGCGTTACCTGCCCAATTCGACCGTAAAGTAGCGTGACACGAGCGTTACATGTCGAATTCGACTCCAAAGTAGCGTGACACGAGCGTGACATGTCAAATTGACTGTAACGTAGCGTTACATGAGCGTGACATACCAAATATGACTGTAAATTAGCGTTACCCGAGCGTTACCTGCCCAATTCGACCGTAAAGTAGCGTGACACGAGCGTTACATGTCGAATTCGACTCCAAAGTAGCGTGACACGAGCGTGACATGTCAAATTCGACTGTAACCTAGCGTTACATGAGCGTGACATCTACTTTGACTGTAAATTAGCGTTACCCGAGCGTTACCTGCCAAATTCGACCGTAAAGTAGCGTGACACGAGCGATACATGTCGAATTCGACCGTAAAGTAGCGTGACACGAGCGTTACATGTCGAATTCGACTCCAAAGTAGCGTGACACGAGCGTGACATGTCAAATTCGACTGTAACCTAGCGTTACATGAGCGTGACATCTACTTTGACTGTAAATTAGCGTTACCCGAGCGTTACCTGCCAAATTCGACCGTAAAGTAGCGTGACACGAGCGTTACATGTCGAATTCGACTCCAAAGTAGCGTGACACGAGCGTGACATGTCAAATTCGACTGTAACCTAGCGTTACATGAGCGTGACATCTACTTTGACTGTAAATTAGCGTTACCCGAGCGTTACCTGCCAAATTCGACCGTAAAGTAGCGTGACACGAGCGATACATGTCGAATTCGACCGTAAAGTAGCGTGACACGAGCGTTACATGTCGAATTCGACTCCAAAGTAGCGTGACACGAGCGTGACATGTCAAATTCGACTGTAACCTAGCGTTACATGAGCGTGACATCTACTTTGACTGTAAATTAGCGTTACCCGAGCGTTACCTGCCAAATTCGACCGTAAAGTAGCGTGACACGAGCGTTACATGTCGAATTCGACTCCAAAGTAGCGTGACACGAGCGTGACATGTCAAATTCGACTGTAACCTAGCGTTACATGAGCGTGACATCTACTTTGACTGTAAATTAGCGTTACCCGAGCGTTACCTGCCAAATTCGACCGTAAAGTAGCGTGACACGAGCGATACATGTCGAATTCGACCGTAAAGTAGCGTGACACGAGCGTTACATGTCGAATTCGACTCCAAAGTAGCGTGACACGAGCGTGACATGTCAAATTCGACTGTAACCTAGCGTTACATGAGCGTGACATCTACTTTGACTGTAAATTAGCGTTACCCGAGCGTTACCTGCCAAATTCGACCGTAAAGTAGCGTGACACGAGCGTTACATGTCGAATTCGACTCCAAAGTAGCGTGACACGAGCGTGACATGTCAAATTTGACTGTAACGTAGCGTTACACGAGCGTGACATACCAAATATGACTGTAAATTAGCGTTACCCGAGCGTTACCTGCCCAATTCGACCGTAAAGTAGCGTGACACGAGCGTTACATGTACCGTGCCCCGGGGGGGCTGCCCCCCGGACCCCCCATGCAAACAGTTTGATTTACCGTACCGTTCGGCGGGGGGTGAAGCTCGGACCCGGAGTCGTGCGGGTAGGGCCATGTACTTGCATTTTTACTGAAACCTACCTACCGGTAAAACCTGACGGCGAAGGTGGTCTGTAGGGAAAAAGTCAGCGAAAAAAAATTTTTTTTGAGTGCCGGAATGACCTAAAAACCGCGCTCCGTAAATTTTTTTTCGCCCCAATTTCCCAGGAGGTTTTGACCATTTCACCTTAGAGAATCTGGTGTCCACCCAAAAAAAACCTAAAACCCCTGCTTGGCCCTTGGCCCCGAGGCCCAGATCTTATGTTCCACCCTGGTGGGGAGCCCTTGGTCACATTCAATACGGGTGTGATCGTGGTGTCGGTCGCAACAGTCGTTTGGTAGCCAAAGAGAGAGATAGAGAGAAAAAGAGCGCCAGAGAGAAAAGAAAAGATAACGTTATCTTCCGGAAAAGAAGGGTTACGCGAACCCCCGGAAAAAAAATAATAACAAAAAAACAAAAACCGAAAAAAAAAAAAATATATATATATATACAAACCGACGAAGACCCCAAAAACCTTTTTCAATCTCTCCAATTCCCTTCAAGCTAGACCATTATACAACGACCCCCCATTCCAGCAGGGTACTTCGCGCAAGCGAGCTGCTGCCCTCGACTCGCTGGCGTTACCGCCATGCAACAAGCTCAGGCGATAGCCTTTGAAGCACGCATGGGCCCTCCTCTGCCCCTCTGTGGCCTTCTCCGCCCCTTTCGCGAGGGCCGAAGTTGGTGAGCCTTCATAAATCTTCTTTTTATCTTTGCAACAGTCCTCTGTTTCGGTCGACCGTCGGTTTCGTGACGGGACGCCTGAAGAGGGGTACCCAAAAGACTCGGCTACGAGACGACGCCTGCACTGATGCTACGCTTGCGCTCGTATTGGGTTGGACCCAGGGCCGCTGCGTTTTACACGCTGCTCAGGGGAACCTTGTATCCGGGAGGTTCAAGTCCTCATCGCGGCTTTAACGTCCGTATCCCCACCCTCCCTGCCCCTACTGACGAGGCCGGTTCACTAGTCGATGTCCCCTCCCGACCACCACCACCCAGCTCGCAAACTTCCCTACCTCGACCAGTGCGGAGCGTGAGTGGATGTCGCACGTCGTGCAGCGTGTTACGCTCGCTGGCAGACTGCCCTACATCCCTTTTCCGACACCGCCTCATGCTACGAAAGCCTCCCCAGGCCAACTGTTTGAGAATCTTGACGAGTCTTACCCGGCGAGAGTCCGAACTCCCACTTGCTGTTTTCGTCTGTATCGGTAGGTGTCCATGCATTACAACATACATTCTCTACGCTGCATTCTGCCAATCGACAACATAAGACACCTCCGGACGTCACTCGAGGCCGCCCCCTTTACGAAGCCCCTCCTTACACCTGCGCCCCCTGGTTTGCAACCCACTCCCGCGATGCTTTTCCGCGGGGGGGGCCACTTATCGGGGCTGGAGTGCACTGCTGAATGTCACAATCACCTGCCGACCGACGACTTGAGGGCGTGCAACAACCCACGGAGATAACGAGCCGAATGACCAGACACGTTTGCAACCGCCTGCTGACTGCCGACTGTACGACCTTGCAAAACCGACACAACAGCCTGCCGCCACACTACTTGCTACACCGCCTGATACACCATGGCGGCCTCCTCCCCCGTTCGGAGCCATGTCCTAAACCCGGTAGATGGTCAGACACTCATCCGCCGAATGAGCCACCGTCCCGGGACACACGACACCACTGAACGCCACAACTGCTTGCAATCTGACGCACCGATTAGTACTCCCTCTCCCCTGCACCACGTGCCCTTGTTCACACGACGCAACACACCGCTGCCGACTGTCTGCTGTATCACTTACTCTGCTCTACTACTCCCCGGCGACACCCATGCCCGGTACAGTCCGCTGCTTCGCTGAGGCTAACGACCCGCGTACGGACACGAGCCGGGGACGCGAAACGCGACGATATTGCGGAAGTCCATAAAGCAGGTTCTCCCGGACGGAACGTCACTTCATGCTCTATGGTTCGTGTTTTTTCGGCACTGCGCTCGGCCAAGCTACGACTGACCATACCGCCGAACGCGACACAAGATGCCCCATACAAAGCTACATTCTACACTTGTTCCCCCTGGTACACGGCCCGTACCCGCGATGCACTGCCGCGGGGGAGACCACGTACCCGGACCATGTAACACGACTGTACGACACAAATACCTGCTGACCGACGATTTGAGTGCACACAACGGCCCGCAAACACACGACGCTTTTCCACCAGACAAGTTGCTGCACTGTCTTACACAATAAGGCGCCCCCATCCAAAGCCGCGCTCTACACCCCGGCCCCCGGTCGGCGGTCTACCGCTTGCGATGTACATCGTCGAGTAGACCGCCGACCGGGCTGCCCAACGGTGCTGAGCGCTGCAACCACCTGCCTACTGCCGCACTGATCAGTGCCGCGCCCCCCTCCTCTCCCCTGCACTAATTACCCTTGTTTATTCGACGCAACATGCCGCGGCCGACTCCTGCCCTATCACACCCTACCTCCCTCCCCCGACTACGACGATACCCGATACCCAGTCCGCTGCTCCGTATGAGGCCAAGGACCCATCCACGGACACGAGCCGAAGACGCGAAGCGCGACGGTATCACGGAAAACTAGAGCGGACAATTTAGAACGTTCCCCTGGACGGAATGTGAGTGCAATGCTTGTTGTGTCCTTCTCCCATCAACGACAGGGGGGCCCGGTTCGTTCCGGGACCTAGGTGGATGGAGCGGCCATACCCACCCAGTCACCCTAATCGCCACGGGGTGACCTCTCGAAAAAATAACCCGCTCGCCTTCTGAGGGCTCTGACGCGATGGACGTACAGAGTCCGCAAAACAACCGCCTTGTGCACAACCGACGAGAGAAGAAAGCAACCGGTACAGGTAGGGAGACGGTCCACCCAAACGACTTCGCCCCGCTGTACCACCAACCACGGCATCGAGACCGGGCAGAGTCTAGGAGTATTCCATCCTGCCCCCGTACGGCCTCGTTACTTCCAACCGGGATTGTACCATTGTTCGACAACCGAAAACCCAGAACACCGACAAAGACGCGCTGGGCCCTGAGCCTAGCAAAAAAACCAACAGCAGTAGTTTAGAAGCGTGAATCCCCTGCCCCTTGTGAATTGCACTACACCGACTGCCCAGCCGAGCAAACCACCCCGTCCGCCCGCCCCTCCCCAACACCCCTTCCGTTACGTTACGTACCATCAGCTCTCCTCCGTCCATCATTAGACCTCCCTCTACGACGATTCTTCTTCCACCACTAGACCTCCCTTCGCCACCCCCCTACAACACCCTAGCCCGACACCCTGACCCCCCACAAATCCCCCTCCGTTCTACACGTCCGGTTTTGCGACAACCCGACCCACAAACGCACGGGACCCTGCCGGAACGTGCCGAGATGCGTGTGCCACCAGCCGACGCGGATATGCGACGACGCCCGGAGTTTGCGAAGCCGTTCCTCGCGCCTTTCTTCCAAACCGACTGTGTTCGTGCAAAGACGGAGAAGACGACACAGATCGACTGGCTGAAGTGGAAGGAGCAGGGCTCGGAGTTTACGAGCCGATTCCTGAGGAGATACGAGAGGAGGCTCGCACACACATACGCGACACTCAAGCTCCAGCAGCCGACGAATCCGAGCAACTACAGGGCTTCGGGGCTTATCTATGGGCTCGTGGATTCACATGCTAACCTGTTGTATGTCGGCAAGACGGCAAAGACGATGCAGGAAAGGGTCGCCAAACACTGGTCTGCCAGGAACACCAAACAAGACCAGTTCAAACGTCACCTGCAGAACCTCCCCTCCCCGCCGTACTCGTTCGTGCTCTACGACATCCCTGGTGCGTTCTATGCCGACGGGAGATCGTTCGACAGGGTGTCGGAGCCGATAGAGATGGCGTTCATCGCGATGCTGCAGCCGAGGTTCAACACGGTGAGGACGACCAGCGGCTTGAACAACCGAAGGAAAAAGCCCCGCGCTGCTCCGTCGTTCACAAAGGCGTCGGGCAACGAACCGGACACCCCAGGGGCCTCTCGTGAACGTGGGGAACCGTGGGTTCACGTGGATGGTGAGCAGATACGGATCGACCAAGGTCGGGGGAGGTACTTCGGCATCCGTAGACAACTGCAGCACCTCTTCGGGCTTGAGGAAGACGTACTACAGAAGTATGACGTGAACCCGTGGATGAAGAGCCGGGTGTACAGGGTCCGGACATGGGTTCGGCGGTTCATGGCCGAGCACCTGCAGCTTCCGAAAGTGGGGATCCTGGACGAGCTGCTCACGGCACGGCTCGGTGAAATAAACCACCTCGCGAAGAAGAAGAAAAGTGCGGCGCGAACTCCGTGGTTCTGTATCCAACAAGTCAGTAAGTTGCTCGACGAACGCAAACTGGCCGCCATCTTTCGTCACGATGCGCAACTCCGTGCTCTCCTCGCCGACCCCACGGAATTCATCAATACAAGGGTCTCTACATCACTCAACCCCCCCCTTGGTGTCCTCCTTTCCAACTTCACGGAGGTATCAAGGCAGACGACCCCGGAGCCGGCCCCTCCGCCCGAGGAATGCCCGTGTCAGAGATATCTACTACAAGGATACCACATCCAGGGCCATGCGTGTGGGCAGGCACACCTCCTCGACACCAGCAGCGAGCTCGTTACACTCTTCGACAAAGGTCGCAAGTTCCGACCGGACGGCGGCGACGAGGCCATTTGTACTGAGGTTGATAAGGCGGTGGCTTTGTTCATCGAAGGGTATTTCAGCGATTCCCCGCCTAGTTTCGCCAGGCTACTGCGGGAGAAGATACTGTCGACTGTCGGCGTGGCGAGAATCGGGGCCGAACCGGAGGTGACGACCACGACGCGACGACGCCTGCGGGAACTGTACAAGGACGTCGTGATTCTCCCGGTCGACAAGAGCTCACATGACTTCGGGTTCGTATGCAGACGATTCTACAACCAGGATCTATACACGAAGGTCAACCACAGCGTAAACTACGCCCCGAGCGAAAAGACACCGGAGGAAGTCGTTGCAGACCACAAGACATACCTGGACGACAGAGGGCTGAGCCCCACGAACACCCTCCCCTATTTGTATGGTACCTTGAAACTACATAAGGAGGTGATAACCATGAGGTACATAGCGGGGGTCTCCCGCAAGAACACTGTGGGCCCGGAGGAGACGTTCCCTGAACGCGAAACACGCCGCCCGGATGCGACATTCTCATCAACGACAGATGCGCAGCTAGATCTGACGGGGTTGTTGAAATCGGTCATGGAGATCTTACGGAGGGAGGACAACGACCGTTTCAATGCGACCGGGTTCAGGTTCTTCTGGATCACGGAGTCCAGCGACGACACGGCCTTCTTCCTGAAGACTCATGTTGATGAGCTCTCGGGTCTAGTTGCTGGTACGTTTGACTTCACAACCATGTACGACCAGCTGGGGCTCGAGGAGCTGTCGGAAGAGATTTCCAATACCATCGACGAGGCTTTTGCGGCGGAAGCCGAACGGCTTGGCATACGGGTTGAAGACCTAGTCCTGGTACGACCGAAGAGCCAGCACGGGCCGCAAAGGAAGAAACGCTGTTTTACTTTCAAGCTATCGACGGAGCTAAGTTCGCAGCAGGCAGCGTATTCCGCGCAGGACCTCAAAGCTCTCCTTGCCTTCTGCCTAGCGAACACGTATGTACTGGTGAATGGCACCCTCATGCGGCAAATACTGGGCATCCCGATGGGTGCTAACGCCTCCCCGGACATTGCAAATCTCTTCTGCTACGCAAAGGAGAAAAGGTACATGCTGAAGCTCCTGGCTGAAAAGGAAATCCGACGGGCTACACTCCTCAGCATGACGCGCCGTTTCATCGATGACCTACTGTGCTTCGGGACGAAACCCCCGCCCGAATCCATCTACAGCATGCGATACAAGCAGACGAACACATGCGTAGGGGATTCCACCTTCCTTGGCATACGAATAAGACACGAAGTCTCCGACGCGTCTGGAAGGAGGTACATGCGACTGTCGGTTCTGGACAAAGCGAAAGCCTACCCATACCGCCCCCTCGCGTACACGTCGGTCCTCTCGACGGCCCCGTCCAACTTCGGTTCGAGTATCCTCATTGGGGCCCTCGTTCGTAACGGTAGGATCGCCAACAACCTGTATGACTTCAAAACTGAGATGAACAACACGGTTTTGAAACTCATGCGACGCGGTTACCGTAAGAGCGTACTAAAGAGCGGTTTCCGCAAGTGGCTACTAGATACGTATCCGGAGGCTAAGTTTGGCGAGCATTGCGGGAAAGTGCGTGCACATTTCTTTTGGCTGATCCACGAGGTGGAACGTGTCCTGTTGATGCCAGAACCGGCCGCGATGGACCAGGCGATTGAGCGCCTTCTGGCTGAGAAGCCCTTTGTGAAGTACAGAGGCCACCCCCAACCCGTTCCAGAAGCCGACTCCCCCCCACCGCCATCCCCCGAGACGTCGGCCCGACAGGCAGACTCGACCACCCCCCCTGAGTCCACACGGAAGGGCCACAAACGAAAGGCTGAAGGGGACGAGCAACGTGACTCGAAGCGACGCCGGGCGAATGCCTGTAAACCAGCTCATGCAGTTCCCCCGACATCCACACGCTGCCAATCGGTCATCTGTGCAAGTCCGCCTTTCGTGAAGCATGATCCGGCACTGTTTGGTCCTGCCGGCCTCCCAAATCTGGGGAATACGTGCTTCCTTGGTGCTGTGCTGCAACTCCTCATACGGGTTGAACCGATCAGGGAGATGTACTGGAGCCTTGCTCAGGACCGCCTCAACTGCTGTGGGTTCCTCCGGGACTTCCTGGCTTACTTTGCCGTATTAGCAAGCTCGCGCGACAGCGGGGACCAGCGCAGCCAGGACTGTCGAAGAATGGGTGTGCAGGCCGTCTTAAACATGTTCCCAAACTTCTGCGATGCGCTGCAGCACGATGCACACGAAGCATTGGTAGCGATCCTGAACGCGACTGAGACGACGCTGGGACCGGACGAAACCGAGGCCCCCTGCCCGGGCTACCAGCTCTTCTTAGCATGCGTGGAGAACCGTTGGACCAACACGACACGATGTGAGGCATGTGGACGAACTAGTTCCAGCCCTCAGGCGGTACAATGTCTGCAGATCCCCTGCGGAAAAAGGCTGGAAGATTCTCTCTGCGTACGCGGGTTTGTAAATCCGAAGAGAGGGTGCGACTGCGAAGCTGTAGGGACTGTGGCAGAGGATACGAACCTCCGGCTAACGGCTGATTGTGTACTGATGCAATTTGGCATCTACACGAGAAATGGCGCTAGACGCCGGAATGACGTTGGGTTACCTCTCCTCTTAGAGCTACCGGGCCACCTACTGCGCCTCGCTGCAGTCGTGGTGCACTTGGGGGAGAGTACGGCTAGTGGGCACTTCGTCACGTACGTTGCGCAAGACTCAGGTTGGATCCTCTTCGACGATCTACGGGTCAGCCTCGTCGAGGACATTCCTTGGGACAATGTTTACCTCGCGGCCTTTGTCCGGGTCCCCCAGATTGCCCACAGCGTGACTGTCCGTGCGCCGTCACCCTCCATGATACTTCCTGCTCAAGATCAGCTACGCGGCTCGTCTACGCCCCCAAATTCTGCCGGTGTTGTGGTGAACCGACAGTCGGAAGAATCACCTAACCTGCTCTACCCTTCTGGTAGTCCATTGCCCTGCCTGCCCTTGCCGGACTCCTTATGCCCGACCCCGCATGGTCAGCTGTTGGAGCAGCAGTGGGCGGGATCCCCTGCGCTGCGGTGTCAACACTGCGCCATCGAGTGTACCAAAGATGGGCAGAAGTTTCAGGGTTTGAAGGGACTCCGTGCACATGAGAGACGTTGCCGCCTCGCGAGTGAAAGACTCTGAACCGTCGTTTGGGCCTCATCGAATTCCTGACTGTTGGCTGGTCTATTTTACGCTCTGCACCCGTTCACCCTGACTAACGGGAAACAACTCGAAGTGTTCTATACGGGTGAATGCGCACTATCATGAGAGGATGAAGGCACGCATATCCCGCCTGGCCCTGTGCTAGGCGTAGTTTTAGGTTGTACTTATTTCCGAACAACCTACCACGAGCTTATCCACCCACACACCCAACTTTTTCCCCTTTCTTCTAAATTCTTTTTTTTTTTTTTTTCCCCCGCTGATGACTAACGGACCGTCGGACCCGTCCCAACGGGGATACTTATGGAAGTTACAATGAAGGCTTAGACCGGTACGGGCTACATGGCAACTCCTGCTCAACATGTAGAACGTGGGGAGCCCTTGGTCACATTCAATACGGGTGTGATCGTGGTGTCGGTCGCAACAGTCGTTTGGTAGCCAAAGAGAGAGATAGAGAGAAAAAGAGCGCCAGAGAGAAAAGAAAAGATAACGTTATCTTCCGGAAAAGAAGGGTTACGCGAACCCCCGAAAAAAAAAAAAAAAAAAAAAAAACAAAAAAACAAAAAAATACAAACCGACGAAGACCCCAAAAACCTTTTTCAACCTCTCCAATTCCCTTCAAGCTAGACCATTATACAACGACCCCCCCCCCTATACCTCCAGTAGGGTACTTCGCGTAACGCGACTTGCTGCCCTCAGCACGCAGGATTACTTCCTCGCACTCTTTTCCTTTTGGTACTTCAACCATTGGTGCTGCACACGGCAACCCCATGTCCACTGTGCTCTGCGGAGTTTACTTCGCAGATTGCCACCGTAAAATGAAGACAAGTCAGTGCTGCCTAGCGAGTCGCAGTCACAATCAGGGCGAGTGCCCTGAGTTTTTTAACTGATTGCTCAGACACGGTTGTAGGGGCCTTCTCCCCGTGACGGATTCGCCTGTACCCTAGTAGCACGGGTGGTCCTGGCTGTGACGAGCTACGAACAGCCGCCTGACAACCCAGACTCACACCGCAGTCCTGTCTGCAGACACTCAGGTTCCACGCTGATGATGGTCCGCCTTGTGTGTCCGTGGCCCTCACCCCTCGTTGCCGTCCGGCTGACAACGATGCCGAGTTTAGGGGCCTCAGCATCAGCACTGGGGGGGGGGGATCCAAAACAAATCCACACGTTCCCCACGCGGAGCGTAAGCCCTGAGTGGGAGAAAACGATCAACCGGCACGCTTAACCGAAACGAAGCGCCCGTCTTTTTTGCGAATCGCTTTGGACTTCCCCGCTCCGGAGAATAAGACAAAAGATAAGAAGTGACAGTGAAATGGTCGTTACCTGGTCGGGTTTCGCTCGCGACCGTTTCCTGAACAATCCTTCACTAAATCCGCGGTTAAATAACCTGGCCTCAGTGGTGCAAACACCACGCGCTCTTCAAACCCAAGAACCATTTCTCCCCCTGTGGAGGGGGGAGACGCTACCTGTCACACTCTAAGGTGGTCACCACGGTGGGCGGTCAGAAAAAAAATCGTTTTTCCGGCCATCCGGCCAAAGTGGCTGATCCTTGACAAGAAGGCTGACACCCCCCCCCGTGTGGCAAAAGGCGCCTGAACACGAAACTAAGATTTCCCCCCCAGGCACCGGCAGTCTCGCCGTACCGTACCAACCGGCCGTGGTAGCCGCACAGCCAAGCGTGCAAGTACAGCGCCCCTACGAGAAGCGGCAATCGCGGATAAGGCAACGAGTAAGAGCAGTCCGCCCAAACTTTGCATCATCTCACCAGAACTGAGCAGCGCGCTGAGCAGTGAGCTTCGTGCGAACTTTGCTTCGCCCGAACTCAGCTGCGCCAGAACTTTGCTTCGCCCGAGCTGCGCCCGAACTTTGCTTCACCAGAACTCTTAGCTTCGCCCGAACTTTACTGTTTCCCGAACTTTAACTGCTGCCTCCAGTCTCGCCCCGCGCCGGCCTTTAGCCGAGCGCACGTACTCCTTGACAAGAAGGCTGTCACCCCCCCCCAGCTAGCATCAACCATGCATGAGAGGCAGTGCTCTGCCTAAACATTAAACTAAGATTTTCCCCCCCAGGCTCGCCGTACCGTACCAACCGGCCGTGGTAGCCGCACAGCCAAGCGTGCAAGTACAGCGCCCCTACGAGAAGCGGCAATCGCGGATAAGGCAACGAGTAAAGAGCAGTCCACGCGCAGACGAGCAGTGAAGCGGCCCGCGTCGCAGGTGGCACAAACCGAAGAAGCCTGTGAGGCAGGGAGTGGAGACGAGGTGATGCAAGACGAAGGGGAAGCGCGAAGCGACCGGCTCGGACGGACCAACAAGAGGCGACCAAGAGAAGGAGGGGGACGCGACCCAGAGACCCGGGCTAAGTAGCTTGGAACTAACTTGTGTGATGGACCCTTCTTCGGAGGGGCTCACGCACTCAAAGATCGACTTATACTCAGCCAAGCGTGCAAGTACAGCGCCCCTTGCCCCAAAGTGCTCGCTTGCCTTCGAAAATACAGGACCTTTGAGCCTCAAATACACGAAAAGAGACGGTCAGACGGTACCAAGAAGACAGACAGTCGGCACCATACTGAGGAGGGCCTACCGTAAGTAAGGTATGTGGACAATGGCCGAAACCACCAATGACCAACAACCAAGGTACCCACCGATCCTCTTACCTCGTGTAACCACCACTCTTACGACACTCAGAGCACAAAGGATATATTCCGACGAACGTCACCCGGAGACTTTAAAACCCCGGAGTTTCAAGCGAACTTTCACTCCAAAAAAACGCTACAAGATCCTCAGATCTCAGAGAAGATTATTGCTTTCCGACGAAGTCTCCCCTCAGACTTAGAGAACACGCAGCAACGTGGCGAGCATTAAACCCACCGTCCTCCTCGCCCCCCCCCCCCCACTTTTTTCATCAACTCCTAGCCCGCTCTTTCTCCCCTCAGGCACTCGTCAGTGTTTTTTCTTTTTCTTCATTTTTGTTTTCTTCTGTCGTATATAATCCTTGGATCGGGGACGAAAATAAGTCGAATCGTGGGCAACAGGCAACGACGACACACACACATAAGCAAACATACTGCCACTACCGCAGGTACGATACGCATACTGGTACACGATACCTTAGGAACCTCTACGACAATGGTCACCCGGAGGCTTTAAACCCCCAGATCCCCTAAGCGAACTTGCGCGCTGAAGAGAAAGAGGACGGAAATGTGGCGAAAACACACAAAGATCATCGACAAGCGGCTTTTTTTTTTTTTTTTTTTTTTTTTCTTTCTCGCTGCAACGACGTGGAGACCGACGGAGGACGGCAAATACAGAAGCAGGCAACAAAGGAGGAGAGTACCTCCTTCACGCATCCACGGCACGTACACTGTGTGATACAACTGGGCGTGTGCACTCAGTGCGGCAGTACCTACGCCAGAACCAATTATATGTCAGATAGATATCATGAGAAGGGCCCTGCGCAAAGGGGGGCTGCACGGCGGGAAAATCACCTACGCGCGAAACCGTGAAAGCGGCAACGTCCGTAGAAAGAATCAATGTCGTCTCGGTGAACGGCAGGCATTTTCACTCGCGTCCCTTTTGTTTGCGCGCACTTCCTTCAAACCTGTTTTCTTCATCCAACGGGAGTGAGGATCGTACGCTGCCATCGATCGGGGGTTTTTCATGACAAATTGCATTTGTACTTGGTGTCGAGTCCGCCATAGCCCATAACGAAAGCGTGCACCAAATATACAACCCGTAACCATAAAGTCCTTGCTTGCTCTATGAGAACCCATATAACAACGGTCACACAGAGACCCTAAACCCCGGAATTTCAAGCGAACTTTAACTCTAAAAACTCCCGGATTCTCAAGCGAACTATTACTCTAAAAATTAGGATCCCCTGGCTGCAACCTTGCTGGTTCAACAATCACGTCGGGCATGCTCCGTCGTTGCTTCACCTAGCCCCGTTTCCTTCATTTTTTTTATTTTGTTTCTTTTCTCCCTCTTTCTGTCTTTCTCTTCCTTCTTTTTTTCCCCTCGAAACAGTCTGAACTGCGGGCGGTTTCTGTCAGTCCGTTCTCCTTCGGCGTTTTCGACGAAAATAATTCACACGCAGCCAAAGTGAAGCTGGGTATAGGGGACCCATCGAACCATCCAGTAGCTGGTTCACTCTTAAGTTTCCCTCAGGATAGCTGGAACCAGCAGAAGTTACGCCCGGTGGAGCGAATGATTGGAGGCATTGGGGAGGCCGCTTCCTCGACCTGTTCTGAAGGCTTACGCTCCGTTTTCGGCCTCAGAGAACATACGTGTGGTCCACTTGTGGACGCTTAAGGTTCGAGGGGGGAAAAAAGGTGGTGTGCGGCCTTGGCGACTTGTGAGCCTAGACTCCCCTGCATGTGAACCAACCTGTGGCAAGCACATGTGCAGTGCTCCCGCTAACGAAAGTGCGAGGAATTCCTCAAAAAAAAAAAAAAAAAGAGGAGACCCCAAAACCCCGGAATTTCAAGCGAACTTTAACTCTAAAAAGAGGCTCGGAAAAAGAGGGTGAGGAATTCCTCGCCTTTTTCCCGTTGGTGGTATCGTGTAGCCACAGCCCTGCATCACAGTCTACTCGTGGGCTGGCGGGCTCTGGGGCTGCCACGGGGGCTGGAGCCGAGAAAGAGAGTCGAGGATCAGAAGCAGTCCCGGATTTCTTGACAGAGATTCTCTCCCAGTTGACACAAGTGCCTTATTTCACGTGATCTCTGGTCTATTCGTGCCAATGATTTGCCAGCATGCAGTATCGAGAGGTGGTTGGATTTGAAATGGGCTGTTGCCTCCATTGTGACAAACAGACTGAGAAGTGCAATTTTTTCTGAAACGGTAACATACCCAGTTTCACTGGAGTGCCCGTTCCCGGCGAGCTACGAGGGAACGAACCTGTAAGAGTGCCAACGCTACTCTTTCAATAACGTACATATAAAAGGTGTCACGGGATAAGCCGGCAGCCGCTGCTTAACGAGCCGGCCCGAGCGACACCACCAAGAAAGCGGCAGAAAAGAGCCCCACTCCCGACACCACCGAATGACCCGGCGGGAAAACCCGGAAAAAAGCACGCGGCGCGAAAGCGCAACATTTCGAGAATGGAGCTGGATATCACCAGCCCTGCCACCTCGACTTCATCCTCATCCATGTCAGGATCGCCCCCTCGAGCGACTGCTTCGGCAGGACAGCCGGCGCGAAAGCGCAACAAACAAAAAATGGAGCTGGATATCACCAGCCCATCACCACCGTCCTCGTCCGCTTTGAGATCGTACTCGGACGACGTATTCAAATAACCCTAGCCTATGACAAATGCAAGCTTACCCCTGTGGTACCTGCATTTCAAGTTCACACTGCTTAACGGTTCATGTACTTAAAATAACTCAATGCTTAACGGTACCGGCCGGGGGATGAAGACATTGCCGAGGAGGGTCTGTGTCACGGCGGGCACTGCGACTGACGGGTCGGGGGCAGCGAACAGCAGGCAGCTACGGCTCAGAAAGGCCATCCACCGGATGGAACGCATCTGCAGCTACCTCGCGCAACGTCGCGGGCCGGAAGCTGTTCCACATGAGGTGTCCCTCTGCTGGCAGAACTGCAAGCGGCTGGCACAAGCGTGCATGGTGGGCGACCAAGGCGCAGGGGGGTTTCCGGATCATGAGAAGGCGAAGCAGCTGCTCACAGCGTTGCGGGAAGAGACGAGTAGGCTCGGAAGAGAAGGATGTGCGGCCAGGTTTACGAAGTACCGAGACAAGCTGAACGAGAGGGCGGACGCGAGCAGACGATGTCTAGCGACCATCTCTCGCGGGACCATGTCGAAACATTTCCGGAAGTCCAGCCACCCCGTAGAGCGGCTCTCCATCTAGCAAGGCGTCCTCCATCTCGAGCCCTATCTCCATCAGGACGTCCTCGATACGGTGACCCGGTCGAAAGCCCTTCTGTCCTTCTTCGATCCACTTCTCCTGCCACAGGACTATGTCCGCAAGCCTGCGGCACGCATAGGCGGTACACAGCGGACGTGACGGTTATTGGCCTCGTGTGCAGCGGGTTTTGGCTCTCATCCTTCGGCACCATCGACACCAGGGCAGTTGTCATGCTCGCCGGCCAAACCCCAGTCACTTCGACCAGGTTCATGACATCCGCTAGCGCATTCAGCACGAGTGAAGCTAAGTTCTGAGGAAGTTCTAAGCAAAGTTCGGCAGCAAAGTTCGGGCGATGCTAAGTTCTGGTAGTAAAGTTCGGGCGAAGCTAAGTCAAAGCAAAGTGCAAAGTTCGGGCGAAGCAAAGCAAAGTTCGGGCGAACAGCCATCCACGCCTGACGCGCTTCTCTTCGGCTTCTTCCTTAGCAGAGTCCGCAGCTCCTCTCCCGTGATCGTTCCGGGTTCCATCAAGTGTGTGTCGATGTGCTCCTGGAACCGATCCCGAAACGGACCGTACTCCGGCTCTGGCCGGTCCTTGTACTTACGCAGGATAGCGTCCCACGCAGTGCGCAACACCTCGTCCATCTCGTCCACACTTGCAGTCATCCTCGCTCCGGTGCGCAACGTTCCCGACAGTGCTGCGCCTGGCCGGTGACTTAGGGTTGCACAATCGGGTTCTCAAGCCGCTGAGGGCGATCTACAGACTGCTCGCGAGACGCTTCAAGCTGCCTCTAGGGGTGGGCAGGGAGTTTAGTGTGACCAATGGTATCCTTCAAGGGTGCCCTGTGTCCGTCATCCTCATCAATGCCCTGCTGTCGGTAGTGATGAAGGCGGTCAAGAAAGAAGCGGAGGGGGTGAGCCCAAAGTCGTACGCAGACGATGCCACGCTGCTATCCAGGCTGTCGGAGGCCGCCCTGCAAAAGGGGGTGGACGTAGTAGACGAGTTCTGCACGCTCACCGGAATGGAGCTAAACCTCCAGGAAACGGTCGCCTTCTCGACGAGACGTAGGCATCAGTCGACGCTCAGACTCCGCAGCGTGGATGCGCTGCTGCGGTTTGGCAAATCTGTCACGTGCCTGGGGGTCCTAGTCTCGACGGCGAAGAATAGGACAGAAAGGTCCGACTCGGAGAGGGTGGAGAAGGCGGCTGCCCTGGCGGAAGGCCTCCGCCATGCGCCGTTCCGGTACGAGAAGCGGGTCCGGATTGTACAGTCGAATGTGCTACCGGCGGCGCTGTCAGGCTGCTCTTTCGCGCCGGTGTCGAAGGTGGCAATGAAACGGCTGACGACGTCGGTGATGGGACTGATCTGGGGTGGGTCCAACCCAAAGCGCGCGAGGGAGATGGTCCTAAATTTTCAGGAGAAGGGCCACCTGACGGACCCCAGTACATGCCTAGCATATAGGGTGACGACGGCGTTCTACGCGGCGTGCGAGAGGTTGCCACGACTTCTGCCTCTGATGGAGAGCATCCGGGGAAGGTACGCCGAGGGGGACCTACCCCTGGGGCCAGTTGGGCTGGCGATGAGGAGCATGGAGGAGTGTGGACACGTATGGGGACCAGGGCCCCTGTCTCGCACGCTGAGGAATGGTACAATGTTTGACCCGATAGCCTCGACACCCTCGAAGAGGGGGCATGAGGTGAGGGCGGATTTGAGGGCGAAGACGTGGTCCCGTCTAGTAGCGAGGCGGCCGGGATTCGAGGGTGTGCAGAGGGCTGACCTGGAGCGGACGAACTCCTTCTGGAAGATGCGAGAATGTCCCGCGCACACCGCGAGGCTTATACGTGTAGCGTTGGCGGGAGGAGTGAACACGGCTGAGTTCACGTCGCGGATGAGGCAGGCCGGAGCTGAGCCGCAGGTGCCCAGCTGCAAGCTCTGTGGAAGCGGCGATAGGCGTGGCTATCAGACATGGAGTGGACCGAGAACGGGCAGGCGTCAATGCTAGAGCTTGCCATCGACTTTGAACTCTTTTCAGGCCTCAGCATACCGCTGCACGAGAATGCACCGAAGGGGGTGAGGGAGCGAGGAAACGTCCTGCGCTGCATGATCAGCGCGTTGGACAAGCTGGCGACACAGCAAGGGCTGGGGAGTTGCGAGAGAGGCGAGAGAGTATGCCCGACGACGTCGCTGTCGTTCATGGGCATCTCGGGTATATCGGGGGTGCGGCCCAGGCCCCGCTTTCGCGAGGCACACACGGGGACGATCCTCGAAGAGCAGGTGAAGGGAAGCGATGGACGCAGTCGGCCGAGAGAGCGGCGAGGTGGGCCCTGCCTGTCCCACCACAGCTGCACCCCGACCCCGTGCATATGCCGGGTGTCGGAGTAGAGAAAGCACTCGTCACCTGCGCGACCCACCACAAGGGGAAGTGTGAGGCGTGCCGAGCACTCGTCCGAAGGGACGTACCCACGGTAGAGATGTGCTGTCGGCACCATCACCACGCTGACGATGGGCAGCCGATCGCCGTGTGCGTGGAGCACAGCACGACGAAGTGCGGCGAGTGAAGACGGCGGCGGCGTGCTGCCGCAGCGGGCATCATGCCTGCCGCACGCATGGCAGGTTCCAGTGGAACCTGCCAAGAACTCCCTACGTTGACGCAGAGGAGACCGGCAGCGTGCTGCCGCCGCGGCCACCACCAACCCAACGAACCAATCGCCCCGGCAACCCCCGGACACAGCAAAAAGAAGAAGAGACCCCTCTCACCCACCGGCGGCGCAGGCGCCGCCCGCCGTAGCGAAGCAGAAGACGGCGACGACCGGATGGGCAGCCAAGAGGCCGCCACCAACGCCAGGGACCGGCGAACGACCAGCGTTGAAAAAGAGGGTGCTCGGCACCCCGAAGGAGAGCCCGCAAGCGGAAGAAGGCGAAGGCGACCACACCCGAGTCAGGGGTGCAACGAAGAAAGAGGAAGGCCCTTAAAGCAAACAGCTACCAGAAACGTTCGACGTCCCCAAGCACTCCAGTGCCCTCGAGAGTGAAAAACGTGCAAGCCTGTCCGCACCTGTGCCCCTCCACGCAATCTCCAGAACCGCAAGAAAGCCCACAAGTACTCGACCTTGACGACGCAATGACAGGTGACGACGTCATAAAGTAACCTTAAGCGGCGACACAGTGCATGCTAATCCATGTGGTTCATGTACTTAAAAGAACTCAATGCTTAACGAACACGCCCGCGGTCCGTGTGACGACTGCCGCGGCTTACCGACGCTAGCGGAACGGCGGCCGTCAGCCTGCTGCAAAAAGGGCCACCACGTGCCAGAGCCCCCGAAGCCAGCCCCCGCTAAGCCGAAGCCAACAACGCCGCGGAAGAAGGGCCGACAGAAGCCGACGACACCACCGCGCATGAAGAGGTCGCGTCAAGCGTCCCCAAAGGCGGCCAAGATGGCGAAAAAGCACGCTCCGACCGAGCCGGCCCGAGCGACACCACCAAGAAAGCGGCAGAAAAGAGCCCGACTCCCGACACCACCGAATGACCCGGCGGGAAAACCCGGAAAAAAGCACGCGGCGCGAAAGCGCAACATTTCGAGAATGGAGCTGGATATCACCAGCTCTGCCACCTCGACTTCATCCTCATCCATGTCAGGATCGCCCCCTCGAGCGACTGCTTCGGCAGGACAGCCGGCGCGAAAGCGCAACAAACGGAAAATGGAGCTGGTTATCATCAGCCTATTATCACCGTCCTCGTCCGCTTTGAGATCGTCCTCGGACGACGTATTCAAATAACCCTAGCCTATGACAAATGCAAGCTTACCCCTGTGGTACCTGCATTTCAGGTTCACACTGCTTAACAGTGCATGCTAATCCATGTGGTTCATGTACTTAAAAGAACTCAATGCTTAACCTCTGATGGAGAGCATCCGGGGAAGATACGCCGAGGGCGACCTACCCCTGGGGCCAGTTGGACTGGCGGTGAGGAGCATGGAGGAGTGTGGACACGTATGGGGACCCGGGCCCCTGTCTCGCACGCTGAGGAATGGAGCAACGTATGACCCGTTAACCTCGGCACCTTCGAAGAGGGGACATGAAGTTAGGGCGGACTTGAGGGCGAAGACGTGGTCCCGACTGGTGGCGAGGCGGCCGGGATTTGAGGGCATACAGAGAGCCGACCTGGAGCGGACGAACTCCTTCTGGAGGATGCGTGAATGTCCCGCGCACACCGCGAGGCTTATACGTGTAGCGTTGGTGGGGGGGGTGAACACGGCTGAGTACACGTCGCGGATGAGGCAGGCCGGAGCTGAGCCGCAGGCGCCCAGCTGCAAGCACTGTGGAAGCGGCGACACCGAGGACGAGAAACACGTATTCTGGGACTGCGGAGCGTACTCGCACATACGGCGACGAGAGGCACATGCCGAGCTGATGGCAGCCAACCGGGCCGACTGGCCCAGATGCACGCTGGAACACGGTGTGGTAGTACCCGAGAATGCCCAATTCTCGAGGCGGCTCCAGGAGATGATGGCTGAAATCCTTGCGGAACGGGCTGGGCTCGAAGCACGTGGCTGGGTGGCCAGGAACCCCACGACCCCCTGGTCGAGAGCGAATGCGATGCCTGCCGAGAAATTTGACCACCCCTTCGCGCGGATTGCCCCGGCATGGACGTGGGAGCGGAACAAGACCTGGGGACTACCGACGTTTTATGCGTTGGTAGCGTGGCTGTCGGACATGCAATGGACCGAGAACGGGCAGGCGTCAATGCTGGAGCTTGCGATCGACTTTGAGCTCTTCTCGGGCCTCAGCATGCCGCTGCACGGGAATGCGCCGAAGGGGGTGAGAGAACGGGGAAACGTCCTGCGCTGCATGATGAGCGCGTTGGACAAGCTGGCGGCACAGCAAGGGCTGGGAAGCTGCATGAGAGGAGAGAGGGTGTGCCCGACGACGTCGCTGTCGTTCATGGGCATCACGGGGATATCGGGTATACGGCCCAGGCCACGCTTTCGCGAGGCACACACGGGGACGATACTTGAGGAACAAGTGAAAGGAAGCGATGTAGGGACGCAGTGCCCGACGTACCCTGACTGGACGATCGGGAGAGCGGCGAGGTGGGCCCTGCCTGCCCCACCACAACTGCACCCAGACCCCGTGCATATGCCGGGTGTCGGTATAGAGAAGGCACTCGTCACGTGCGCGACCCATCACAAAGGGAAGTGTGAGGCGTGCAGAGCACTCGTCCGAAGGGACGTTCCCACGGTAGAGATGTGCTGCCGGCACCATCACCACGCGAACGATGGGCAGCCGATCGCGGTGTGCACAGAGCACAGCACGACGAAGTGCGGCGAGTGCAAGACGGCGGCGGCGTGTTGCCGCAGCGGGCATCATGCCTGCCGCACGCATGGCAGAGGAACCTGCCAAGAGTGCAAAAGGCTCCCTACGCTGACGCAGAGGCGACCGGCGGCATGTTGCAGCCGCGGCCACCACCAGTCCAACAAGCCGAACGTCGAGTCAACCCCCGGACGCAACAAGAAGAAGAGGCCCTCCTCACCCACCCAGGTGGGTGTACAGCGGGAAACGCCAGTAGGAAAGCGAGCGGCGCGAGCGGCGCGAGCGGCGCGAGCGCCGCTCGCGGCAACTAAAAAGGAGACGGCGACGACCGGACGGGCGACCAAGAGGCCGCCACCAACGCCAGGAACCAGCGAACGACCAGCGCTGAAGAAGAGGGTGCTCGGCACCCCGAAGGAAGGCCTGATCGCCGGCCGCAAGCGGAAGAAGACGAAGGCGACCACACCCGACTCAGGGGTGCATCGAAGGAAGAAGAAGGTTCCGAGGGCAAGCAGCTCTCAGAAACGACCGGGGACCACGGGCACACCAATGCCCTCGAAAGTGGAAAACGGGCACTCCTGCCTGCCCTCGTACTCGCCGACTCAGTCTTTGGAATCGCAAGAAAGCCAAACCCCGCTAGCTCCACAAATGCTCGACCTTGACGACGCAATGGCAGGTGACGACGTCATCCGATAACCTGACTTTCAAGGCAGTGCGTGCTAGTCCATGTGGTTCATGTACTTAAA
The DNA here is from genome assembly GCA_030068145.1 of Diplonema papillatum. Taxonomy (NCBI): domain Eukaryota; phylum Euglenozoa; class Diplonemea; order Diplonemida; family Diplonemidae; genus Diplonema; species Diplonema papillatum. Next base: position 39,258 of record JAPJBO010000257.1, read on the forward strand.
AGAACTCAATGCTTAACGTCGCGGATGAGGCATGCTGGAGCTGAGCCGCAGGCGCCCAGCTGCAAGCACTGTGGGAGCGGCGTGACGGAGAACGAACAGCATATCTACTGGGACTGCGACGCATACTCACACATTCGCCGGCGGGAAGCACACGCCGGGCTGATGGCGGCCAACCGAACCGAGTTGCCCCGATGCACGCTGGAACATGGTGTGGTTGTACCGGGGAACGCCCACTTATCGAGGCGGCTCCAGGAGATGATGGCTGAAATCCTTGCGGAACGTGCAGGGCTCGAAGCACGTGGCTGGGTAGCCAGGAACCCCACGACCCCCTGGTCGAGAGCGGATGCGATGCCTGCCGAGAAATTTGACCACCCCTTTGCGCGGATTGCCCCGGCATGGACGTGGGAGCGAAACAAGACCTGGGGACTACCGACGTTTTATGCGTTGGTAGCGTGGCTGTCTGACATGCAGTGGACCGAGAGCGGGCAGGCGTCAATGCTAGAGCTTGCGATCGACTTTGAACTCTTCTCGGGCCTCAGCATGCCGCTGCACGGGAATGCGCCGAAGGGGGTGAGAGAACGGGGAAACGTCCTGCGCTGCATGATGAGCGCGTTGGACAAGTTGGCGGCACAGCAAGGGCTGGGAAGCTGCATGAGAGGAGAGAGGGTGTGCCCGACGACGTCGCTGTCGTTCATGGGCATCTCGGGGATATCGGGTGTACGGGTGTAAGTGTGGCCCAGGCCACGCTTTCGCGAGGCACACACGGGGACGATACTTGAGGAACAAGTGAAAGGAAGCGATGTAGGGACGCAGTGCCCGGCGTACCCTGACTGGACGATCGGGAGAGCGGCGAGGTGGGCCCTGCCTGCCCCACCACAACTGCACCCAGACCCCGTGCATATGCCGGGTGTCGATATAGAGAAGGCACTCGTCACGTGCGCGACCCATCACAAAGGGAAGTGTGAGGCGTGCAGAGCACTCGTCCGAAGGGACGTGCCCACGGTAGAGATGTGCTGCCGGCACCATCACCACGCGAACGATGGGCAGCCGATCGCGGTGTGCACAGAGCACAGCACGACGAAGTGCGGCGAGTGCAAGACGGCGGCGGCGTGTTGCCGCAGCGGGCATCATGCCTGCCGCACGCATGGCAGAGGAACCTGCCAAGAGTGCAAGAGGCTCCCTACGCTGACGCAGAGGCGACCGGCGGCATGTTGCCGCCGCGGCCACCACCAGTCCAACGAACCGAACGTCCCGTCAACCCCCGGACGCAACAAGAAGAAGAGGCCCTCCTCACCCACCCAGGTGGGCGTACAACGGGGAACGCCAGTTGGAAAGCGAGCGGCGCAAGCGCCGCCCGCGGCAACGAAAAAGGAGACGGCGACGACCGGACGGGCGACCAAAAGGCCGCCACCAACGCCAGGAACCAGCGAACGACCAGCGCTGAAGAAAAGGGTGCTAGGCACCCCGAAGGAAGGCCCGATCGCCGGCCGCAAGCGGAAGAAGACGAAGGCGACCACCCCCGACTCAGGGGTGCATCGAAGGAAGAAGAAGGTACCGAGGGCAAGCAGCTCTCAGAAACGACCGGGGACCACGGGCACACCAACGCCCTCGAAAGTGAAAAACGGACACACGTGCCCGCCCTCGTACTCGCCGACTCAGTCTCTGGAATCGCAAGAAAGCCAAACCCCGCTAGCTCCACAAATGCTCGACCTTGACGACGCAATGGCAGGTGACGACGTCATCCGATAACCTGACTTTCAAGGCAGTGCATGTTAATCCACGTGGTTCATGTACTTAAAAGAACTCAATGCTTAACGGCTTATCACGTGGGCGGCCCTGAGATTACCCCCTCAGGTGACACCACTTTATCTTTAGCCATACTACAACTTTCTTGAACGGGAAAAACACGCCGTCTTTTATCCCCGAGGTTTTATTATCCCGCAATCGAACCAGGTTGTAATACCTAAGCACATACACACCTTCTCCGGTAGCTCCCGGCTCAGCCGACTCTCGCGGCCTTCTTAAAAGGTACAACCCTCTGTTTTTCTTCTTTCTCTGTATCTCCAAGTTCTCCCCTCGTGCTGGCACTACGAAGCGAGGTCCGTCGCTGCTAGCGGGCCCAGAGAAAAATTTAACTCTAAAAAAAAAGTTCAAAAAACGGTGTTCGAAGTAAATATAGGCGGGGGGGGTGTGGTGTTTGTAGCAGTGCTGAAGGTGCTGGAAGGCTGCTGAGACCCAGCCGCTGCCGTTCAATTGTATTCAGCTTCGGGTCGGCAGGTTGCAGCTACCACCACTGTGCTTCATTACTGGGCCAAGGTCCTGTTTGACAGTTGAGTATCCCACACGAGCTAAGAGTGGCTCACACATGATAAAGGGGGGGCGGAATTATTTTTGCCCAAATTTTCCGTCGCGCCTTGGGCGCGATGGTGCTAAAAATGTTGTTGTAAGCACGGCGGTGCAGGTGCAGATACACCTATACCGTGGACCTATTATCATAGGAGTCATACCAAAATAGGTCCCCAGGTCCACCCCATCAGCTGCCTGACGACTGTCTGTTTACGATTTTGACTGTTTGGAGCGCGTCCCCATTATATATTCGCGCCAATAATATTATAGCACCCAACCCCACAGGGAACCCAGAAGCATTCGGAAACCCCCGAAAAGCTTGATCCAGACTGGTTGAAAGACGCCCGCAAAATGTGTCGCCAAACTGACGGGGTGACCATAATTGACCCATAAAGGACCCAAGAAGACTCCTCTTTTGCCGAACGAAGTTGTGAAGATGTGTCGGCTCCGCCCCAAGATGCCGTACATCGGCGAAAACGGCACCGAAACACCGCCCAAAACCACCCCATAGCAACAGTCTAAATCTGTAAGCCCCGGAAGCCTTCAAACTAATACCCTGCAGCGAACTGTAACTCTAAAAAAAAAAAGGCACCGCAAGAGAAAGAAAACGAGCAAGCAACGCACACGCAAAAGTTCGCCAGGCATCAGAACGACGTAAAATTCGTCGACCACACGAAAAAAGAAAAGAAAACACAAAAAAAAAAAAAGAAAAAAGAGAAAGGTCGAAAAAAAAAGACACCGGGTGGGGGTGGGGGGGCCTGTCGTCGTCAACGGTTCGGGCGGTCGCGGGGAGGAGGAAAGGGAAAATATGGCGTCCCAGCAGGCCGAGGCGGCGGTGCTGCAGTGCCGGACATGTGGCGTGTCCGCGGCTGAGACGGCGCTGATGTCCGACGTGCAGCCAGAGGGGGCGGGGGCCCCGCCGAGCGCACCGGTGTGTAGGATGTGCCTGACGCTTGCGCGGAAGGCGAAGCTGCTGGCGGCCGGAGAGCTCGCCTCGGCCGCGCAGGCGGTGCCGTCGCTGAAGAACGCGCTTTGCGCGTACTGCGAGCGGGGCCTCCCGGCGGTCGGCTGCTGGCTGCTCGACACGTCGGGCGGGACGCAGGCGCTGCTTTGCTCGCGGAACTGCCTCTCCGTCCGGCAGAAGACCCGGAAAAAAGTCGACAAGCGCCGCTGGGAGCGCTGCGAGTCGATCCGGCCGATCTACGACGACGAAGTGACCGTCCGCTACTGCATCACGCCCGAGGAGGCCGAGGACGCCGCGGCGGACCTCGTCGCGTGGATCAAGGAGCACGGGATCACCGTCATCGGGTTCGACACCGAGGGCACGTCCCACCTGCCGCGCGGCGGGACCGAAAACGAGCCGCTGGGGCTGCTCCAGCTCTGCACGGACGCCGGGTCACCCCGGGGGAAAGGGTGGATCTTCCTGTTCCACCTTAGCAGGATGTCGGACAAGATCGGCGACCGGTTAGTTCTCCTCAAGCCGCTGCCGACCTTGCAGGGCGTCCTCGGCGATGAGACCATCCGAAAAGTGGGTTCGGGTGCGCACGACAGCGCGCCGGATGTCCTGCGCCTGCAGGAGGCGGGGCTGGTGGTCCGCGGGTTGATGGATACGGTCGCATACGGAGAGATGCTGTCGACGCGAGCGGAGGGCCTGGGCATGGAGCAGTACGTGCGGCGGCGGTGCGGGTTCATCCGCACCGCGCCGATGGCGCTGCAGCACTACGGGATCCAGACCGACTCGACGTACTTCAAGCAGAAGATGCACCCGTGCGACTGGCACGAGCACCTCTCCGGCATGCACCAGCGCCACGCCGCGAACAACGTGTGGGCCTCCCTGCTGGTGCTCCGCTACCTGCAGCAGATCGAACGGGAGCTCGGGACACCCCCCGTGTTTCTTTGGATCGTCAGACCATCGGACAGTGTCTTAGCCGCCGGGGGGCCCGTCTTACGGACCGCGGATGCGATCAATCTGTCCCTGGCGGAGCGGAAGGCGGCGAGAAACGCTCCGGAGCTCGAGCTGCTGTCGCCGCTGCTGCCGGTCATCGACGGGCTGCGGCTGGTGTATGCGGCCCACTGCACCGCGCCGGGCGCGTTGGACTCGGTCATCTCCATCAGAGTTGCTGTTCCCGCGGCGTCGGGCGACGCGCTCCGCGCAGCCGGCGACGACATCATCCGGCGCTGGGGCGAGTCTGGCACCTTAGTGGCGTACACTCCGACGGAGGTCGGGCGGGCGCACCACGTGGCCCGCATCTCGCTGCAGGCGCACGCGCGCGCGATGGACAGCGACAAGCCGGCGCTGCTGGCAGCGGCGAGGGAGGCCAGCCCGCACCACGTCGCCCTCTTCCTCCTGGCGGCGGCCAGCCTTCCGGACGTGGAACCGCGCCACAGAGTCCCTCAGCGCAGGATCCGCGACACACGGACAGGTTGAGTGCTGGACAATGGCGGTTGCAACGTGCATTGTTCTCGCCAGGTTGGTTGGCTGCAAGCCTACGGGTCGTTCTGACATGAGCGGGGTGCTGTTATCCTCGATAACGACGATTGCACAACGCATCATTCTTGCCAGTTGTTGGGTTACCGCGAATCGAGCAATGTTCGGACACGCGCTGGCTGGGCTTCTGTTCTGGGTAGCGGATGATCAACGTGAGTCTGCAGACACCGAAGGTTGCACGGCGCGTCGCAAATAGAGCATACGGGGCGTTCAGACATGAGTGGCTGTCATCTTCGATAACGACGATTGCACAATGCATCATTCTCGCCAGTTTGGGCTAGTGCAGATCGAGCAAGCAGGATGTTCGGACATAGTGACAAGTGGCTGCCATCATCTTCGACAGCGACGATTTCACAGCGGCCAATCGAGCAATGTTCGGACACGCGCCGGCTGGGCTTCTGCTTTGGTAGCAGATGACTCGCCCTCTTCCTCCTGGTGGCGGCCAGCCTTCCAGACGTGGAACCGCCACAAGAGTCCCGCAGTGCAGATGCCGCGACACACAGACGTGAATGCTGGCGTCATCTTCGACAATGGCGGTTGCACAGTGCATGGTTGTGTGACTGCATGCAATGACGTTCGGACATGAGTGGCTGCTATCATCTTCTACAACAACGATTACACAGTGTGACTTGCGCATTGGGTCGCTGCGAATAGAGCTTGCAGGTTGTTCTGACATGAGTGGCTGCTACCATCTTCAACGACGCGTGCACATTGCATCATTCTCGCCAGTTTGGGGTCGCTGCGAGTAGAGCCTACAGGTCGTTCTCGCATGAGTGGCTGCACAGTGTACCATTCTCACCAGTTTGGGTTGCTGCGGATCGAGGATACAGGCCGCGCTGACATGAGTGGGTGTCGTCATCTTTCGCCGGTCGGGCTTCTGTTCTGGTATCGGATGATCAACGTGACTCTGCAGACACCAGTACATCATTCTCGCCAGTTAGAATTGCCGCGAATCGAGCAGGGAAGACGTCATGTTTTTGTCAGTCGGGCTTCTGTTGGTTGGGGATTTCAACGTGAGTATGCAGACAACGACGGTTGCACAGTACATCATTCCCGCCAGTTTGGATCGCCGCGAATCGACAGGAAAATCGTCCCGGTCTTGAACGCTGTTCATGTTTTTGCCAGTTGGGCTTCTGTTGGTTGCGGATGTCAACGTGTGTATGCAGACAACGACGGTTGCACAGTACATCATTCCGCCAGTTTGGATCGCCGCGAATCGAGCAGGAAAATCGTCCGGTCTTGAATGCATCCTTCATGTTTTTGCCAGTTGGGCTTCTGTTGGCGGATGTCAACGTAGCAGGCAGACAACGACGGTTGCACAGTGCACCATTCTCGCCAGTTTGGATCGCCGCGAATCGAGCAGGAAAATCGTCCGGTCTTGAATGCATTCTTCATGTTTTTGCCAGTTGGGCTTCTGTTGGTTGCGGATTTCAACGTAGCAAGCAAACAACGACGGTTGCACATTGCATCATTCTCGCCAGCCGCGAATCGAGCAGGAAAATCGTCCCGGTCTTGAACGCTGTCCATGTTGTTGCCAGTTGGGCTTCTGTTGGTTGCGGATGTCAATGTGTGTATGCAGACAACGACGGTTGCACAGTACATCATTCCGCCAGTTTGGATCGCCGCGAATCGAGCAGGAAAATCGTCCCGGTCTTGAACGCTGTCCATGTTGTTGCCAGTTGGGCTTCTGTTGGTTGCGGATGTCAATGTGTGTATGCAGACAACGACGGTTGCACAGTACATCATTCCGCCAGTTTGGATCGCCGCGAATCGAGCAGGAAAATCGTCCCGGTCTTGAACGCTGTCCATGTTGTTGCCAGTTGGGCTTCTGTTGGTTGCGGATGCCAATGTGTGTATGCAGACAACGACGGTTGCACAGTACATCATTCCGCCAGTTTGGATCGCCGCGAATCGAGCAGGAAAATCGTCCCGGTCTTGAACGCTGTCCATGTTGTTGCCAGTTGGGCTTCTGTTGGTTGCGGATGTCAATGTGTGTATGCAGACAACGACGGTTGCACAGTACATCATTCCGCCAGTTTGGATCGCCGCGAATCGAGCAGGAAAATCGTCCCGGTCTTGAACGCTGTCCATGTTGTTGCCAGTTGGGCTTCTGTTGGTTGCGGATGTCAATGTGTGTATGCAGACAACGACGGTTGCACAGTACATCATTCCGCCAGTTTGGATCGCCGCGAATCGAGCAGGAAAATCGTCCCGGTCTTGAACGCTGTCCATGTTGTTGCCAGTTGGGCTTCTGTTGGTTGCGGATGTCAATGTGTGTATGCAGACAACGACGGTTGCACAGTACATCATTCCGCCAGTTTGGATCGCCGCGAATCGAGCAGGAAAATCGTCCCGGTCTTGAACGCTGTCCATGTTGTTGCCAGTTGGGCTTCTGTTGGTTGCGGATGCCAATGTGTGTATGCAGACAACGACGGTTGCACAGTACATCATTCCGCCAGTTTGGATCGCCGCGAATCGAGCAGGAAAATCGTCCCGGTCTTGAACGCTGTCCATGTTGTTGCCAGTTGGGCTTCTGTTGGTTGCGGATGTCAACGTGAGTCTGCAGACAACGGACGGTTGCACATTACATCATTCTCGCCAGTTTGTACTGCCCGAATGCTGCCTCCGTTTTTTCGTCAGTTGTGGGGCTCCTCTGTTCGTAGCAGACGCCATGAATCGCGCCGGCTCAGCGCCAACGCGAATGCCGTATTTCTCTAGCTAGGGTGGGCGGGGGGCGGGGCGAGGGGAGGGCGACATCTTATTTCTTGTTTCATCGCCGGTCAGTCTGAGACAGTGATTCGGCGGTCCTTCTTTGTGTTAACAATGCATTGTATGGTACTGAAAGTAAATATAGTTGGCAGCGTACTGCACGAAACTTGCCAAAGCAGGTGAGTTCCGCTCTGTACGCACAAACAAAAGAAAGCGCCATACTAATTACTTCTGTCCGAGCGCCAGGCTTTCGCGGCCTATGCGCGCATCCAAATGCACGTCTTGCGATTCATTTTTTACGCGATGAGTATAAACCGGTCTATGCCCTCCTGATAGGCCGTCGTGTGTAACGCGTGCCGCGAGAGTTTGAAGTTGAAAATGCAGTACATCATGCAGCGATGGCCTGCATCAGCCACGTAGGCGACTACTTCTTCGATCGTACCATCTGCAGCGATGGCCTGCATTAGCCACGTTGGTGGCTACTTCTTCGATCGTACCATCTGCAGCGATGGCCTGCATTAGCCACATTGGTGGCTACTTCTTCGATCGTACCATCTGCAGCGATGACCTGCATCAGCCACGTAGGCGACTAACTTCTTCGATCGTACCATCTGCAGCGATGGCCTGCATTAGCCACATAGGTGACTACTTCTTCGATCGTACCGTGTCGTGCCGCGAAGGTCTTTGCAGTGCACGCCGTGAGCCCTGCATTGGCCCCTCAGGTTGGCCACCTTTTTTTTTTATGGCAACAGGCTTGCTTGTCTGTATCAAAAAGGGTCGGATGGCAGCGTGGCAGCGTGCTGTGCGAAATCCCTTAAAACAAAGGGGGTCTCACGCACGCACAAACAAACCGCGCTGAGATGTCGTTTTTCCCGCGCGACCGCTTGGCGCCTTTTTGCGTCCTCCCTTCGGCTCCATGCGGTGCGCTTTCTCCGTCGTACTGCCAGACCGTGGCGAGGGACAGCGGCTGGGAGCTTGGGAGGGAGCATTCGGGCAGGCAGCACGATGCACAGGCGTGGCAGACCGGCTTGTCTTAGCTTTTACCAACGTGGTCCGAGTCTCGACAGCCCGTTGGGACCGGACAGTCTGTGAGTGCAAGTAGTTGTAGTTAGAGCAGAACACCTCGTCACGGGTTGGCGCAGGAAGCTTCGCACTGTTTTCTGCAACAAGCTGTTGCGAGGACCAGTCTATCCACTTGGAAAGAAGAAGCATGGATCGCTTGGCGGGCAAGCGAAATAACCGAGTCTGTTCCTGAGCTGGAGAGTGGCATATGAGCCAATCCTCCTTGTTGTTATCTTGTGTGTTCGCCGGAAACGCGCCTTCAAAAGTGCTCTGTGGCCAGACTCGTCTTTGCACCCTGACATTCACAAAAGAAAGCCCAAACAAACGGAAGCAACGTTTACCCCTCTGGGAAACACCCCAAAAACAGCCCCCAAAAGGACCCCACCCACCCTCGTTGCCGTCCGGCTGACAACGATGCCGAGTTGAAGGGCCTTAGCATCAGCACTGGGGGGGGGGATTGCAAGAACGTGCTTGGAATGGGTATGTGCTCAACACTGCACTGGTCCCGTCTGCGCCGTGTTTCGGTCCTTTAAGCCACGGACACATAAGGCGGACCATCATCAGCGCGGAATCTGAGTGTCTGCAGACAGGACAGCGGTGTAGTCTGGTTTGGATGGAGGGGTGGGGGTTCAAGGCCCCGCGCAGCGGAAAAAGTTTTTTGGGGTGTTTTTTGTCCCCCCCCGTGTTTAAGATCGTCCCCCCCCCGTGTATAAGATCGGTTTTTTTGGGGGGCGATCTTAAACACGGAAAAACGCGATCTTCAACACGGGGGGGGGGGGGTAGGTACCACTAATAATCTTGCCGGGTTGCCCTTCAACGTAACGGGTTTGGCGGTTGGTCAGAATTCCTAACCTGAACATGACACAGGGTAAAATGCAAGTGGGAAAACGATCAGATTCTTTGGCGGGTCCAGGTTTTCTGATGCCCTTCGTTCCCCTCATATTCGTGCTGCGACGAGAGGCTCTGAGACGGGTGTGTCAACTACAATGAACTCAATAGGACGGCCACTTTCAAATATTGCGTTGATCAGGCACAGCATCGCAGCTGCAACGAGGGCAACCTGACTCGTGTATGTGACGCAACTTACCACGGGCAACCAAGGATCTGTGTACATCTCCCAACTTGGGGGGCCCAAGAGATATTTTCCCCGCCAGAACCTCCCAGAGAAAAAGTACCCCAAAAATTTTTTTCCCCGCTGCGCGGGGCCAAAATCTCCACCCCACAGTAAAACGCCCCAAAAAAAAATTTCCCGCTGCGCGGGACCCCACCCCACTCCCCCCCCGTTTATAAGATCGCCCTCGTTTCTCAAAAAATCCGATCTTATACACGGGGGGGGAGGGCGCGATCTTGTCAAGAGTTTGTGCACATAAGACGGAAGAAGTCGTGCAGACGGAAGAAGCAGGCCGCTTCATAGCGAAGACCCGGGAGTACCTGAGAGGAAGAGCGGTCCGCACGCGCATCAATGCACCTCAGATATGTCTAAGCACCGACACCTTCAAACGGCTGAAAATGTATCCGGGAGCGACAGACTTGCTACAGGCCCTTGTGCGACGAGCCCTCATGCCAGACAGAGCTAGAGCGCCGTGTTTGATGCCAGGGTGTACAGAAAGAGCCACTGCCACGCACGTACTAACCACCAGGGACCGCCGCCATCGAAGTTTCTACGGCACATTGACCACCGACATGAGTACGGTACAACCGACCCTTCAACAAGTTTTTAGCCGACTTTGCCAAATGTGAACGAGTTGTCATGAGAAGTGTATGTCTACGGATAATTAAGCAAGAGCCAGGAGACAAAGCGTCAGAATGGGCCACCTGGCTGAATTTCTATTTGCAAAAGGGAGTAAACTGATTGGTGAGAAGGGATTGTCCTAGAGGAAGAAGTTTTAGTTTGAAAGGAGGAAATAAAAGGTCCACAAGGAAAACAAAGCAAGCAAAGAACCAAAGTCGTCAGACATCAGAACGACGTATATCGTCGACCGCACAAAAAAATAAAAGTCAGCGGCAGAGGGTTGCCGAACGGGAGTGCGTGAAATCTCCGCCACCCAGGGGGGCGGGGGTAGTTCTAGTTTCCGGGTGGGCTCTCAGCTGGACAGAACAGGGCTCGAGAACCTCGGACAGTCTGTGGTCGTTAGACCACCGACCGAAAACGATCCGTTCACCGGAATAGCAGTGGGTTCGAGTCCCGGCCTAGTAAATTCTTCGTGTTGAGTCTAATTATGCCGCTCCTGTCATTCCGTCAATTGCTTCAAGTTTCAGCCTTGCGTGCACCCCCCCAAAAAGAAGAATACTACGCACCAAACCCACCATCCTCCCCAACCCGGGCTTTCTTTTTAGGTGCTACGGGAGTATCTGGCAACCGCTGCTTAACAGTGCATGCTAATCCATGTGGTTCATGTACTTAAAAGAACTCAATGCTTAACAGTGCTCACGTGGGCGGTGTCTTCGGACAGCACCTCGTGATGTTCGCATCACAAAACAAAGAAGACAGTGAAATGGTCGTTACCTGGTCGGGTTTCGCTCGCGACCGTTTCCTGAACAATCCTTCACTAAATCCGCGGTTAAGTAACCTGGCCTCAGCACCACGCGCTCTTCAAATCCAAGAAACATTTCCCCCCCCGAACCCACACTCTTTTGGTTTTGTATAAGCACCTGCTTTGTAGGAAATGCTTGAGGAGACTGCCAGTTGCGATAGATCAAAGGAGGTAAATGTGCTGTAGCCCACACGAAACACAAGTGAATCTGGGTTAGTGGCGGGCGTAAGCGTTCAACAAAAAAAGACCCACTTTGTAGTTGTATTGTATTCTCCCCCTCATTAGCCTCCTTCGACGTGAGCAAAAAGGCAGTCCCTCGAGTATTTTCTCGTACGGGGGGTGTCGTGGGAGCAAAATGACTTCCCTGGATCCTGAAACGGAGCAGTGGACTACGACGGCATCTGATCATCTTGGATCCCCACTCTCGTTCTTGACCCTCCGAAAGCCAGGCGTTCGGAGGCCGACTTCCGTCTGAGGGAATGCGCCAGAAAGCCATCGCCAACCCCTAGTCCCACAGGAAAGGACGAATAAACAGGCCGTCGGCTGCAAGCGCTTAAACGCAGCTATTTCGATTGCGAACGAAGTGTGCGTGGGCGGGGCTCTCTCTCTTCTTCTGCTTCAATTCAAGGCTCCCAACCCCTCGTTCGTCCTGTGTCGAAGTGGTGCCACACGGCAACGATCCTGTTGACCCACGTCCCCACACGGTGCAGTCCGGCCTCAGAAGCTGGTGTTAAAAAGCGGGTGTCCCACCCGCTGTTTGGGTGTGGATTTACACGCGTTTTGGTTGTAGCACACCCGCTTTCCGGGTGTGCCTCGGGCACATCTTTGACTCCAGCTTCTGAGGCTGGACCTCTTCGTGTAGTTGGCAGTGTACGAAACTGACCAACGCAAGCTAGTGCGCACAAGCAAAGCCTTGCTCAGTATCGGGGTTTCCAACAACGTGGCGACTAGGGTGTCTATTGGCCGGCCACGGCTGAAAGTGTGGCATCACTGCGACCACGAAAGGAAGCGAATGTGGATTCGCAGCTTTTGACAGATAGAAAAAGAGGGGCGATTCTCTTCTTCTTTTTCTTCTTTTTCCCCTAGCCGCGTGCAATGCGCGAGGAAACCGAATCCACGTTAGGGGCAGCAGTCAGTTGTGAGACTGGCAGGTGAGCAGCGCCACCTCCCCTAGCGAGCTCTCGGATCAAGCTGCGTCTGACACTCAGCTGCGCGTGCCTTCATTGCGAAGGTTACTGCTGCAGCCTTCTGGGTGACAGCTGTGTCAGGTCAAGTAGCGAGATCTGGGGTCCTTTGATGGCTGAGTGCACACCTAAGCAGGGCTGCATCCTCGTACTGTAGCCGTGTTGCATATAAGGTTTTGTGAGGGCCTGGTCAACCACCTCATCACTATAGGGCACTAACCTTTCGCGACCGTGATTGGACAGTCGGGATTGCTGGGGGCGGGCCTCCATGGAGAGAAAAGTAAAGCAAGACCTGCCCCCTGCGCCTGCTGTCCCGGCTGCTTCGGCAGACGACATATCCTACTATTTTGTGCAGTCTATCGCCACAGATTGTTGCTGCATGTCAAGTTCAAACTACTACTAGTACTCCCAGCCGCGTGCAATGTGCGAGGAAACCAAATCCACCCGTCCCTCTGTCATGATCTACCTCCTGGATATACTTCCAGGAATTGGGTTCAGGGGTAGTGCGCGGCCAACCAAATACTCTAGCTTTTCTTTCTTGAGGTGGGGTCTTTTTACATAAGTGCCAGCTTGGAAGGAAATGCTCGACGAAGCTGCCAGACAAAGAACAGAAGGGATCCCAAGTGCTGTAACTACCGAACCACGTGTTGAACGGGCGTGAGGTCATGCGGGTCTACCCGCGATAAGACACAATCACAACAGGTCAAAAAGTCCTGAAACAAAAAACACAACACACGGTGGTGTGAAGCGGCTGCGTGTTTGCATTGTATTTGCCCCTCTCTCTACCTCTATATTTCCTCCCTTCATTCGGAGTCAAAGCAGCTACGTCGAGTGTTTCCCCCCGAAGATTTTATTCTCGCAAACGAATCCCCGTGTGCAGCGGGCGGCGCCCACGGCACATGGCACCAAGCATCCATGCGGAGCATCAAGCTCGTGTGACAGACATCGTACACACGTATCAGGCTTGCCACGCAACCCGCATCATCGCACACACACGTATCAGGTTCCACACAACGCACACACACCCTCTCCGGTAGCTCCCGGTCCTGGCCTCTTCGCGGTATACGGCTTTGTTCGCCAATTGCAGGGCTGCTGCTTGCAATTCCGGGTTGGCGATGAAACTTCGAAGAGCCGGTCCACTCTGGTCGATCCTGCTAGTAGTCGCAGTGCTTGGTTCAAGGATTGAGCCGTGCAAGTCTCAGAGTCAATGGTTTAGCAGTGGGCCTGCAGGCTGCTCGTTCAGTCGGTGTTAACAAATGGTAACTCCGTTGCCGCCCTCGAACTGCCTGCTGCTGTCTAACATAGTTTCCACCAAAACTACGCATTTATTTCGCCGCAGGTTCTTTGCGTTCACCAACTGCGGACCGCCTGTTGCTGGTCCGAAAATCGAAATGTAGCAAGTTGAACCAAATCCGATGTGCCAATTCATCACACACAGCGTTGAGCCTCCAAGTCCCTCCCCTGCTGGTGGACTGCTGATACTGTGCGAACGCTCCCCGAGTGCGGGTCCAGGTCCGGGCTCAGATTGAAGGCGCTGTGGGTGGCGCTCTCGAGGCTCCCCATTTCTTCCGGGCTTCTTGCACTCTGGTAAGATCTGCCCTCACACAATGCACATGTCTTCCACGTAGTCCATCGTCGGCGTCGGCGGCAAAAGTGTCACCACCATGCATCCGCAGAAACAGTCGGCTGCCAGATGTCTGCGGATCCATCCGTTCGTTATCAAGAAGACGCTGTCGACCCCCGTCACGCTTAGCGGTGCGGCTCTCTGCTGCCTTTCCCCCGTTCTGCCCTGCACTGCAGTGTCAGCTTTGGAACTGTTAAGAACAAGAGGAACCCAACGATGGTTAATTCAGCCACTCATTCATCACGGCCTGAAACGGCAACGTACCCAGTTTCACTGGAGTGCCCGTTTACGGCGAGCTACGAGGGAACGAACCTGTAAGAGTGCCAACGCTACTCTTTCTATAATGTAGTTTATTCATGATGACTAAACTACATATAAAAGGTGTCACGGGATAGGCCGGCAGCCGCTGCTTAACGGCATGCGGATCCGTGTGGGATATCCGAAGTTCCCAGTGCTTAACGGCTTTATCACGTGGGCGGCCCTGAGATTTCCCCCTCGGGTGACACCACTTTATCTTTAGCCATACTTCAACGTTCTTCACATCGGCGGCAAGGGGAATGTGGCTTCTACCCAATGCCCTGAAAGCCAACGCAGAGAGATCAGGGCAAGCTCGGGTACGCGGGAGAAACTATGACTCTCTAATGGTAGCGGAGAGTGGGGGGGGGGGGCAAGACTAAATTCGTAGCGAATGTGTTCGTGGTGTCGGTCTGTGTACATCCCTTTCGCTCCCGGCCTCAATGGTCAACCGGAGACCCGAACACACCGAACCTTTAAACCACAACAAACGCTAAAGAGCACATGAGTGGACGAATGAGATTCCTTCTGTCTCCACCCACTATCTGGCAAAACAACGGTCACACGTAGACCCTGAACCCCCGGGATTTCAAGCGACCTTCAACTCTAAAACAGCAGTGTCAAGGGGGCAGACTTGTTAAAGTACGCCCAGAGCGGTGTAAAAAAAGAAACGCGAGCTGCTGTGGATACCGACACGAGCTCGGGATCGCGACCCTGAGGCCATCCTGAGGTGCTAGTGGTACTATACGTCTACACCTACTACGGATGGCGTGGTGTATGTGCATACGTAGTGTTACATATCTACACCTACTACGGATCTGCACCTACACGTAGTGTTACTACATATCTCCACCTACTACGGATGGTGTGGTGTAGTGTTACTACATATCTCCACCTACTACGGATGGTGTGGTGTAGTGTTACTACATATCTCCACCTACTACGGATGGTGTGGTGTAGTGTTACTACATATCTCCACCTACTACGGATGGTGTGGTGTAGTGTTACGACATATCTCCACCTACTACGGATGGTGTGGTGTAGTGTTACTACATATCTCCACCTACTACGGATGGTGTGGTGTAGTGTTACTACATATCTCCACCTACGACGGATGTGTGGTGTACGTACACACGTAGTGTTACTACATATCCCCACCTACCACGGATGGTGTGGTGTATGTACACACGTATTGTTACTACATATCTACACCTAACGATAGTGTGGTGAATGTCCACGCGTAGTGGTATTACATTTGTCTACCTACTACGGATGGTGTGGCGTATGTACACACATAGTGGTACTACGTACCCGTCTGCTGCGCCCTAGTCTAGGCTAGAGGGTACACGGTGCATGTATCGACTACGTACTGATCCCACTCTACAGTATAGCAAGGGTTTCTACCACAGACCCGACCGGATCCTCAGAAATCCGGTCAGCCTGACTGCCCCTCTATTCAACGCCCGGGGCGGGCCGAAAAATCGGTCAGATCGATAGTTCACCCCGCTCCTGGTCTGCGTTCAAGAGCGAAACAGGAGACGAAGAACGAGGTGCACCCAACACCGCGGTGAAAAAAACACAGGGGGCTAGTCCCTCAAGGGTTCATTCCCCACTTTGGGAGCCGTACACTCCCCTCTTTACAACTTTCTATTTTCTATTTTGCATCCCTTTCCTAGACGACATCTTCCTCGAAGAAGACTTGATGCTAGCATCAACCATGCATGAGAGGCAGTGCTCTGCCTAAACATTAAACTAAGATTTGCCCCCCGAGCTACACCCACAGCAGTGTGCAACGACTGCAGCTGAGCCGCCCGAGTGGATAGGAGACCCGCCTACCCTGGCCGCACGGTGAAGTCCAGCCTCAGAGGCTGGAGTTAAAGAGGGTGTGCCGAGTCAAGCGGGTGTGCCAACCGAAACGCGTGTGGGCCCGCACCCGAAAAGCTGTTGTGACACCCGCTTTTTAACTCCAGCTTTAACTCCAGCTTGTGAGGTTGACTTCACCGTGCAATTGCCACCTGAAAACTCCAGGATTTGGGTTCAGGTAGCACGGTGGAACAAGATCCCTCGGTCGGTTCCCTGCCTCCCTTCCATCATGTAAAGCCAACGCAAACTCCAGAGAGGCCTGTAACCAGCTACAGCAATTCTCTCGCAATCACCCACCCTCCCCCCCTGGGACTTTGAAGCAACCCCCCCGCGGAGCTTTCAAGCGAACCCTCACTCTCGAAAAGAAGAAGAAACAAACACAAAGAACCCAGCGGATATAGCTACTATTACCAGATTCGGACCGCGGTCCGAATGCTGGGCTACTACTACGGTTCGAGGGCCCTAAACAACAAGAACATTTGGGATGCAATGGACCTGGTGTCGGTCACATACGCTAAAAACGAAGTTACACGGATGCGCAACCACACGTGACAGTAAACAGTAAAGTAAAAGCGACACAACGTACGACAAGGAATGAAAACACACTGCCCAGGCCCTGCTCTCGTGGACAAAAAAAATCTTGCCGGCCATGTTACAGAATTTTTAACCATGATTTTCCCGAATTTCGGGGATTAGAAGAACCCCTGGGTGCTTTTACAAAAAAAAAAAAAAGAAGTGCAGACTAACAGTAGTAACACCCTGCAAGAACCTAGGGGCTTAGCTACTTGTTACCAGGTTCGAATCTGGCAATCGGCCGCGGTCAAAAAAATGGCACAATAAATGGTACTGGGGGTTCAATAGTGTTCTGGGCTTCCCTTGATTCAATGATGATCGATGACGACCGACTTGCTGATTATCGTTGATCGAGTTGAATCGGCTTTGAATGAGAATGTGGCGGTGCAAAGATCACTTTTTTAACCCGATCGATGGGCCCGAGGTACCTGGGTGTGGGAGGAACCCGTGCGGCTGTATTGCAAGGTCCGTAGTTCGCTACTAGTACTGGTCACGAGCAGGACCTAAAGAGGGGGGGGGTCGAATAATAACAGTTATTTGTCACACGTCTGGTTGCCTAAAAACACTACCACTACTTGATCCTGCTACTGTTCGGCTACCCGAAACCTTTTTTAGTATTCGACAAATCGAACAAAGGGGGGGGCCGAATAATAACAGTTATTTGACACGCGTCTGGTTGTCTAAAAAACACTACCACTATTTGATCCTGCTACTGTTCGGCTACCCGGAACCTTTTTTTATTATTCGACAAAATCGAATAATCCCACAGTGTTATTATTCGACCCCCCCCCTTAATAACACAAATGTTATTATTCGACCCCCCCTTTACACGGCGGGCTCCCCACCGGTTGGGGAGTGAAAACGTGCGGGAGTGATTTTACGCAAAATCAACACGAATTCGCCTGTTATTTAGCACCAAAATGCGAAAGTGCCACACTCCTGCATCGCGGGGGCAATAGTCCCGCATTGCGGGTGTGAATGAATGGCGTGCCACTCCCGTATTGCGGGGGTGTAAATGCAAAAGAAATAACGGAAACCCCCGACCGCACAAACACTCCCCCATCCGCCGTGTGTAAACCTCGATTTTGGCACTTGCCGCACTGGATGAGTTGGCTGCAAAAGGGTTCAGCGCCTGCGGCGCAGGTGTTTTTGACTGCCATGTGCGAGGAAACACCGCACCCCCGGCAAAAATACTCGACGCTGCCTTTGACTCCGGATGGAGGGGAGGAAATATCGAGGGTGGACGGGCAAAATCAGTACAAACACATTCTGTCTTGTTCTTGGCACCATCGTGTGTTGTTTTCTAACTCGGGACTTTTGACCTGTTGCGTTGTGTCGTGCTCACGTCCGTTCCAGCACTTGGGATCCCTTCGGTTCTTTGTCTGGCCAGCTGTTGTCGAGCATTTCCTTTCAAGCTGACGCTTATGTAGCAAGACAAGCACACACTAAGCTGAACTTCACAAACACGCAAGAGGTCGAAAGCCACCAATCTTGCACGCCCCGTAAATCTGGCAGCGCCCAAAAGATCTGTAGCTAAAACACCCTGAAGGAACAGTCTTAAAAAACCGTACGCCGCGAGAGTAGGAGCAAGTAGAAAGGGAAACTAGAGTTTTCGTTGACCGCACTACCCTGAGCCCAAATCCTGGACGTGGTTTCAGGTGGCAAATTTGGCAAATGATCATGATCAGAAGGTCCTACTTGGGCGGTTCAGTTTCCTCACACATTGCATGCGGCCAGTGCTCCCGCTAACGAAAAAGTGCGAGGAATTCCTCAAAAAAAAAAAAAGAGGCTGAAAAAAAGCGAGTGAGGAATTCCTCATGAGGAATTCCTCACCTTTTCCCCGTTGGTACCGTTCGCCGGGGGGGCCGGACCCCCCCATTTGGAAGACTCGGGTGCCCCCCTGCAACAGAAGCTAATAGGCTGCACCAAAAAATGAGAGCCTAGCGGAGGAGAATACAAAAAAGCCTCACCCAGGTTTTTTGGGTTTCCTCACTAAAAGTGAGGTTAGCGGGAGCACTGCATGCAGGGGATTCGCTTCTATATCCACATTTGGACCTGTCAGTCCAAATTTGGAAAAGCCGGCGGGGAAAAAAGAAGAAAACAAATGGCACTATACCATCACCCAGGCCCCCGGCAGAGGTGGCCAATGTGCGATCCGAGGCGCTCAGGGCCCAGCATTGTCGTGAAGATACGTTGCGTCGCGCTGTGTTGAGCCATTCCTGAGTGAGGACGCAAAAAGCCGTCAGCGGTCTAAATTTGGAAAATGGGCCGGAAACCAAGCTAGTGCCCTGCAGTGCATGTGGCTAAAAACCGTACACGCGAGAGCAGGAGAAAGTAGAAAGGGAACCTAGAGTTTTCGTTGACCGCACTACCCTGAGCCCAAATCCTGGACGTGGGTTCAGGTGGCAAATTTGGCAAATGATCATGATCAGAAGGTCCTACTTGGGCAGTTCAGTTTCCTCACACATTGCATGTATCTAAAAAAAAAGAAGAAGAAAAAGGGAACGCACTCTCTCACACACACACACCTCACCCCCGCTTCGTCGGGGGGCAGGAACCCGCTGCGAGCGCGTGCAAACGGTGGGGCTCTCTCTCTCTCTGGGTTTGCCACAGTGGCTCGGCGCTTTGCGCCGACACCGGAGCGCGAACGGGGTTCGAACCACACGCGGCGGCAGGGGCCGCGGCACCCCCCGTGCCCTGCCCCGAAGCTTTTACACCCTCCCCCGAGAGAACCCCGAAGAACGAGGTGCACACAACACCGCGGTGAAAAAAAGAATAAAGAGGACTAGTCCCTCAAGGTTTCATACCTTACCTGCGGAGTCTTACACTCCCCGCGACCCCTTTACCCTTTTCCTTTTTCCCTTTTCTATTTTACACTCTCTTCGAAGAAGACTTGATGCTAGCATCAAACATGCATGAGAGGCAGTGTCCTGCCTAAACATTAAACTAAGTTTTTCCCCCAGACAACATCTTCCGATACGCTGCATGGCAACCCTTGCTCAACAACGACTTCTTCCCCATCGTCGACCCGGAAACAGCCAAAACGGCCCGGAAAGTCCGCACCGCGAAAGCGAGCGGGAATTGAACTTGACTTGGAAATGACTAGTTTGGCCACATCCTCATCATCGTCGACTATCCCGACGGACGACGTCATAAAGTAACACCAGCCCGTGAACAGTGCTCGCATGCCTTCATGGCACTTGCACTTTACAGAACTCAGTGCTAGTAAGGCTGAACGTTGGAATCGGCTATGGATGGGCTGAAATATTCCCAACTCCTCGAAGCCCGCATCCCCGACGGGGTAGCCACGAAGATCGAAGCGAACAACACGACGCACGACCAGGAAATGGAATGCCTGACATCTTCCCCACTACCGACCCGGAAACAGCCAAAACGGCCGGGAACAGAACTTGACTCGGAAATGATCAGTTTGACCCCATCCTCATCATCGTTGACTCTCCCGACGGACGACGTCATAAAGTAACACCAGCCCGTGAACAGTGCTCGCATGCCTTCATGGCACTTGCACTTTAAAGAACTCAGTGCTAGTAAGGCTGAACGTTGAAATCGGCTATGGATGGGTTGAAATATTCCCAACTCCTCGAAGCCCGCATGGGAAGCCACGAAGATCGAAGCGAACAACACGACGCACGACCAGGAAACGGAATGCCTGACATCTTCCCCGCCACCGACCCGGAAACAGCCAAAACGGCCGGGAACAGAACTTGACTCGGAAATGATCAGTTTGACCTCATCCTCATCATCGTTGACTCTCCCGATGGACGACGTCATAGAGTAACACTAGCCCGTGAACAGTGCTCGCATGCCTTCATGGCACTTGCACTTTAAAGAACTCAGTGCTAGTAAGGCTGAACGTTGGAATCGGCTGTGGATGGGCTGAAATATTCCCAACTCCTCGAAGCCCGCATGGGAAGTCACGAAGATCGAAGCGAGCAACACGACGCACGACCAGGAAATGGAATGCCTGACATCTTCCCCGCCACCGACCCGGAAACAGCCAAAACGGCCAGGAAAGTCCGCACCGCGAAAGCGAGCGGGAACAGAACTTGACTCGGAAATGATCAGTTTGACCTCATCCTCATCATGGACGACGTCATAGAGTAACACTAGCCCGTGAACAGTGCTCGCCTGCTTTGATGGCACTTGCACTTTATAGAACTCACTGCTCAACATGTTAGGTCCACATTCGTTGCGTGTTCGTGGTGTCGGTCACAGGAGTTCTTTTTTTGGCTGGCCAAAGATAGTAAAAGAGTGAAAGAGTACGTACAGTAGTGAGTAGAGAAGAGAACGAGTGTAAAAGAATGGAGGTAGCACGGACTACCAGACCAACGGAGACCACCACAAAAGGGATTTTTCCCTTTTTACCTTATCCCTCAAAACCAGCACCAATACCTACCACCCCCCGCGGAGGCATCCTCTTCTCGAAGCACACCCACCCCCCCTCTGCCTAAGCATTAGTGCTGCCTAGCGAGACGCAGTCACCATCAGGGCGAGTGCCCTGAGTTTTTTAACTGATTGCTCAGACACGGTTGTAGGGGCCTTCTCCCCGTGACGGATTCGCCTGTGCTCTAGTAGCACGGGTGGTCCTGGCTGTGACGAGCTACGAACAGCCGCCTGACAAACCAGACTCACACCGCAGTCCTGTCTGCAGACACTCAGGTTCAGCGCTGATGATGGTCCGCCTTATGTGTACGTGGCTTAAAGGACCGAAACACGGCGCAGACTGGACCAGTGCGGTGTTGAGCACATACCCATTCCAAGCACGTTCTTGCAACCCCCCCCTCTGCCTAAATTAAACTAAGATTTTCTCCCCAGGGTTTCCTACGAGACCTGCCTACCGGCATTCGTGCTGGCAAGGCGCTTTTCAAGCGCCGGTGGCGTTTTCCTTTGTCACCTGGCGTGTCTTCAGTTAAGGATCTCCATGTGAAGCACGGACCTGTAAACTGTGGCAGTGACATGATCTCCAGCATGGTGCTGGTTCACCCATTGATATAGTTACGGATATTCAATCTGCGCAAAAAACCATAAGCAGCACCACACACGAAAAGAGACGGTCAGACGGTACCAAGAAGACAGACAGTCACCTACTGTGGCACCATACTGAGGAGGGCCTACCGTAAATAAGGTATGTGGACATGGCCGAAACCACCAATGACCAACAACCAAGGTACCCACCGATCCTCTTACCTCGTGTAACCACCACTCTTACGACACCCAGAGCACAAAGGATATCTTCCCACAACGACGAAGGTCACCCGGAGACTTTAAAACCCCGGAGTTTCAAGCGAACTTTCACTCTAAAAAAAGGGGTTTTACACCCCAGTCAGTGGCCGTCTCTAGTCTCGCTGGGCGCCGGTCTTTACCGCGCGCACGTTGATTAGGACCCACCGTAACTCGACAGACGACACCACGCCGTCCGTAAGAACAACAAGGACGGCGCCCAGCCCCTTTGGGCAGGCATCCGTGAACAGGACGCACTTGGTCCCCCCTGCGCCTGCTGTAACCGGCTGCTTCAGACGACACATACTGTCGTACGAGAAATCGAGTTTCTGAGCGCGTACTGGCACCACCGGCACGGTGGGTTCAAATGACGTCCTGAGGAGTGAGGTCCGTGTCTTTGAAAAATCGGTTCCCCTCGACCCGGGGAGTCCGGATACGGGCAGGTCTTGCTTTACTTTTCTCTTCTTCATGGAGACCCGCCCCCGGCATCCCGACTGTCCAATCACTGTCGAGAAAGTTTGCGCCTATTGTGATGAGGTGCCCCCACGAAGCCTTATACACAACACGGCTACAACACGAGGATGCAGCCCTGCTTAGGTGTGCACTCAGCCATCAGGCCATTGGCTGCTAAGCAACCCCCGACCGGTTGATTTGCCATTTTTGTGGCCCTCTATTCGCCGGGCGGTGCTGTCAGCACTTGTTCCGCGTCGCATCAAGTACATGATGTCACCCGGAGACTCTAAAATCCCGGATTATCAAGCGAACTATAACTCTAAAAATGCCTCGCTCAACGTGGAAAACATCTTTCCGGCCATGCTGCAGACTTCTATTTCTATTTGGTTTCGGCATCAAAAGGACCGGGCAGGGCGCTAAGAGTGAGGGGGGACGGATTTCAATAAAATGTACGAAAAAAAGAGCGAAGAGAAAATAAATAGCCGAAGGGCGCCCATCATCTATGGACCCAAGCAATCTCTGGACGGGAGACCGAAGGAACCAACCACCCCGGGGGGGCTAGTCTGAAACAAGTTGTCACGTTCAACGTCAACAGGAACATTTCCGGAGTTGGGGCTTGCACTGATAAACGAAGCAACGGACGATCAGCATCAACTGACCAAAGGTGATGAAAACGATAAGGCAAGAGTTTCTTGCTCTTCGCGTTACAGGGTACAAACCTCTCTGGGGGTTTCCTGTATTAGCACTTTTTCGTTGGCTTCGTTTTCTCTTTCACGTGCAACCGTTGTTCCGGAAATGTTCCTGTCAGTACAGATGTACTATTAAGAAATCCACAAATAACGCAAGAAAAATAAAGGAGGAAAAAGGTCCACAAGGAAAACAAAGCAAGCAAAGAAACAAAGCCGTCAGACATCAGAACGACGTATATCATCGACCGCACAAAAAAGTTGATTGTCGGCAACACAAAAAAAAAAAAAAAAAAGAAAATAGAAGCAGTCAAGAAATCAGGGCACCATTTTATTTACGGAGTCTTACCCTGCCCCTTTCCCCGGTGTACAAGAGGGAGCTAAACAGAAAGAGGGCCACAGCACAACGTATCCGCACAGTAGTTAGGTGGCGCGAATCGAAGGAATGTACTTGGTGTCGGGTACATGGCCATCACCCAGTATGAAAGTGTGCACCAAAAAAGCAACCCGCACTCTTACTTGCTCTAAGAGAACCCATTTAATAACGGACACCCACGGAGACATTTTTTGTTTGTGCGATTTGACCTGTACGCGTTCAGGTTAAACCGCTGCCAACGTTCCTTTTAGAGTGAAAGTTCGCTTGAAACTCCGGGGTTTTAAAGTCTCCGGGTGACCTTCGTCGTTACTAAGGTGGTTACTGGTTATCGCAAAAACCGGAAACTCAAGCGAACCTTAACACCCAAACCCCACTACTTACGGGTACCGCGTGTAATTGTCACACCCCAAATTGCAAGAATTGCCGAAAGGTGACAATTTCAAACGTTGGGGTGGTACATACGCACGTCACCGTGTGCACACAGTGGAATAACAGAAGACTCTCTCTATTGGAAGGTACACCACGAATACATGATGAGCCATCCACAAGCATGTTAGCGTACGATACTTGGATTCATGGACTGCAATCCCTCATTGCCGTTTCTTCGCTTTACGCCCTCGCGACGTCGAATGGCAGCACTAGCATCACGTCGGCTCTGCCGACCGGGGGGCAGCGTTAGCTGTGGGGTACAAACAAACAAACGGCAAGACGGGTTGGCAGGACTGTCGTGCTTGAAGAGTTCATCCCTAGTTTGCCTCTCTTGCCGAGAGCACTTCTTTTTTGGAGTACTTGCGCATGACAGCCATAAGTGTATCGAACTTGTTGAGCTTGCCCGAAATAGGGGGTTGGATTGGTTTCATTGTGCCAGAAATTCGGACACCCCCACCTAAGAGGTTCAAGGGCTGTTTTTTGTTCCCGACTGACGTCTTACAGAGGAAGCTCGCGTGCCTGGTTGCTGGAGTTCTCTTGTGGACAGTGTTAGGCATACGCCGACACGTACAGGCACGACGGAGAAAGCCTTGGCACTGGATAGCGCTCGGTTGGTTTACGCGCTTGGTTTGTTCTAGCGGGACTCAGGTGCCCGCAAAACCCTAAAATGTGTCCTCGTCCTTACGGACACCTTTGGCACGCATTGCACACTCGCATCCGGCAAGCATCCAGCAGGCAGCCAGGCGAGAAGAAGCGTCGGTTACATTCGTCAAAGGACACAACCGCGAACTTAGTATTCACTATTTTTTCGTAGTAACGATTAATTGTAAACACGAAAGAGAACGCTGGCAGCGTGTTTGGGAGAAGATTAGCCTACCGATCATATTCACTCACTATCACTCACTAACAGGCTAGTCCTCCCCCGGCACGTACAAACAAAACGGCAACGGGCACTTGTACACAAGGTCACCACCCGTTGCGAACCCCGAGAAACCGCCGCATACATACCGCTCGCTTGTCTCTACGTATGCTTGTTTCTACGAATGTCGGCCCTGAAGACCGCCAACAGTCCCCCGAGGGAAATGTACTACGATCCGGAAAAGAACGGCCCATAGCCGCGTTCGTCTTGGTCGGCCCTGAAGACCGCCAAAAGATTTCCCGAGAGAATGTACTCGGCCCTGAAGACCGCCAAAAGATTTCCCGAGAGAATGTACTCGGCCCTGTAGACCACCAGAAATCCCCCTAGGGAATGTCGGCCCTGAAGACCGCCAACAGTCCCCCGAGGGAAATGTACTACGATCCGGAAAAGAACGGCCCATAGCCGCGTTCGTCTTGGTCGGCCCTGAAGACCGCCAAAAGATTTCCCGAGAGAATGTACTCGGCCCTGAAGACCGCCAAAAGATTTCCCGAGAGAATGTACTCGGCCCTGAAGACCACCAGAAATCCCCCGAGGGAATGTCGGCCCTGAAGGCATGAAAAGACGCTGCAAGTAAATAATGTTGTCGACAACGAAAAGCAAAACAATAAACCAAACCTACGCATTTCTTCCCGTTTTCACACTTCTTCCAGAGAACCCGCCGCGAAAAAGAAGATATTTGACCTAGTCCCTCGTGGGCCATTCCTTATTTACGGACCCTCCTTTCACCCTTTTTTTCTGCTCTCATTTTCCTCGAAGAAGAGTTGATGCCACATCAAACATGCATAATATGCGCTGTTTTGCCAAAAAACGTGAAATTCCACCGCTGGGCCGGCCTCGGAAACTGGAGCTAAAGCTGGAGGTAAGAAAGCAGATGACACAACCACTTTTCGGGGAATGCCTTGGCGCTTCACTTGCTGAGTTCATCATGAACTGCGCTACTGCGCTTCGCGTGCGCTTAACTTGATCGATAGAAATTTTAGACTTTGTGTTGCTAAAGCCCCAATGACCTGCTGTTCGGTCGTTACGCTGAAACATTCCCACGATGAATCGTAATATGTGTGTGAGTACAGGTACATGCATTGCGCACACTTTTCAGGTGCACGGCGAGGTCCAGCTCCAGAAGCTGGCGCTAAAGAGGGTGTGCCCGAGTCACGCCCGAAAAGTGGGTGCCACTACCGAAGAAGCGTGTAAACACCCCCCCGAAAAGTGGGTGCCACTACCGAAGAAGCGTGTAAACACCCCCCCGAAAAGTGGGTGCCACTACCGAAGAAGCGTGTAAACACCCCCCCGAAAAGTGGGTGCCACTACCGAAGAAGCGTGTAAACACCCCCCCGAAAAGTGGGTGCCACTACCGAAGAAGCGTGTAAACACCCCCCCGAAAAGTGGGTGCCACTACCGAAGAAGCGTGTAAACACCCCCCCGAAAAGTGGGTGCCACTACCGAAGAAGCGTGTAAACACCCCCCCGAAAAGTGAGTGCGACGCACGCTCTTCTCTGCAGCAAACTTGTTTGAGCACCTTCGGTGTGTCTAGAGGGGGTCGAGTGAGGACCTGAAGAGAGACTAAAGGTAGCGGGCGACAAGCCCTGAGTGTTTAAAGTCCACTTAGTTTCAGAAGCAAGGTTGAAAGGGGACGCTTCCGAAACTTAAGGATTCGGAGTCGGAAAAAAAAAACACATGGAATTCCTCGGTCCTTGTCCCGACCTCGCTCCCCTCGATCGATTTTGCGTTGATCGCCCTGGCGTACCGAAGAGTAACAGTCCGAACAGACCCCCCCCCCCCTTTATTTCCAGCTTTTGAGGCTGGACTCGTGTTGTAGCCGTGTTGTGTATAAGGTTTCGTGGGGACCTGATCAACCACCTCATCACAATAGGCGCAAACTTTCTCGACAGTGATTGGACAGTCGGGATGCCGGGGGCGGGTCTCCATGAAGAAGAGAAAAGGTAAAGCAAGACCTGCCCCCTGCGCATGGTGTCTCCGGCTGCTTCGGCAGACGACACATACTACTACTACATAGGTTGTGGCACACCCCGCGGCTTTTCAGGGTGTGACTCGGACGCACCTTCGTTTGCTCCAGCTTCTGAGGCCGGACCCGCTGTGCCGGATGCCGCGCATCCTCGTCCCGCCGCCCTTCCTCCCATTCGTTGTTTCAAGTTGCTTCACCATATCTTCCACACCCGGCGCTCTTTCTTTTTTTTTTTTTTGAAACGCGCACCCAGCTGCTTTCAGGAAATACTCGAAAGGGGGAGAAAGGGCCGCGCAGATGTTTGCGACAGCTGCAATTCCATTAGCTGTCGACACGACCGCGACGGTGTACGATCATCTTGAATCGCCCGCGCTCTCGTCTCGTTGTGTGGTAGCTGTCAGGATATACTTGAAGGGGAAGGGCTGCGCAGATTTTTGCGACAGCTGCAATTCCATTAACTGTCGACACGACCGCGACGGTGTACGATCATCTTTGAATCGCCCGCGCTCTCGTCTCGTTGTGTGGTAGCTGTCAGGATGTACTTGAAGGGGAAGCAGGGCTTCTGCTCCACGTGTGGAACGTGTGGATTTCCACACGTTAATTCTTTTTGGATTTTGTTCCCCCACGTGTGGATCCACAGGTACCACATGTGGATTTGACTTATCGGTCCACATGCAGGGGAGTCTAGGCCCACTAGGGGTCAAGGCCGCACAGCCAGGTGTCGCCAAGTCCAGTAGCGACGCTATTTCTTTTGCCGTCCGCACATAAGGGGAAAGGTTTTTTTCCCCTCGAACCTTAAGTGCCCACACGTGGACCACACGTATTTTCTCTGAGACCAAAAAACGGAGCGTAAGCCCTGAGGGGAAGGGCTGCGCAGATTTTTGCGACAGCTGCAATTCCATACCTGTCGGCACGACCGCGACGGTGTACGATCATCTTGGATCGCCGACGCTCTCGTCTCGTTGTTTGGCAACTGTCAGGAAATTCGAAGGGGGAGGGCCACGCAGATGTTTGCGACAGCTGCAATTTCATAACTGTCGACACGACCGCGTGTAAAGGGGGGTCGAATAATAACAGTTATTTGACACACGTCTGGTTGTCCATAAACACTACCACTATTTGATTCTGCTACTGTTCGGCTACCCGGAACTTTTTTTAGTATGACAAATCGAATAATAACACAGGTGTTATTATTCGACCCCCCCCTTTACGATCAACTTGGATCGCCCACGCTCTCGTCTCGTTGTTTGGTATCTGTAAAGAAATGCTTGAAGGGGAAGGGCCACGCAGATGGTTGCAACACTGCAAACCCATAACTGTCATACGACCGTTCTGGACTGCGGCGGTGTATGATCATCTCGGGTCGCCTGCGCTCTCGGGGTTGAGTGCACTTGTGTTGGGACCCGAAAGATGGCGAACTATCAGAGCCGGCGTACACCGCCGCAAGCGGGCGCATGGCGACTGGAATTACGGGAGGTGGGGAGGAGGATGTCGTCCAAGCGAGGCAAAGTGTGAGCTGCATGGGGAGGGTATATTTCGCCAGCTTCTTTGAAATCCAGTCCGGCGAACGTACTTCTTCGCCCCCCTTCTCTGCATCAAACATGCATGAGAGGCAGTGCCCCCTGCCTAAACACGAAACTAAGATTTTCCATCCCCCGATCCCACAATTTTCCACCCACCTTTGTCGGTCCGAGTATTTCCTTTTCTTACGAGTACAGTTGTACTGAAGGGAACTTTCTGGGAACAACGGTTGCACATGAAGGGTCAAACGAATGTAGCCAATGCTGCTAATACAGGAACACACACACACACACACCCAGTACTCACCCAGTGGAAGTACGGCCCGGAGATGTGGATGGCGTTCACGGATTGGCTGAGGGAATTGAAATGGGCGCCGCCGGGGCACGAACTCGGGGTAAGCTTTGTGGAGTTGGCGGTGGACTTCGAGTTGCGCACCGGACGCCGCCTCCCAACGCTCAAAAGTAGATACTACACGGCGGTGCCACAACACACGAAGAAGGCCACAACAGCACGACAGACTCTGCCAGAAGACGCCGCAGCTAGTTGCGATGTTGCAATCTACTTTGACGGAGGAGCGAGGGCCAACGGGACTGCCTTTGCCGTGGCGGGCGCAGGAGCGGTACTGTACAAGGAGGGCGTCAAGTACGCACAAATAGTGCTCCCGCTGCCAAACGTGCGCAGTAACAACGTGGCCGAGTACGAGGGATTTCTCGCGGGGCTGCAGCTCCTGGAGGATGCTGAAGGAACGGAAGGAGCGCAGTGTGTAATTCGCGGAGACTCGGCGCTGGTAGTCGGGCAAACCACGCGGCAATTGGCGTGTTCAGAAGACTTGAAGCCATTGCTGACGCGAGCGGTGGCAAAAATAGTGGCCCTGCGACAGCGGCTTTCCCTGCGGGTAGAACACGTGAAGCGCGAGCAAAACACCGATGCGGATGCTCTGAGCAACGCGGCAATGGACCTCGTGCAAGGCCAACGACCAACGCGGGAGCAGCAGGAAGCGGAGCTGCAGTCCTTCCGTGCCTCCGCACTCGGAAAAGCGATGAGCCTAATTGAGTTAGGCTCAGCATTCAAGAAGGTAACTGGACGACAGTGGTTCAGTGGCCACGAAGCAACAACAACGATCTTAACTGCCGTCGGAGGATCAGTTGTAAGGGGAGCGTCGCGGCGGGCGCAACTTTCGGATGAGACGGACGAGGTGATCCTAGGCATACGGGAACATGTGCAGAAGATGGGCACAGCGCAGGCGGAGACCAACTTGTACCCGCAGCACCTGACGTGGGCGGCAACCTATCTGCCGGAGAAAGCCTACCCTGCAGGATGGGAACAAGGAAAGACTAACTGGAAACAGAGAGTGGAGATGGTAGAGAGAGTAACAGGCGCTGGACCTCGCAGAGGGTCACCACCCAAGAAGGCACCGGAAGACGCGGTGAACACATCCCGCCTTGGAGAAATATGTGTGCAACACCGGAAACCACGCTGCAAGGACTGTACAAAGAAGCGTTTGCCGGCGGAAACCTGTTGCCGGTTCAAACAGCACCACCGTGAGGGGGACGGCCTGCGACCACGAATGCTCTTCTGCCCTGCCCACAGATTGGGACGCTGCGGTGATTGCACAGCGGGCGGCCTGGAGATCGTGCATTGCTGCCAAAGGCATCACCCACAGAAAAACACAGACCCCCACGCACAGCCTGGGGGAGCATCTGCAGTAACGTGAAACCGGAAGAAGCGTGGACGTCTCTCGTACAGGAAGGCACCACGTTAAAACGGGTCCGCAACACACACACACCCCAAACCCCCGGGAGATATGGTGCTCAACTCAAAAAGAAGTTGCAAAGAGAAAGGTACGAACAGACAGTTGGAAGCACGAACAGCCTGTCATGTTTACACCCAATATTCCCCCCCGCCCCCCCTTTTTTTTTCTCTTCTATTTCGTATCGTCCTCGTCCTATGTAAGCAAAAGTCGAGAAATCTTAAAAATGAATACATAGCTTTTTCATCCCTTCCCCCCCCTTTTTTTTTAATTTGACGAAGGAAGGATGCGATATACATTGGAACCAGAAAGTTGTGATAGCACCGGAACAGGACCGAAAGGACCCACTGATGAGCTCTAACTTTGGATTGGTATGCGTTCGAGAGCGAAACCTGAGACGAAGAACGGTGCGCACAACACCGCGGTGAAAAATAATAAAGAGGACTAGTCCCTCAAGGTTTCATACCCTACCTGCGGAGTCTTACACTCCCCAGACCCCTTTGCCCTTTTCCCTTTTTTAGTTTACACTCTCTTCGAAGAAGACTTGATGCTGGCATCAAGCATGCATGAGAGGCAGTGGCCTGCTTAAACATTAAACTAAGATTTCCCCTATTTTCGAAGCTTTACCAGCTTCGGCTGACACCATTTGCGCACTTAACCATGGTTAAGAAGACAACTGAAAGCATAGACACAAAGATAGCCCAAAGCATCTGCAGAATAACACGAAAAGCCTCTAGGCAAAAACCCGTTTTCACATTTCTTTACACTTTCTTCGACGAAGATTTGATGCTAACATCAAACATGCATGAGAGGCAGTGTTCTGCCTAAACATTCAACTAAGTTTCCCCCCCGAAATCTTCTACGTGTCTGCCAAGGTGACCGTTTTCTGAGAGAGAGTGAAAGGGCGCGCCCCCAGCCCAGGCTAGACTCGGACCGGCACACTGGGAGAGACAGAGGCGGGGATAGTCGTCACCCTAGCAGTCCCAGGCCTCTCCCCCACCCACTTGCAGTTTACTGAGGGAACTGGAGCAAGACGCATGGCTAGACGAGCACGACCACCTCGAATCGACACCAGAAGAATTCGGGGTGGGGCTGGCTTCGACGACTAGTAATATCCCGGTAAATGGTAGCGCTCCTGAACAAGCCCGAACCAACAGGATCAAAGAATGTCAGTCACACCTTCCCGATTCTTTTTGTGTGTTCTGCTAGCCATCGCTCCCCCGCTAGCATTTTCTGAGAAGTCCTTTTGTATAAGCACTTGCTTCGTAGGAAATCCTTGAGGAGGCTGCCGGTTGCGAAAATCTCAAACGAGGAATGTGCTGCAGCCGACACGGATCACAGGTAAATATGAGTTTCAGTGGCGAACGTCTGCGTTCAACAAAACCACTCCCCAACGAAACACACGTTTGCAACACCTGAGATTTTTTTGCGTTTGCAAAACCTGGCCACCTGTCCGGCCCATAAGAAGTGCCCAGGCCCCCGCAAAGTGTACCCTTTACAGCGATTGAGTATAAGCCAACAGGGCTGCAAGTCCCAGAAGAAGCGCGGCCGCCATCCCAGGTAGATACCGTTGTCGCCGAAGTAGGGACGGTCATAAGCAAGAAGACGACAGCAGACTAGCGCCGCTTCATGTCAACCTTTCGACTTCCAAGGGCGGCAACGGAAAAAGATAGGCTTCGAAATCGCAAATTTCCAGCCCAGAATGCCAAACAAGAGCGAAGGCACTCTACAAAAAAAAATGAAAATGGGGAAAAGCGGAAAAAAGGGGCAATTAACCTGTAGGTGCTTGAAAAAGCGCTTTTATCCTGTCAACGTTATCCACCTGGGATGGCGGCCGCGCTTCTTCTGGGACTTGCAGCCCTGCTGGCTTTTACTCATTCACTGTAAAGGGTACACTTTGCAGGGGCCTGGACCCTTCTTATGGGCCGGACACTGGTGGCCAGGTTTTGCAAACGCAAAATCTTTGGGTTTGCAAAACGCAAAAACTCAGGTTTTGCAGAACACAAAAAACTCAGGTTTTGCACCGAGTGCAGCGGTAGGGGGGTGGACGTGCCCTCAAAAGTTGCCTCGCAGTTCCTGCTAACAAGAAAAAGGAACCGACGAACCAAGCCAGAACTAGACTGCATTCTTTTCTGCCCCAAGAAGACGCAATCCCCGCTATTCATTACCCCATCTCCGCGATGACACGAATTCTCAAAGAAACGCAACCCCCCTGTGTTTGTCACAATCGTCGTGACGCCTCAGGACACGGCTTCAGAAAAAAGGGGGCAAGGGTGGGTGGGCAAGCGAGGGGTGAAGATACGATGTTTTCGGGATAGGTATTCGTCGGATACATTAATCTTCTAAGATCTGCGATCTTATACGACAAGAAAAAGGAACCGACGAATTAAGCCAGAACTAGACTGCATTCTTTTCTGCCCCAAGAAGACGCAATCCCCGCTATTCATTACCCCCCCCATGCCGCGATGGGACTCGAATTCTCAAAGAAACGCAACCCCCCGCCCGAACAACACAGTCTCGGGAGGGATTTGCGCTGTCGCATTGGAATCAATCCATGGCATCACTGATTCCAGTGTGTACAAACTGGGTTCCTGCTGCGCCTTAGACGCGTAAGGTTTTTTATCATACAATCACTCTCATTCTAATCAAGAATGGTCGCTCGTGGTGGACACATTAGGTATCGGTAGGTTTTGCTCGTGCCAGTTTCAACGTGCTCAGGTTTCTTAGCAAGCACCAGCAATTCAAGCAGGTCCGGCTCCTCCTTGAAACTGCATGGCATTCCTGCGGCTATCTATCACGGCGCGCGCAAACAACGCAGACTATCGCCAAGCATTCTTTAGTTTTAACCTCTCGCTATCTCTGTAAATCACGTTGCACCACGGTCTATCAGGTCCATCCCTTCCTCCCCGGAGCTGCATAGTATTGCCTGGTGCTGTTGGTCACAGTAAGGGGATGGACAGGCTTATAGGTGATGATCTTGAACGGCCCACGGCCGCAATATGCACCGCGCCGGCGCCGCCGAGTGTCTTAGTGGGAGGAACTACACGGCGAAGTCCAGCCTCAGAAGCTGGAGATGAAAAAAAACGGGTGTCACACCCGATTTTCGGGTGTGGATTTACACGCGTTTTTTCCGAGTCTAGAGGTTTGGTAAATTTGAAATTCTCAAGCCCACTTTTCTGGGGCAGGCCATGGGGTACCCCAATCCCGTACATTCCTCTACCGTTTTTTTTTTTTTTTTTGGTAACTGAGGGGAAAAATGCCTTACGCACGGACCACAAGCCGGACCAAACTTGCGAGTGTGGGACTGCTGCTTTTTTTCTGGCGGGATTTTTTTTTTTTTTTTTTTTTTTTTTTTTTTGGTATTTTTTGAGAATTCACAATTCGTCGAAATAATTTCTCGCGGCGGACAACGGCGTGGCACAGTGCCTACGGTGGGAGGTTCGGTTCCCGCCGGTGGACTTTTTTCCGGGTCCGCACTCAGTGCACTCAGCAAGGGGGGCCCTCCCCCCCCGGGTACGCGCCCCGAACTTGCTATCATCCCAAACTTAGCACCAAGTCCCCGAACTTGCCACCAAACGCCGAGCTTGACATCATCAGGGTTCAACGGGTTCGGGTTTGCACAAACGCCGGACTGGACAAAAAGATTCGGGTTTTCACCAACGCCGGACTGGACAAAAAGGTTCGGGGTTTGCACAACCGCTGGACTGGGCAAAAGGTGCGGGTTTGCACCAACGCTAGACTGAGCAAAACGATTTAAACGCCGGACCGGCAAAAAGGTTCGGGTTTGCACAAACGCCGGATTGGGTAAAATGGTTCGGGTTGCACATGCAGGACTGGCAAAAGGTTCGGGTCGCACAAACGCCGGACTGGACAAAAAGGTTCGGGTTTGCGCAAACGCCGGACTGAGCAAAAGGTTACCTCTAGACTCGCTAAGGGTGGTTCTAACACCCATGTACTTTTTTTTTTTTTTGGTGTGGCACAGAGTGGGCAGCAGTCAGTTATGAGACTGGCAGGTGAGCAGCGTCACCTCCCCTAGCGAGCTCTCGGATCAAGCTGCGTCTGATGCAGCTGTTGTATGGATCGCCTACATACACTCAGCCGCGCGTGCCTTCATTGCGAAGGTTTCTGCTGCGGCCTTCTGGGTGGCAGCTGTGTCAGGTCAAGTAGCGAGATCTGAGGCCCTGTGATGGCTGAGTGCACACCTAAGCAGGGCTGCATCCTCGTGTTGTAGCCGTGTTGTGTATAAGACTTCGTGGGGGCCTGGTCAACCACCTCATCACTATAGGGCACAAACCTTTCTCGACAGTGATTGGACAGTCGGGATTGCCGGGGGCGGGTCTCCATGAAGAAGAAAATTGCAAAGCAAGACCTGCCCCCTGCGCCTGCTGTCTCCGGCTGCTTCGGCAGACGACACATACTACTACTACTACTACTGGTGTGACACTGGCACAGGTGTCATGGGGGGGTCTTCACGTGGCGACGCTGTTGACCGCACCTTAATTGAGTCGCGGTCGCCGATCCCCCAACCGCCAGTATCATGTACTTGATGCGACGTGGAACAAGTGCTGACAGCACCGCCCGGCGCATAGAGGGCCACGAAAGTGACAAATCGACCAGGTGCTTAGCAGCCAATGGCCTGATGACTGAGTGCACACCTAAGCAGGGCTGCATCCTCGTGTTGTAGCCGTGTTGTGTATATCACAATAGGCGCAAACTTTCTCGACGGTGATTGGACGGTCGGGATGCCGGGGGCGGGTCTCCATGAAGAAGAGAAAAGTAAAGCAAGACCTGCCCCCTGCGCCTGCTGTCTCCGGCTGCTTCGGCAGACGACACATACTACTACTACATAGGTTGTGGCATACCCTGCGGCTTTTCAGGGTGTGACTCGGGCACACCCTCTTTAACTCCAGGCTGGACCTCACCGTGTACTGTTTACAAATCTAGCAGCCCCCAGCTGGGCACCACAGGGTGTGTCGACCCTCCTGTACTTTCTGATGGTGGGGGGGGAACTTGGGGGAGGGGAGGTTTTCACAGAGACCGGGCCTCTGCCCCGTGCACTCGCTGATGTGTTTCTTACGTTGCTCCGTGCGCATTTGCCATCATTTGCTTGCTCGTCTCTTTTCTACGTTTTTCTTGCACCATCTATTTGCATCACCCCCCTGCGCTCGGAAAGGCGAGCCAGCGGCAGGTTTGTGGCGCTTGTCGTCACTGATTCTAGGGGGCCCGCGGCTGACTGCCGGACGGGCCGTGCAACGAGCTCGAGCGGAAGCTGAAAGACACCTTCAAATCCACCAACAACACTGCAAAGGGAAGTCAAGCACAGACTGAGCCGGTCCGTCCCTATCTCTTGAAACATCAACGAAGTGCCTGCCGCTGTTTATCGCAGTGAATCACGGTCCACCACGGTCTATCAGGTCCATCCCTAGTGTTGTCCCTAGAGCTGCATCGAATTGCCCGGTGCTGTATTCTTCGGTCTATCACGGTCTATCAAGAGGGGATGGACCGGCTCACAGACCTTTTAATCCACAAAGAACGCTGAAAAGGGAAGTCAAGCATTAAGAACCATCCCTCCCCCACACCCACCCCCTTCCCCGAGTCCAAGCATATCATAAAAAAGAGCGACGAAAGATGTCCGGGTTGCTCCCGGACAGGCCCCCAGCAGGCCAGCCCGGACTTCGCGATCCAGCTGCAGCTGCTGACCGACGAGCAGCTCCTGAGCAGCAGCAAGGGGAAGGTCACCCGCGGGCTGAACCAGCAGAAGCGGGAAGAGGCGGCGGCGGGGCCCTGGCGGACGCGAAGCAACAGCAGAAGAAAGGCAGGCAGCCGAGGGCTGGGGGCGGCTGGGCGTCGTCGGCGTCGTCGGACGGCGGCAGTGCGGATGCCGGGTCTGAAGGGACCAGCCTGGACGCGATCGACGAGGACGAGGCTGCCAGCACGAACGTCGAGAGCAGGGTGTCGAAGGCGAGCGCGCTGTCCAACAGGGACCCCAACGACAGCGACTTCACCGATGCGACGCGGTCCGTCGGCCGCAGCGAGATCAACTCCGTCATCGGGTTGCCCGCGCCGTCCGAGTCAGCTGACGAGTCTACAGTAGGCCTGGCAGTCCCAGTCGCAGAACCTGTCGTCACTGTCAAAGACGTCCGCTCTTGCGACGGAGCCGAAACTTCACGATAGATCCAGTGCGGTGTTAAGCACATATCCAATCCAAGCACGTTCTTGCAACGAGCTTGGCCTGACTAGCCTGTTTGAGCCTCTCGGTGCAAGCACCCGTGGCAGGTATTGGCGTAGTCCCGCATGGGTGTTCCGGATTCATTCGACGAGTCTACAGTAGGCCGGGCGTCGCAGCAGTCGTCGCTGTCCGCTTGTTCCTCGGCCTGCCTGCGGCTGCTGAAGGACGAGCCATACAACGAGCTCAAGCGGAAGCTGAAGACCTTCCAAATCCACGAACCACGCTAAACCCCCATTTCACAACGGTCACACAGGAGACCCTAACCCCTCGGAATTTCAAGCGAACTTTCACTCCAAAAAGCGAAGTCAACGCACCGACCTTTTTATTCACAAACACCGCTCAAAAGGGAAGTCAAGCATAAAGAACCAACCCCCACACCCACCCCCTTCCCCGAGTCTAAACACATCATAAAAAAGAGCGACGGAAGATGTCCGGGTTGCTCCCGGACAGCACGCCCGGGATCCTGCCGGCGCAGTGGCTGGAAATCCTGCAGAAGCAGCAGGCCAGCCCGGACTTCGCGATCCAGCTGCAGCTGCTGACCGACGAGCAGCTCCTGAGCAGCAGCAAGGGGAAGGTCACCCGCGGGCTGAACCAGCAGAAGCGGGGAGGCGGCGGCGGGGCCCGGGCGGACGCGAAGCAACAGCAGAAGAAAGGCGGGCAGCCGAGGGCTGGGGGCGGCTGGGCGTCGTCGGCGTCGTCGGACGGCGGCAGTGCGGGTGCCGGGTCTGAAGGGACCAGCCTGGACGCGATCGATGAGGACGAGGCTGCCAGCACGAACGTCGAGAGCAGGGTGTCGAAGGCGAGCGCGCTGTCCAACAGGGACCCCAACGACAGCGACTTCACCGATGCGACGCGGTCCGTCGGCCGCAGCGAGATCAACTCCGTCATCGGGTTGCCCGCGCCGTCCGAGTCAGCTGACGAGTCTACAGTAGGCCTGGCAGTCCCAGTCGCAGAACCTGTCGTCACTGTCAAAGACGTCCGCTCTTGCGACGGAGCCGAAACTTCACGATAGATCCAGTGCGGTGTTAAGCACATATCCAATCCAAGCACGTTCTTGCAACGAGCTTGGCCTGACTAGCCTGTTTGAGCCTCTCGGTGCAAGCACCCGTGGCAGGTATTGGCGTAGTCCCGCATGGGTGTTCCGGATTCATTCGACGAGTCTACAGTAGGCCGGGCGTCGCAGCAGTCGTCGCTGTCCGCTTGTTCCTCGGCCTGCCTGCGGCTGCTGAAGGACGAGCCATACAACGAGCTCAAGCGGAAGCTGAAGACCTTCCAAATCCACGAACCACGCTAAACCCCCATTTCACAACGGTCACACAGGAGACCCTAACCCCTCGGAATTTCAAGCGAACTTTCACTCCAAAAAGCGAAGTCAACGCACCGACCTTTTTATTCACAAACACCGCTCAAAAGGGAAGTCAAGCATAAAGAACCAACCCCCACACCCACCCCCTTCCCCGAGTCTAAACACATCATAAAAAAGAGCGACGGAAGATGTCCGGGTTGCTCCCGGACAGCACGCCCGGGATCCTGCCGGCGCAGTGGCTGGAAATCCTGCAGAAGCAGCAGGCCAGCCCGGACTTCGCGATCCAGCTGCAGCTGCTGACCGACGAGCAGCTCCTGAGCAGCAGCAAGGGGAAGGTCACCCGCGGGCTGAACCAGCAGAAGCGGGGAGGCGGCGGCGGGGCCCGGGCGGACGCGAAGCAACAGCAGAAGAAAGGCGGGCAGCCGAGGGCTGGGGGCGGCTGGGCGTCGTCGGCGTCGTCGGACGGCGGCAGTGCGGGTGCCGGGTCTGAAGGGACCAGCCTGGACGCGATCGATGAGGACGAGGCTGCCAGCACGAACGTTGAGAGCAGGGTGTCGAAGGCGAGCGCGCTGTCCAACAGGGACCCCAACGACAGCGACTTCACCGATGCGACGCGGTCCGTCGGCCGCAGCGAGATCAACTCCGTCATCGGGTTGCCCGCGCCGTCCGAGTCAGCTGACGAGTCTACAGTAGGCCGGGCGTCGCAGTCGCAGCACCAGTCGTCGCTGTCCGCTGATTCCTCGGCCGGTGGCCCGCGGCTGACGGCCAGCGCGCTCGACCGGCTGAACAACGCGCTGAAGGACGAGCCGTACAACGAGCTCAAGCGGAAGCTGCGGAAGCACTTGGACAAGCGGAGGACGGGCCGCGTCGCACAGGACACCGAGGACTCCGCGCTGCTGCCGTCCTGCTTCCACACCGGCGGTCTCTACGACCCGCGGATGGGCGGTGTCGAGGTGCGGGTCAACTCGGGAGAGCACGCAGGTTCGGGTTTTATTTTTGTATAAGCACCTGCTTTGTAGGAAATGCTTGAGGAGACTGCCAGTTGCGATAGATCAAAGGAGGTGAATGTGCTGTAGCCCACACGAAACACAGGTAAATCTGGGTTTAGTGGCGGGCGTAAGCGTTCAACAACCCGGAGACTTTGAAACCCCGGAGTTTCAAGCGAATTTTCACTCCGAAACTATGTCTACATCCCTTTCACAATCAATGGTCAATAACGGAGACCCGAAAACTCTGAACCTCACGATAAACGCTACAACGCCACTCTTAGAGGATTAGGAACAGCCGACTAATGACAGGCTATGGCATGAATGATGGAAATGTGACAGGATTAGTAACAGCCGACTAATGACATGCTATGGCAGGAATGATGGAAATGTGAAGGATTAGTAGCAGCCGACTAATGACAGGCTATGGCGGAAATATGAAGGAGCAGCGGCCGACTAATGACAGGCTATGGCATGAATGATGGAAATGTGACAGGATTAGTAACAGCCGACTAATGACAGGCTATGGCATGAATGTTGGAAATGTGAAGGATTAGTAGCAGCCGACTATTGACATGCTATGGCATGACTGATGGAAATGTGACAGATTAGTAACAGCCGACTAATGACATGCTATGGCATGAATGATGGAAATGTGAAGGATTAGTAGCAGCCGACTAATGACAAGCTATGGCATGGATGATGGGAACGTGACAAACACGAAGATCATTGACAGTTGTTTCGTTTTTATCCACCCTTTTACACTTTCGTCGACGTTGCCCACTTCAAACGAAGTCAAGTCCCAACCCACGAACACCAATCCTCTCTAAACCGTTACCCCACTTTAAACGAAGTCACACGAACACACACGAACACCAACCCTCTCTAAGTTAACGCAGGTCGATGGCACATTTGGTGCGCTACTGCCACGTGCGGCTGCCGCGCGACATGTGGGTGGTCAACCCGCTGCAGTGGGGCGACATCATCGCGATGCTCCGCGGGTCGTGCTGGTGGTGCTACCGCTGGAAGGCGTCGCTTTTCGACGTCGGCGCAAAGTAGCGTCCCTCCGCCTCCTCAGCGCGAGGCTGCGGACCCCCACACTCAAGCACTCAAGGCGTACTTGGACAGGACGTTCAGCTCGTCCATCACGGCCAAAACCGCAGCCAGACGTCAGCCATGAACTTTCAACACACACACACACAAGCATGGTCGCACTTCGCTTTAAACGTGACCCACTTGAAACGAAGGCACACAACACACACCAACACCAACCATCTCTAAAACGTTGCCCACTTAAAACGAAGTCACAACATACGAACACCAACAATTCTCTATCTTAACGAAGTCACAAAACACGAACCCCAACACTCTCTAACTTAACGCAGGTCGATGGCATATTTGGTGCGCCACGTGCAACGAGGGCCAAGTGCCAGCGTGCCCCAGCTGCGGCGAAGTGCTCGCGCAGAGCAGCTACAAGGACGAGTCTGGGAAGCGGAAGCTCCGCCTGATGCGGTGCGTCGGCTGCAGCGCCGAGGTGAAGCGCGAGTCGATCACGACCGACCCCCACCCGGCCTGCCCGGGCCACTACTGCCACGTGCGGCTGCCGCGCGACATGTGGGTGGTCAACCCGCTGCAGTGGGGCGACGTCATTGCGATGCTCCGCGGGTCGTGCTGGTGGTGCTACCGCTGGAAGGCGTCGCTTTTCGACGTCCGGCGCAAGGTCGCATCCCTTCGCCTCCTCAACGCGAGGTTGTGGACCCCAGAGCTCGAAGGGTACTTGGACAGAACATTCAGCTCGTCCATCATGGCCAAAACGACGGCCCCCCAGCGGAAGGCAGGCCGGAAAAAGCGGAAAATTGCCGGAAAGCCCCCGCTGGACACGGCGGAAGAGGGAGAAGACGAAGAGTTGCACGCGGAGAGCGCTCCGGTGAAGAACACAGACGAGCAAGGCGACGAGATGATGGACTGGGTAGCGTCGTTCTTGCAGGAGGCAGAGGCGACTGTTCCAGTGGCGGAGCGAGCGCCCGTCGGCAGCTTCTTCGCGCAGCGGCGGAAGGTGGTCAACGACGTCTGGAAGCTCATCGCCGGAGTACCGGCGTCGGCTCCCTGCCGGCACTGCGGGCTGAAGACGCCGAAAAAAATCACCGACTACAAGAAAACCGCGCTGTTCTACGACATCCCGGGGAAGGACATGGACGCGAACATCGCGGCGGCCGCCGGGAGGAAGGGCGCCTGCGGGCCGAAGGCCACGTGGACGAGCGTGCGGGTGGCCCTCGCAGAATTCAAAGCCGAGACGGAGATCAACAAGGGCGGCGGGCAGGTCGTGCACCAAAAAAAAGTGGGCCGCGCCGGCGGCAAAGGCAAGTCGCTGCGCGAGGCGGCGCCGCGGAGCAACGTGTACCTGCCGCCGCACCGCATCCAGGCGCAGCTCG
The DNA here is from genome assembly GCA_030068145.1 of Diplonema papillatum. NCBI lineage: Eukaryota > Euglenozoa > Diplonemea > Diplonemida > Diplonemidae > Diplonema > Diplonema papillatum. Next base: position 80,226 of record JAPJBO010000257.1, read on the forward strand.
AAGGCCTGTTCTTCTGCGAGCAGGAAAGTCTCGGCGAAGTCTTCTACCAGGTGCGCACTTCATTTTTTTTGGCACCCAGGGGGCTAGTCCCTCAAGGTTTCATACCCCCCGTACACTCCTTTTTTACTTTTTTTGTATAAGCACCTGCTTTGTAGGAAATGCTTGAGGAGACCGCCAGTTGCGATAGATCAAAGGAGGTAAATGTGCTGTAGCCCACACGAAACAACAGGTGAATCTGGGTTTAGTGGCGGGCGTAAGCGTACAACACAAAAGACCCACTTTGTAGTTGTACTGGTTTCTCCCCCTCTAGCCTCCTTCGAAATGAGCACAAGGCAGTCCCTCGAGTATTTTCTATTTTTGCGTCCCCTTTCCTAGACAACATCTAACTGTTTTTTGGTACCAACGGCATCCCGGGGACGCGAACATCGCGGCGGCCGCCGGGAGGAAGGGCGCCTGCGGGCCGAAGGCCACGTGGACGAGCGTGCGGGCGGCCCTCGCAGAATTCAAAGCCGAGACGGAGATCAACAAGGGCGGCGGGCAGGTCGTGCACCAAAAAAAAAGTGGGCCGCGCCGGCGGCACAGGCAAGTCGCTGCGCGAGGCGCCGCCGCGGAGCAACGTGTACCTGCCGCCGCACCGCATCCAGGCGCAGCTCGAAGGCCTGTTCTTCTGCGAACAGGAAAGTCTCGGCGAAGTCTTCTACCAGGTGCGCACTTCATTTTTTTTTGCACCCAGGGCTAGTCCCTCAAGGTTTCATACCCCAGGCATCTTGTTAAGAACCATCCATCCATCCATCAGCCGGCTGACCCCCCCCCCCCCCCCCCCCAGGCATCTTGTTAAGAACCATCCATCCATCCATCAGCCGGCTGACCCCCCCCCCCCCCCCCCAGGCTATTTTCACTGTGGAGGGGGGAGACGCTACCTGTCACTCTCTAAGGTGGTCACCACGGTGGGCGGTCAGAAAAAAAAAATTTTTTTTTTGCCCCAAATACCCCAAATACCACACTTTGGAAAATTTTTGTGGGCACACTTTTGGCAGGGAATTTTGACCATTTCACCTTAGAGAATTTGACCACCCAGCCTCCAAGGCAACTGCACTGTAGAGGGGGGGGGGGGTCTGGTTTATCCGGCCATCCGGCCAAAGTGGCTGATCCTTAACAAGAGCGCTGCCCCCCCCCTCAGGCTATTTTCACTGTGGAGGGGGGACGCACCTGTCACACTCTAAGGTGGTCACCACGGTGGGCGGTCAGAAAAAAAAATTTTTTTTTTGCCCCAAATACCCCAAATACCACACTTTGGAAAATTTTTGAGGGCCCACTTTTGGCAGGGAATTTTGACCATTTCACCTTGGAGAGCAACTGCACTGTAGAGGGGGGGGGGGGGGTAGGGGGGTCAATCTACTGTTTAAAAGTGTCCCAATGGACCATTTTTCAACCTTCAAAAAAAACGACGAAGCCGGCTTCGAAAACTGGATTTTCGGGTGCAAAACACCAATTCTGCACGAAATACCGCTGGATGTGCACCCAACGGGCGTTGAAAGGTTGCTGAACAAGGGTGTCAAAAATGCTGTCCAAAGTCGTGCCACCCTTTTACCCCAGGCTACTTCAACCGCAAAAATTCACTTTAAATTCATACTGGGAGACCAGGAGGCCCTCATCTGCGGTGGAAAACACCAGCAAAAACGCTATTTTTCTACGCCAGACTTCTTCGGGGGAGGGGAAACTGAGTTTAACGATGAAAGAGAGCATCACCGAGCTGCAGCCGTACGTCAACGCTGATGCCTTTGTACGGCAAGGCACTTGCAACCCCGTCGCAAGATTAACCAGCTCCGTGCGTTGCATTTTCAAAAGAAGCCCCTCAGGTAGACGTAAGGTCCAGTTTGTGCCACCTTGGCAGATGTGAAGGGGTGAATGCTGCTTCTGAATTGTTGCAAAAACATTCGTGTCGTCCTCATAGCCGGCATTACCGGAGAAGAGCTGCTCAGACCAATGTTCGTGCAGTTCTGGGACACGCTTTGTGGAAAGTGAGGAAGGAAAACGGCTCGACATTTTTGCACGCGACGACAAGCACAGACGGCCGTTGTCCCCGCTTTCCCTCGATCCGAGCCTGTCCTTCCCTCCTACACGTAGGGAGCATCGTGTCCTTCAGCAAATTCGAACCTACAGAGCACAATCTCACTCTAGCTGTTTTGCCATTATATGGGCGTCTCCGCGACCAATGAACCCCCTTTCTTCTTGTATTGGTGAGGCATGGTGCGCGAGACAAGCGTTTTTTTTTCTGCTTTTTTGCTGCCTGTGTGGTGGCTTTGAGCTGCATTACCACCCACCTTTTGCAATTTTGCGGTGGGGTAAAAGGGTGGCACGACTTTGGACAGCAATTTTGAATTCGCGTTTTACACTCGCTTTAGGGCTCTGCACTCGATTTTAAGCTCGAAAACCCTGTGGAAATGACGATGTGGGGTGCTCTACAGGGGGCCAGGTCCCCAGGAGGCCCTCGTATGATGAACTTTGAAAAATGCCCAATTGGGACACAGATTGACCCCCCCTAGGGCTAAGTTGGATGGAAACGCCGTTTCTTTTAGTTTTTTCGAAATATGGAAACGGAAACGGAAACGGAAACGGAAACGTTTCCGTTTCTTTTAAAAGAAACGCCGGAAGGCTCCTCATGCTGAAGGGTCCTATAGGATACCACTTCGCGGGTCCTTCTGTGTGTCCGTCGGGTGTCCGTTTCCAGCCAAATTTTGGCTTTCTTTTCAGAGGGCGGGATCACCTTCTTCTTTTGATCTACGGGCACTTCTCTTCCTCCGTCTTCTGGCGGGCTCTTTGACTCTTCAGGGCCCTTCCTGGGCTGTTCTTCGACTTGGCTCGGCCCCTTCTTGTGTGTCGTCGCGGTCTCGTTTGTGCAGAGCAGTCGCTGATGCTCACCGCTTTCTTTCGTCGGCGATCTGAGACGAGCAAATAGGAAACCACAAGCTAATGATGCAGAATGCCGTCACATGCGGATGCTGAGGTTTTCTGACACCAGATTCCACTCTTCTGTGCCTACCACTTCGTCCTCTGCTGCTGCCAACCCACGTTCTCATGTTTACTTGTATCGGCGGCCGTGCCGAGTGGGGCTTTTTGAATCTGCAGTCCTCTTCTGCATTGTCGGTGGGGTTCTTCCTGCCGTCGCTGTCTATGCTCCGACAACACCGCCCGATGGTGCCCCTTCCGGTGACGGTTGCCACCCGTCGTCGTATGCAGGTGCACTGTGGCAATCGATGTTTAACACACACGTTACTGCGTGGCCATCGCTTTTCTGGCGGGTTCAACATTGCCCCGGCATACGTGTGCCCTTCTCATCTCCTGATGCTGCTTGCACTCCCTCTTTGTCTTACACCGCTGAAAACCCCCGGTCTTGTAGCCTGTGGTGCGGCGGTGCTCCCGCTGTCCTGAACGATCGTATCTGTATAGCCTATTATTGGAAGCGGATGTGCTTTCCCGATCGTCTTCAGCGCGTTGGCCAACGGCCTCGCATCAACAGAGCATCGTCGCCACAACAGCCATTGGTATAAAGAGCTGCAGACCTCAAAGTCATCACAACCGGATGCGTGTGGTTGCGCGGTCGCAACTCTTATGCTTCTTTCCTCCCTTGTCCATGGTTCCCACTGGATGGCGGGGTCCGCCGTTCGGAACACATTTCCGGTCGGACCTTCAGCCAGTATACTAGTGGCATACCAGCCGTTTCTTTTGAAAAGAAACGGCGTTTCCATCCACCGCCAAAAAGAAGGAAACGGAAACGGAAACGGAAACGGAAACGTTTCCAACGTTTCCATCCTACATAGCCCTAGGGGGGGGGGTCTGGTTTATCCGGCCAAATCCGGCCAAAGTGGCTGATCCTTAACAAGAGCGCTGTCATACCCCCTATGCACTCCCTTTTTACTTTTTTCTATTTTTTGCGTCCCTTTCCTAAAGGGGGGGGTCGAATAATAACAGTTATTTGACACACGTCTGGTTGTCTAAAAACACTACCACTATTTGACTCTGCTACTGTTCGGCAACCCGGAACTTCTTTTATTATTCGAACACATCGCATAATAGCACATATGTGTTATTATTCGACCCCCCGCCCTTTAGACAACAGCGGAGCCACGGGCCTACTCCTCAGGTTTCGTACCCTACCTGCGGAGACTTACATTCCCTGCGACCCCTTTACCCTTTTCCCTTTTCTAATTTACACTTTCTTCGAAGAAGACTTGATGCTAGCATCAAACAATGCAAGAGAGGCAGTGTCCTGCCTAAACATCAAACTAAGATTTTTCCCCCAGGGAAGGAGAAACACAACGCAACCAAGCCGTGCTCGCACCGGAACAGGACTGAAAGTCCCCATCCAACGGACCCACTGTTGAGCTCTGACTTTGGATTGGTCTGCGTTCAGGAGTGAAACCTGAGACGAAGAACGAGGTGCACACAACACCGCGGTGAAGAAATACAGGGGGCTAGCTCCTCAAGGTTGCATACCCCGCTTTGGGAGCCGTACACTATTTTTGCATCGTTTTCCTAGACAACATCGTCTACCAGGGGCGCAGTTCACTTTCCGCTCGCCTCACCCATTGCTATTCGAGACTGAAAAAGATGGAAAGAAGAAGACGAAGAAAGAAGAAGAAGAAAAAAGAAAAAGGCCGCTCCTGGTTCAGGAACGTGACGGTCAACCACAGCTTGCGAAGCTTGAGTCGGAGGCAGCACAGTGCCACAACCCCGTCCACTCTGCCCTGCGGCTGACCGTCTCGACGAGCTTGCTTTCAGCGCGAGCGCCAAGCCCCAAGGTGCGCCAAGCCTTGATGCTTTCGTCTGGGAAATCGGGAGCCACTTGACCCGTAGACCCGTGGATCTGCAGTACCGCCGAACACGTGAAGCTTGGCTCCCGTGTAGCAGGCTTTCCCTGGTACCCAGAAGTCCAAGAAGAAGACGAAGAAAGACGAAACCTGACGAAAAATGGTGAGATCTTGGCGTAGATCCTCCAAGCAGTCGTCGGCCCGGCAAGACGGCGCGGCCGGTGGTTGCCGCCTTCTAGGAAGGCCAGGCCCCGCACCTTCGAGTTCTGCGCCCGCGCCGCCCAAGACAGCTACCGCCGGATCATGTTCGACGAAGTTCTAAGTGACACGCCCCTACTGAAATCAGTCTTGTGTAGTGAAGGGGACCACACCGTGGACAAGAATGGAACGCAGCCCACATGACCCAACCTTCCATCTAGTTCCACTACTCCAATAGCCACTCTACATCCACAGCGGTCAACTCCGTAATATCCTCCGTTCATTTACTCAAGAACTAACCTAACCAGTCTACTCCATTGGCCACTCTATCTACACCAACACTACTCACTCATCTAAACAACATACCCTCCCCAATTGCAGGTGTGTTCGGCACCGGATTCAGTCGACCCGGAGTTGAGTGTGCCAGCGAAAGACTACTGGAAGGCGTTCGTGCACCGCGTCGTGGAGGTGGGTCCGAATAAGTTCCGCCCCTTCAGGGAGGGCGACGGAGCGGTGCAGGCCGACGACCAGACGAAGCAGATCAGCAACCTGCTGGCGTGCGCCCGGAACATGGTCACCATCGGCTCCCGCTTCGTCGGCAGATCCTCCAAGCAGTCGCGGACCCGACCCGGCAAGACGGCGCGGCCGGTGGTCGCCTTCTGGAAGGCCAGGCCCCGCACCTTCGAGTTCTGCGCCCGCGCCGCCCAAGACAGCTACCGCCGGATCATGTTCTCAGGCGCGTCTGCGGACGCGAAGCCGGGCAAAGGAACGCAGCAGATCTTCGAGAAGAAGTCCGGCCTGTTCAGGACGAACTTGATGGGGAAGCGGGTCAACCAAGCTTGCAGGTGTGTGCACATTTTAGCGTCAGCCAGCCGCCTATTTGCAGTTTACGATGGGAATGGTCGCCCGCAATGGAGGCCAAATACGCATGTGGCCGGGGGGTGGGTGAAGTCCGCAACAAGTTAAATAGTGTTCGAGAATGGGCACACACTTAAGAAAGTGTACTATAATGGGAATTGCCCCCAAACAGTTAGGCGACTGTTCGAGAAGGTGTCCTCAGAGCCAATCCTTTTCCCGAAGTTACGGATCCAGTTTGCCGACTTCCCTTACCTACATTGTTCTGTCGGCCGGAGGCTTTTAGCCTAGGAGACCTATTGCGGTTAATGGTACGGCCCGGCGCAAGATAGTGAGGTCTCCCCTGTTTTTTCCATGCACATCCACAAGACACCCTACAGTTAACCCTGGGGCAAAAAGTTAAAAAGTGTTCTAGAATGGGCAAAACGTTAGCGAATGTTCGAGAATGGACAAAAAGTTAGATTGTGTTCGAGAAGGGGAATTCGCCCTTTCTGACACACTGTGTTTTGTTGTGTCCCACAAGCCTACTCAACATTCTATCCCTTCCGCGAGTTGTGCGTTGCAAAGTGTTGGGTTAAATAGCTTCCTCTTCCCTTCTTCTTGATTCGGTTCGGTAGAAGCGATCATGCAAGTTGTGCGAAAAAGGCCGAGGTGCTCAAGCGACAGCTCCCTGGAGTTGCATCGAATTGCCTGCTGCGTGTGCGTGTGGATCTTCGAGCGTCGGCGTTTTGTCCCAGTAATGCAGCCACGAATGCGAAGCACCTCATATCCACCACCGGACTTCAGCAGCCATATACTAACCACCTTCCCACCCCATCAGATCCGTGATCTCTCTACTAACCACCTTCCCACCCCATCAGATCCGTGATCTCTCTACTAACCACCTTCCCACCCCATCAGATCCGTGATCTCTCTACTAACCACCTTCCCACCCCATCAGACCCGTGATCTCTCTGCTAACCACCTTCCCACTCCATCAGATCCGTGATCTCTCCACTAACCACCTTCCCACCCCATCATATCCGTGATCTCTCTACTAACCTCCTTCCACCCCATCAGATCCGTGATCTCTCTACTAACCACCTTCCACCCCATCAGATCTGTGATTTCTCTACTAACCACCTTCCACTCCGTCAGATCCGCGTTCTCTCTACTAACCACCATCCCTCCCCACCAGATCCGTGATCTCTCTACTAACCACCTTCCACTCCATCAGATCCGTGATCTCTCTACTAACCACCTTCCCACCCCATCAGATACGTGATCCATCAGATCCGTGATCTCTCTACCAACCACCTTCCACTCCATCAGATCCGTGATCTCTTTAACCACCTTCCACTCCGTGATCTCTCTACTAGCCACCTTCCACTCCATCAGATCCGTGATCTCTCTACTAACCACCTTCCCTCCCCACCAGATCCGTGATCTCTCTACTAACCACCTTCCCACTCCATCAGATCCGTGATCTCGCCCGACAACAACCTGGAGGACAACCAAGTGCTGCTGTCGCGCCGGTTCGCGAAGCGGCTGACTATCCCCGAAGTGCTGCCTTCGCCGGCCCGGATCGCCGCCCTGCAGGAGCAGGCGGCCGCGCAGCCGTACCTGCAAGGGCAGGTGACCGTGCTGAAGGCCCGGCGAGGCTTCCTGCAGCACAGCATCCTCAACGGGGCCTCCGTGTACCCAGGGGCCACCCGGGTCGAGATGGACGCTGACGACGCGGCGCAGATCCCGTTCGCGTACAGCCTGCTGCTGAAGGCCAGGCGCCCGAAGTTCGTGTCCAAGACCCTGACCATCGACGACGTGCAGCTTATCGATGTGTCGCGCGCCACCGGAAAGAAGGCGTTGGAGCTCGTCCTGTGGATGGAAAGAGTCCTCGGCGACGCGGTGAAGACGGGGGCGGCGAAGATGGGCCCCGGCCTAGACGGCGTCCGGTTCAAGGTATTTCCCCCCTTTCTTGTGTTGAACACGGTGCTAAAACAATTAGTAGTTGGCAGCGTACTGCACGAAACTTACCAAAACAGGTGAGTTCCGCTTGTGCGCATAAACAAAAAGAGGAAACGCAAGATGCCCTCACCCACCAAGAAGATCTGGACTTGACCCAGGTGAAGTGGAAAGGCGTCCCCGTTCCTGAGGAGCCTATCAGACCGAATAGGGCAAATGATGACCAATTCTGACTCCAGAACACAACTATGCTCCACTTGAAACCACATCCAGGATTTGGGTTCATGGTAGTGCGGTCAACGAAAAACAGTATGTCGTTCGAACGAACTGATGCGGTCGCCCTCGTGAAAAAAGTGGCGGCGGTCGACAGATTTTCTTCAGCCCAGTCTGGTTTGAGTGACAAAAAACCTGGTTGATCCTGCCAGTAGTCACATGCTTGTTTCGAGGATTAAGCCATGCAAGTCTCAGAATAAATAGTGAGCCAATTCACCTAGCCCCCCTGAAAGTGACTTTAGCTCGATTACGCGTCGATTACACCGGGCAGTCGGCCACCCCTGGAGACAACTGCACCCTGACGACTGCCCCCCGCGCCGGCTGAATTTCGAAGCGATCGCTGGACCGGGGACCTTCACGGCGGTCGCAGGAGAGAGGTGGTTCCGGGCGCTGCAGTATTGGCTGGATGGGATGTGCTGGTCGGTAGCGGGTGACGTCTCGACGGCAGAGCTCGCAGTAGACTTCGAAGTGTACACCGGGCTCGATCTACCGGGCAGTTTAGTGGCGACGACAGGTGGGACGCCGCTGTGTATCCGTGCGAGAATGTTGGCGCGGATGCTGAAAACGATCGGGGAAGCGCTTGAGCGGAAAGGGGTGGGGCCGCTTCTGCCGGGTAGAAAGCTGGAGAAGATAGGTTCATTGAGAACGGTAGGGGCCCCCCCATGCCTCACGGGCTACGAGATGAGGCCAATTTTCCGCGGCGGCGAGGAGACGATGGGAATCTTGGAGACGCAGCTGAAGGCGAGCCGGCATGCGTTCACCGGCGAGGCGTGGGGGATGGACCTTTTCCCGACGTACGGAAGAGAAAGGGCGGAGCGTGCGGCGAGATGGGCGGCCTTCGATGACGCTACGGAGAAGAAGAGAGGCAAGAAGTCGGCTGTCGTCGGAGGGGATCCGTGGCTCGTGCCGGAAGGGATTCCCCGACACGAAAAGTGGGGTGAGCGGGTGTGCCCCGGGCACCAAAAGGTGAAGTGCGACGTGTGCAAGCGCCGGGGCAAGTCGGTGGCGTGGTGCTGCCAGGCCCATCACAGGGAGGGTGATGGCCTAGCCGTAAAAATGTGTGCCGAGCACCGGATGACGCAGTGCGCCACGTGTAAGACGACAGCGGAGTGCTGTCGCAACCATCACCACCGATGCCTCGATCATGGCATGCCGACGTGCGACGGCTGTAAGAAACACGCCGACCTGAGGAGTAGGAGACCCGGGCACTGCTGCAGGAAAGGGCACCACCGGGCGGCCGTGGCGAGAGGTGAAGAAACAACAACGGAGAAGAGGAAGGCGGAGCCGGAGGGTCCCGCGCCAGCGCCGAGACAGGCGAAACGTGAGAACGTGGTGCTCGTTCTGCCGGAAGCAGAGGAAGACGAGCGAGAACCCGCAACATCAACGCCGACATCAGCAGCGAAGGTCGGGAAGGCGGCGCCAACGCCAGCGAAGAAGCGGCAATCAGACTCCGCGGCGGAGCCGGTACCGAAAAGACGCAAAGGACGCGTCGATGCGCCACGACCATCGCCCAGGCGCCGAGAAGAAGCAGATATCGACGCGCAACCGATGAACCTCGACGACCAATCGAAGAAGAAGCGAAGCACCAAACGCGCGCCTGAGCGCGACGATCAAGACGAGCTAAAGAGGCGAAAGCATGTTCACGTGCGAAGAGATAACCGCGCAGTCGGCGATGCAGATTATCGCCACAGATTCTTTGCATTCTAATCCAAACGATTACACTCGATTACACTCGATCAGGGGGTAGGTGAATTGGCTCAAATAGATTAACAGTGGGTCTGCAGACGGCTCATTAAATCGGGGGCAATCTACGCGGGGAACAATGGACGTCCCGTCCACCCTTTTTTGTGAGGATGGTAGCCATTATACAAGCCCGTCTCTTTTCTGTCTTTAAATCAGTCTTTACCGTGACCTGTGCGTGCCTTTCACCTATGCAGGTCTTCGTCACGTTGCAACCGACGACTGGGTGATTCTGAACCGGCAGCCGACGCTGCACAAGAGCAGTTGGCTCGGGCAGCGGTTGGTGGTCGCGTCGAACCAGCGGGCCATCCGGTTCCACTACGCGAACTGCAAGGGGTTCAACGCCGACTTCGACGGGGACGAGATGAACGTGCACGTGCCGCAGACCGAGCGCTCGCAGGTAGAGCTCCGCGTGCTGAACTCCGCGACGCAGCACTTCGTGTCGAGCACCTCGGGGAAGCCGGTGCGGGGGCTCATCCAGGACCACGTCGTGCCGGCGTGCTGGCCACGATGCGCGACACGTTCCTGTTGGGCGGCCAGTTCGACCGGTCGATCCACCACTGCTTGCACAAGCTGGACCTGCTGTCTGCGTCAAGTACCGGAGCAAAACGGGACCAGGGTACCACTGGGTAGTTTCTGAACACAAATAAACAGCCTTCCAAAAAATCATGCCAAGCGGAGGCTTCAAGAACACAGACTTCTTGCATCAAGAAACAGTTTTCAGATTCCCGCAGCTCGGGGCTTAAAAACCACCGACTTCTTCTTAAAACACTTTTAAACTACGTCAACAGGAGCTTTTAAAAATGCTGATTTCATACGACTTTCACACTAAAACAAGATACAGTCTTCAGCTTATGTCAATTGGAGGCTTACAACCACCAGCTTCTCAGAATAAGTAGTATCAGTCACTCTTTAAATTGATGTGCTCATGCTTCTTCCCCCTATGCAGGTCTTCCGTCACGTCGCAACCGACGACTGGGTGATTCTGAACCGGCAGCCGACGCTGCACAAGAGCAGTTGGCTCGGGCAGCGGTTGGTGGTCGCGTCGAACCAGCGGACCATCCGGTTCCACTACGCGAACTGCAAGGGGTTCAACGCCGACTTCGACGGGGACGAGATGAACGTGCACGTGCCGCAGACCGAGCGCGCGCAGGTAGAGCTCCGCGTGCTGAACTCCGCGACGCAGCACTTCGTGTCGAGCACCTCGGGGAAGCCGGTGCGGGGGCTCATCCAGGACCACGTCGTGCCGGCGTGCTGGCCACGATGCGCGACACGTTCCTGTTGGGCGGCCAGTTCGACCGGTCGATCCACCACTGCTTGCACAAGCTGGACCTGCTGTCTGCGTCAAGTACCGGAGCAAAACGGGACCAGGGTACCACTGGGTAGTTTCTGAACACAAATAAACAGCCTTCCAAAAAATCATGCCAAGCGGAGGCTTCAAAAACACAGACTTCTTGCATCAAGAAACAGTTTTCAGATTCCCGCAGCTCGGGGCTTAAAAACCACCGACTTCTTCTTAAAACACTTTTGAACTACGTCAACAGGAGACTTTAAAAATGCTGATCTCATACGACTTTCACACTAAAACAAGATACAGTCTTCAGCTTATGTCAATTGGAGGCTTACAACTACCAGCTTCTCAGAATAAGTAGTATCAGTCACTCTTTAAATTGATGTGCTCATGCTTCTTCCCCCTATGCAGGTCTTCCGTCACGTCGCAACCGACGACTGGGTGATTCTGAACCGGCAGCCGACGCTGCACAAGAGCAGTTGGCTCGGGCAGCGGTTGGTGGTCGCGTCGAACCAGCGGACCATCCGGTTCCACTACGCGAACTGCAAGGGGTTCAACGCCGACTTCGACGGGGACGAGATGAACGTGCACGTGCCGCAGACCGAGCGCGCGCAGGTAGAGCTCCGCGTGCTGAACTCCGCGACGCAGCACTTCGTGTCGAGCACCTCGGGGAAGCCGGTGCGGGGGCTCATCCAGGACCACGTCGTGCCGGCGTGCTGGCCACGATGCGCGACACGTTCCTGTTGGGCGGCCAGTTCGACCGGTCGATCCACCACTGCTTGCACAAGCTGGACCTGCTGTCTGCGTCAAGTACCGGAGCAAAACGGGACCAGGGTACCACTGGGTAGTTTCTGAACACAAATAAACAGCCTTCCAAAAAATCATGCCAAGCGGAGGCTTCAAAAACACAGACTTCTTGCATCAAGAAACAGTTTTCAGATTCCCGCAGCTCGGGGCTTAAAAACCACCGACTTCTTCTTAAAACACTTTTGAACTACGTCAACAGGAGACTTTAAAAATGCTGATCTCATACGACTTTCACACTAAAACAAGATACAGTCTTCAGCTTATGTCAATTGGAGGCTTACAACTACCAGCTTCTCAGAATAAGTAGTATCAGTCACTCTTTAAATTGATGTGCTCATGCTTCTTCCCCCTATGCAGGTCTTCCGTCACGTCGCAACCGACGACTGGGTGATTCTGAACCGGCAGCCGACGCTGCACAAGAGCAGTTGGCTCGGGCAGCGGTTGGTGGTCGCGTCGAACCAGCGGACCATCCGGTTCCACTACGCGAACTGCAAGGGGTTCAACGCCGACTTCGACGGGGACGAGATGAACGTGCACGTGCCGCAGACCGAGCGCGCGCAGGTAGAGCTCCGCGTGCTGAACTCCGCGAGGCAGCACTTCGTGTCGAGCACCTCGGGGAAGCCGGTGCGGGGGCTCATCCAGGACCACGTCGTGTCCGGCGTGCTGGCCACGATGCGCGACACGTTCCTGTCGGGCGGCCAGTTCGACCGGTTGATCCACCACTGCTTGCACAAGCTCGGCGCGCCCATGCCGCCAAGGCCGGAGCCGGCAGTCCGCGTGAGGCACCGGAACAAAACGGGGCCGGGACACCACTGGGTAGAGGCGTGGACGGGCAAGCAGCTCGTGTCTACCGTGCTGGGGTTCGTGACCGCCAACTACAGCCAAGTCGGCCGGTACTCTGGGGGCGTCTGCTTCGAGGGCAGGTCTGCACTGCCAGCGTCTGTTTGGGACGATAGGCCCGCCGCGGAGCGACCCGACTTCGCCGCCGACAAGTTCATGGAAGACGACCAGGTCGAGGTGATCTTCGACACGATGGTCCGCGGAGTGGTGGACAAGAACCAGGTGTGTGCACTCGTTTAAATAGGCCAGGCTAGGCCTCTTGAGTTTGTGCCAACCACGGTTCGGGGAGTCGGGAGAACCACGCACAGACAAAGCCAAAAGCAGGACCGACCCCCCCGTTCGTGAGAAAAAGCGAAGAATATTTTTTTTTTTATATCTCATCTTGCGTCTGTAAGAGTAACACCGAACACTAGCCTACGCTACTTCCACTTCTTCGAGCCAACGAGCCTCCATGCGAACAGCGCAAGCATAACGTAATGAAAGCCCCCCGCGAGGGATTTTCGTGGCGTACCTGCTGGAGTCTTCCTCCCTTTCTCTTATCGCGCACCAGCTGCGCACTTAACCATGGGTAAGTGCACTTCGATGAAACCTCGCGAGCGTTTTCATGCCGTGCCTCCGTTTTTCGCACACGATTTGCGCACTCGACCATGGTTACTGGGGGGGGGTCGAATACAGGAGGTACCTTGCATACAAGAGGCATTTAGGAAATCTGGAAAAAAGTTGGATTTTTTCTTGGTCCGCATAACAGACCTTTTTCGACGGTCTTCTGATCGCGATGAGCTCCGATGAAGAGAACCGCGAAAAATAGACCCGGGGACCAAGAATTATGTGCGTGGTTCTTGGGTCTTTACCAGATGCGGGGCACCGGGCGTGGAACCCACAGGTTTTCAATGGAAAGGACGGGAATCGACCCACTGGTTGGTGACATTTGTTTGCTGGCCCGTAACAGACCTTTTTCGGCGAATTTGTGTTCGCGTTCAGCTCCGATGAAGAGAACCGTGAAAAATAGACCCGGGGACCACAAATTACGTGCGTCTTTCAAGAAGAAGGGAGTTCCCGCGGTTTCCGGGTTTGCGGTACTTTTTTTTCCATTTTTTTCCGGGAAAATTGCAGGATCGGCACGCCGAATAGAAGAGGTACCTCTTGTATTCGACCCCCCAGTAAGAAGACGAACGAAAACCTAGACATAAAATATAGCTCAAAGCATCTGCAGAAGGACACGAAGAGCATGCATGGGAGACAGCGTTCTGTACACAAACCATAGATGCGTGATGCATACCAGTATACGATACCCGATACCTCAAAGGAATCCTTTTGATGATGGTCAGCTGGAGACCCTAAACCCCCGGATCCTCAAGCTCTTCTCCCCAAACCCAGCTCATAGCCACGAGTGTCGTGGAGCTGCATGCATGAGAGACAGTGTTCTGTACACAAACCATAGATGCGTGATGCATACCAGTATACGATACCCGATACCTCACAGGAATCCTTTTGATGATGGTCAGCCGGAGACCCTAAACCCCCGGATCCTCAAGCTCTTCTCCCCAAACCCAGCTCATAGCCACGAGTGTCGTGGAGCTGCATGCATGAGAGACAGTGTTCTGTACACAAATGACATAGTTACGTTATGCATACGATACCTTAAAGAAACTCTTTTGACAATGGTCGGCCAGAGACCCTAACCCCTCGGAGCGAACTTTCACTCCGAAATACGTAAAAGTAATCCCCTTTCACAGACCAAAACTGGACACATTACAACAACGAAACCACCTCACACTCCCGGGAACCTACGTACACAGACAACGCCACGTACATGTTCCTGTACACGAAAGAAGACACCACCGACACAGACCCTACACAAACACTCGAACTGCTCGAAGAATTGCGAGGGGACACCCCTACCTCAGACGACGAGACCTCATCCGAAGAAACAACACAGCATGAAGGAACGCTGATTTGGGCATGCCCAGCCTGCAAAGCAACTACCACGGACGCAGGCAACAAGTTCAAAGGCGCCAAAGGCCTCCGTACACACATGCTTCACTGCAGAGAGATGACTCTAGCAACAAGCCCAGTACGAAAGGCGGCACAGAAAGCCCTCGGAAAACGCAAATGCCCATACTGCAACAACGACGGACGGACCGCAGGGAAAGCGCGCTTCAAAAGTCTACGCCACCATATCTCAAAATGCAAGAGAAACCCAGCGGTATCGCACACGCTCAAGGCTACGAAAAAGAATAAGCAAAGTAAGCGAGGAACTTAATTTCATCATCCACGGCTGCCTCGTGCAGCTAGAGAACCCCGACTGTGGAGGACAACAAACAGTCAAATGAGGTTTTTTTAAAATAAATTTTTTTATCACATCTTACGACTGTAAGAATAACATCGAACAATAACCAACGCTACTTCCACTTCTTCGAGCCAACGAGCCTTCATGCGAACAGCGCAAGCGTAACCTCTGTCACTCAAACCCTCCAACCACCCCCCCCCGGTACCCCGAGGACAACCCTCAAAACCCCAACTTCCCCTCTCCCCCTCTCCCCCCCTTCTTTTTCTCCCCCATTTCTTTTTCCTTTTTTCATCCCCTAATCCGTGCCTCGTAACACACAGCCGCCGATCAACACGAAACCACCCAGAAGAAAAGCCAGGCACCGGGATCTTCCTGACGAGCACGCAACCCGGTGAACTTAATCAAGAGTCGAAGATTAGCGTCGAAACTTCCTGGCTTTTCACGCCGCAGCAGAACGACCACACCCTACCCAAACCCAAGCACCCTCTAAACGCGTTAGGGGACTTCACAAGGTTTCACAACGGAGTGACACAACACCCGAAACGAGTCGCACTCTTTTACTTTTCTCAACCCCCCGCCATACCCAAGCCTCTACGGTCAACCGGAGACTTTAAAGTACCGACCTTCTAATCCACAAATAACGCTAGTAATCTCATCTCCCGAAACCACAGCTCGGAGCCACGACCGGCACGCTCGTGGAGATACGTTATGCACACGATACCGTCAAGAACCCCTTTCGACGAAGTTCAGCCCCCCTAAACCCTCGGAGCCAATTTTCACTTCGAAATACGTAAAAGTAATGTCATCTCCCGAAACCACAGCTCGGAGCCAAGAGCGGCACACTCGTGGAGCTACATGCATGAGAGACCGTGTTCTGTACACGAACCATGTATACGTTATGCACACGATACCGTCAAGAAACCCTTTCGACGAAGTTCAGCCTCCCTAAACCCCCGGAGCCATTTTTTCACTCCGAAATACGTAAAAGTTTTGTCATCTCCCGAAACCACAGCTCGGAGCCACGATCGGCACGCTCGTGGAGCTACATGCATGAGAGACCGTGTTCTGTACACAAACCATAGATACGTTATGCACACGATACCGTCAAGAACCCCTTTCGACGAAGTTCCGCCTCCCTAAACACCCGGAGCCAATTTTCACTCCGAAATACGTAAAAGTAATGTCATCTCCCGAAACCACAGCTCGGAGCCACGAGCGGCACGCTCGTGGAGCTACATGCATGAGAGACCGTGTTCTGTACACAAACCATAGATACGTTATGCACACGATACGGTCAAGAAAACCTTTCGACGAAGTTCCGCCTCCCTAAACCCTCGGAGCCAATTTTCACTCCGAAATACGTAAAAGTAATGTCATCTCCCGAAACCACAGCTCGGAGCCACGAGCGGCACGCTCGTGGAGCTACATGCATGAGAGACCGTGTTCTGTACAAGCAAACCATAGATACGCAATGCACACGATACCGTCAAGAACCCCTTTCGACGAAGTCCAGCCTCCCTAAACCCCCTGGAGCGAACTTTCACAAATACATAAAACTATGATCATCTCTCCAACCACAGCTCGGAGCCACGAGCGGGACCCTCGTGGAGCACGTGCACGAGGTGCACGGGGCGGAGGCGGCCGGGACCTTGATCTGCATCTTCGGCCGGCTCTTCACCGAGTATTTGTCGCACCACGGCTTCACGGTCGGAATCACCGACTTGATGCTGAAGAACGACAATGAAACCGCTCGTTCGCGCCTGCTGCGGTCGCTCGACGCGAGCATTGTCGGAAAGGCGACGGAGGCGGACAGACTCGGGACGGTGATGAAGAAGACGGGGGAGCTCAACAAGGCGATGTTCCCGTCCGGCATGGCGAAGCAGCTGCCGCAGAACTGCCTCGCGCTGATGACCATGTCCGGGGCCAAGGGCAGCGGTGTCAACGCGACGCAGATGGCGGTCCTGCTGGGGCAGCAGACCTTCGACGGGCACCGGGTGCAGTGCATGCCGAGCGGCAAGACGCTCCCCGGGACGCTCCTGGGCGACGACAGGGCTTCCTGCGGCGGCTTCGGACTGGGTATGAATCTTCCCCTCCCCTTTCCTATTTAGACAACGGTAACTTTCCCTTCCACCCCCACCCAAAACACAGTAGAAGGAGAAAAAGAAGTTGTCGACAACGAAAGAAAGAAAATAACAGAAAATAAGACTCTGCATTCCGCGAAGAAGACTTGATGCTAGCATCAAACACATGAGAGGCAAGTAGCGCCTGAACACGAAACTAAGATTTTCCACCCAAAACACGTTTGCATCCTTATATCCCTCTTCAAACAATTTTCGTGCCCTTATGTGAAGTTATGTCCCACTGCAAACAAAACCCCCGGATCCCTAAGCGAACTTGCACCTCTAAAAATCGTGCCCTTGTATCCCAAACTGGGATACAAGGGCACGAAATTTGTTGGGCCAAAATTTTGTTGAATTTTTTGCCAGGGGGAAATGCAGTGCATTGCACTCAGCAATTTCGCGCCTGCTGCGGTCGCTCGACGCGAGCATCGTCGGAAAGGCGACGGAAGCGGACAGACTCGGGACGGTGATGAAGAAGACGGGGGAGCTCAACAAGGCGATGTTCCCGTCCGGCATGGCGAAGCAGCTGCCGCAGAACTGCCTCGCGCTGATGACCATGTCCGGGGTTAAGGGCAGCGGCGTCAACGCGACGCAGATGGCGGTCCTGCTGGGGCAGCAGACCTTCGACGGGCACCGGGTGCAGTGCATGCCGAGCGGCAAGACGCTCCCCGGGACGCTCCTGGGCGACGACAGGGCTTCCTGCGGCGGCTTCGGATTGGGTATGACCGTCGCCTTCTCTCCCCTTTGTTATTTAGACAACGGTAACTTTCCCTCATACCACCCAAAACAAGTTTGTGCCCTTATGTCCCGCTTCAAACAAATTTTGTGCCCTTATATCCCAAACTGGGATATAAGGGCACGAATTGTTGGGCGACAATTTCATTGGATTTTTGCCAGGGGAAAGGCAGTGCGTGGCACTCGGCAGTTTCGCGCCTGCTGCGGTCGCTCGACGATCATCGTTGGAAACTGGAAGCACTACAATGGCCCCAACCCCTCCCCTAACTAGCACCTATCTACGTACACTGTATGCATTGATATTCACAACTACATACCTTGTAGACATTGATATTGTGAAGGCTAAAGCCATCTTGCAACTGCATACCTTATAGGCATTCATGTTGTGAATGCTAGAACCATCTCGCAAGTATGCCTCATAGGCAGACTGTCTTATCTTCCCCTATTTCCCGAAGCTAAAACCAACTACAACTACCCCAACCCCTCCTCTACAGGGGGGGCCAATTACAATATAACTCAATTGTAATATAAGGATGAGGCAAATGAAAACCGGGATTCTGAAAAACCCCCCAAAATCGCAAGTTGAATACAATTGAACTGTCCAGTTTTTTTTTAGCCACAGGCAATGTGTGAGGAAACTGAACCGCCCAAGTAGGACCTTCTGATCATGATCATTTGCCAAATTTGCCACCTGAAACCACGTCCAGGATTTGGGCTCAGGGTAGTGCGGTCAACGAAAACTCTAGTTTCCCTTTTCTACTTTCTCCTACTCTCGCGATGTACGGTTTTTTGTGTGGCGATTCTAAGCAAAAACACTTGAGGTATCAGCGAACAGTGTACAGGCGCGGCAAAGCCAGTCTCTCATTGCGTATCTGGGCCCTTCGCGGGTAGACTGTGGCTTTCGCGAGCTTCATCGGATCCAAAATGGAGAACAAAGAAGGCTCCATTCAAGTGCCCGCGGCAATGTCGTCAGCGTCGGTGAAAGAAGAATGAGGGAGAAACGTGTCTGCCAGATTCGGCCCAGAACAGCTGAAGAGCCACAGGCCCGAGTCAGGGGGTGAGTTCTCCTGGACCTGGGAACTCAAAACAGAGTAGCGCAGAATGATGAGACGACAAGTGGATGAGTTTTGATGGGACCTCAGAAACCTGCGTAGAAATGAGAACAAGACAAAAATGATCGGTTGGCGAAAAAATGTTGCACATTCAGTGACATTGTTTGTGAAACGGACAGCCACGCTCAAGTCACGAAAGCTTTTAAGAAACCGTTGCCAAATAGCAATAGAGAAGTGCGGTGACGGAAAATCCACGGTTACTTCCCCGGGGAAGACTGCAGAGCTCCAGCTAACAGTGCTTTTCAAGACACCCAACCGGGCCAACAGAACCAGGAGCAGAACTTCACCTAAAACCCAGGGAGGAAAAGCGCCAGTGACATTTAGCGGCAATAGTTGTAATACAGGAAAGTTGCATTCCGCCCCACCCCCTGATTCACAGAACGGTCAATTTTCAAGACTCGGTGTGACAAGAGAATGAAGAGTGAACGCGCATGATGCGCAGTAGTCGACATCACATTTGTCGGTGCCATCTGGGTCATCCGTGGCTTTGGCACAGCGCCAGGACTTGGAAGCAGTAGTTTCATCTACTATTCCTTGAGCACCGCACTTATCTCCGCTGGGCTTTCTGCCGTCACAACCCCATTCGCCACCTCGGCGCAATTTCATTGGGTGGCCTCGAGGGCAAAGAGGCGGCTGAGACAGTCCAGTTTCTTCCAACTTCTGACTCAACTGGCTCTGGGGATTGTTCAACGAAGCTGGTGCAGGTTGGGCGTGTGCTTCGTTTGTTGGCGCAGAGTCAGCCTGAGTGGAGCTATCGTTGCTGTCAACGTTTGGAACCGGTACCTCTTGTTGTTGTTGTTTGGTTGTGTCGTTGGGTTTCTTCCGCTTGGTGCTGACCCCGTGTTCGGGAGACGCCTTTCTGACCATGCTTTTTTTTGTATCGCCTTTGTTTGCCTGTGTTGTTACTCTCGCTTTCTTTTGGGATCGATTGTCAGCTTGTGTCTCGGGGTCAATGAAGGACACCCTCTTAGTAGGAGTCGGACGGATGAAACAATCGAGAGTTGTCTGCTTCAGATTCTGACTCGACTGCCTGCCTGATTTCTTGGGGGGGCCCTATCTCTCCTGTGCAATTTCTTCGCCAACCGAGAGCAAGATCTTCAGAGCTGGGCTGTACGACTGGTTGCAGAAAACGGTAGCCTGACGCACGAGGTCCAAACCCGTGAGAATGATCGGGCTTTGTAGCTTGCGGATGCACTTTCTGAAGTCGAATCTGATGCCGGGGTGGCGATGAACAGACACGAGATGGTCTTCTGAGCCGGATATCGGCAGAATGCATCCCGTACTCGCGAGACGCTCTTTGACGAGAGCTGCGGGCACTTGCTCAACAGACTTGTTCCACGTTTCAGATATGGCGTCGATCATGTGCTTCCTAAACCACCTGGCAGTGAACTTTAAGTCCTTCTGCAGAGCCGCACCCAACCCGTGCTCTTTGGCGTCTTCGTGTGCTTTTGTTCGTGCCAAGTCTTTCTCCCTTTCGAGATACTTGTGGAAGGCCGGTTTAAATGGCGCGAAGGCGAAAACGTCTAAGTACTGCACTTGTGCGGTGCATTGGCCGGGAATCGCAAGCTGATCGCAGCCGGCCACATCCGACATGTATTGCCGGTTTTGGGGGGACATGTGGGTACAGCACGAGTCAAACGAACACAACAATTTTTTTAGTCGTATAAGATCGAAGATCTTAGAAGATTAATACTATTCCGACGAGAACTAACATTTGTACAAAGGTTATTACCCCGTCGCTCCCGAGAAAGACACCGTATTTTTACCCCTCGCATACACACGAGAATCTCTGCATGACCTTTCTACGTTTTGTTACGCACCATCAATCTGGCATCACGCAGCAGCAAGGACAAGAGCAGCGAGTAAGGAGCAGCGAGACGGGCGAGGAGGAGAGTATTATTCTTGCACAGCGGAGCAAGTGCGCATCGGATCCATTTTTTCCAACTCTGGGGACTGGGCAGGCATGCCGATATGCCGGAATGTCCCCGCTAATGCTTTTGCATAGGTGAGCTGTCCTTGCCGGCTGACCTTTGTAGCCAATACAAACAGAGCCGCCGAATCCGCGGTCAACTGCAATTTGTTTGCGGCTGTCCATCGGACTAACCGGGCCCACAAATACTGGCGCTGGGTCGAAGTGGACCTGGCCCACATTCGACTCACCAGCGATTCCAACTCTCCCCAGGCTTCCTTTGCTGGAACCACTGCTTCGTTGTTCACTCTGGAGGTACGAGTAGGGGTGATTCTGTTTTCTTTCCCTTTTTCTTCTTTTCCTATTCGACTTTGAACAAGACGAAGGACTGCTCGTCCGAAGAGAGAAACTTTTGGCGGTGAGCCTTCGTCGAATGCGCCGAAGGGCGGGGTGCTCCTTCTTCTGCGGGACGTCGAGCGTAGCCGAGGAAACGCCCTTGCGCGTGCCGGGTGAAGCGGGGAAGAAGCTAGTCAATGCCTCCCCCCCGCCTCTGCGTTTCCCGTCCGTGTTCGCGGTTTGGCCGTCTTCTGACGAGAAGGGAAAGCTGGCACGTTCTTGGCGGGGGAACACGACGCAGCTGCACGCAGCACCTCGTGAATCGAGGTGTCCTCCTTCTCCAAGCGCTGTTGCAGCACTGCCCGTGGAACCCTGTCCCGCACGAAACAGAACTGCAGCAACACTTGCCGCAAAAGGAAGTTGCCCAGAGTCAAATGGTGGGTTTTCCACCAATCCTCCATCTCCGAGGCGGCGAAGATCCAATGGCGAAGAGCAGTGAACGCGTCTTGGAGGATTTTACCCCCCGTCGAGCTGAGATACGGCACGACCCATCGGCCCTCTAGCTGCAAGACCAGACGGTGGGGATCATCTTCAACTTCGTTCACCCACTCCTTCACACCTGCAACGTCTGCAGGGTGTCTCCGAGGAACCTCTCCCATCATCGCATCGCGGGGTCCGTCTACAGCTTGCTGCTGAACCAGGGCCTCCATCGCCGCAAGTCGCTGCCGCAGACTAGTAACCTCGTGTTGCTGTCGCTACTGCGATTTCCGCACGAACGCCTCTGCCGCCTCCGTCTGGTGGACCGACGCCTCCACCACGCGGCTGTACTCCCATTCGGGGTGCGGCATCTGGACCGTTTCCTCGGGTCCGTCGTGGGGCTCTACCGTGTCAAGGTAGTTGAAAGCCTCACTCCGCAGCCAAAACTACGCATTTCTTTCTTTTTTTTATGGTAACAAGCTTGCTTGTCTATATCAAAAAGTGTCGCATGGCAGCGTGCTGTGTTAAATCACTCAAAACAGGCTTTACACACGTACGCACAAACAAACTGCGCGTCTTTCCACTGCGCGTCTTTCCACTGCGCGTCCTTTTCCCATCCAATTTCTTCGAAAATAACTAAAACATCACTCTTTTTGTAATAATCCAACTCCTCCTTGCACAACCCTATCAAAAAGTGTCGCATGGCAGCGTGCTGTGTTAAATCACTCAAAACAGGGTTTACACACGTACGCACAAACAAACTGCGCCTCCTTGCACAACCCTATCAAAAAGTGTCGCATGGCAGCGTGCTGTGTTAAATCACTCAAAACAGGGTTTACACACGTACGCACAAACAAACTGCGCGTCTTTCCACTGCGCGTCTTTCCACTGCGCGTCCTTTTCCCATCCAATTTCTTCGAAAATAACTAAAACATCACTCTTTTTGTAATAATCCAACTCCTCCTTGCACAACCCCTTTCCTGTTCCCATGAAGACAACAATTTGTTTCATCGCAACGACTTTGAAGTCCGGCAGACTCACTGCAACCGTTGCCAGCATAGTCGCAAACCGCCTCTTCTTGCAATCCGGATCGAGTGGCGGTCTGGCTGCTCCATTTGGGGTAAGAAGCTTCGACAAGCTTCCCTTCGGGCATCGATAAAGGGGCGTTTCGTCCACGTTGACGAAGTAGTCATGCACCCCGTATGCATGCCACATCAATCTTTTTTTGTGTAAGCACCTGCTTTGTAGGAAGTACTTGAGGAGGCTGCCAGTTGCAAAAGATCAAAGGAGGTAAATGTGCTGTAGCCCACACGAAACACAGGTGAATCTGGGTTCAGTGACGGGCGTAAGCGTTCAACAAAAAAGACCCATTTTGTAGTTGTATTGTTTCTCCCCCTCTAGCCTCCTTCGAAGTAAGCACAAGGCAGCCCCTCGAGTATTTCCGATGCAAGTGCGACGCGCCCATCCCCAGAAGTCGTGCAGCCTCATTGTTGCTTCTGTTTCTGAAAGACAATTGGCTCTGGTGGAGGCGAACTTGAAGCAGTTTCTACGGCTCCAAGCATCGACCCATTCAAACGACGCTTTGAACCCTTGTGGAAAAGGCTTGAAGCTTAGAGCGGTTTCCTGCACTTTACTTCGTGTCGTTGGCCATCCTTTATCGATACGTTGCTTTACCACCCGCAGGGTGTGCTCTTCTACTGCGGGGTACTGAGGCTTGCTACCACCGCCCTTTTTTCGAATCGAATTGCAGGATGCTTGGATGCCGGGCAGTTGTGCCATATCCTCCGGATAGCTGTTGCGCCAGTTTCTTACTTGATTCGAAACCAAGGCTGATACTGGGTTGCCAAAGAAAAGGGCCCGCAGATCAGAGTGCTTGGCCGACTTCTGCCTGCTAAGCGTTGCTGCAGCATGCTTGTATGCTTGCGTGTAGGATGCACGGCGCGGTTTTCCTTTCTCTGATCCTTTGCTCGCCGGTGTGATTCTGGCCGGTGTGCACTTTTTCAACTCCTTTTCTAAAAAAGAAGTTAGCAGCTCCACTGTGCGGCATGGCAGGCTTTCTGACTGGCCCCCGTCGTCTGTCACTTTTTCAGTCTCTCGCTTCTTTTCAAATGATGTCCTGACAAGGACGCAGCTCCCCTCCTCCGAGTCCGAGGTGTCGTAACCGGTGTCAACGATCACGTTCTTCACGGACCCGCATGCCACGGGTCGCTCTACAACAGCTTCGGGTTTGTGGATAATGTCGACCAGTTGGTCGACGTTTTCTCGGCGGCATATGCGCGCGCGGCAGAGTTCCTTGACAGCTGCAAACGACGTGCACTCTTGTACTGCCGGAAACACGTTCGTCGCATGGTGGCTTGCGTGATAGCCACACGACCAACCGTCGTGCTGCTCTCCTGTCTGGAGCACCTCGTCGTGACTAAAAAGCTCGGCTAGCTTTCGGAGAAGCAGTGGCTTTGCGTACGTTGTCAGTGAATCGATGACAAAGCACGATCTCGGCGCAGTTGTCGAGAAGACCAAGAACACCCAGTGAGCCCCACACCCGTCCGCAGTATTAGATACTGCCCCCTGCCATTCAAGCTTTTCAGCCCCGTTGCTGAACCGAGTAGCATGTTTAGAAGGGAGCTTGGGGAATAGGGGTGTGGATGCATCCCCCTCGTGAGCTGCACGAAGAGCGAGTGCTCCGCGTACATTATTCCGTCCGGCCTGTTGACGGGGTCGTAGGCAGGATTCGCGATCTGGACCGTCTGCGGCTGGTGGCTCGTCGTGAGGAGCGTATCCATGAGCCCGGCAATCTCTGACGACAACAGCAAATCGCCTTTGCCCATGACCACGCAATGTTGGTCTCTTTCAAGACTGTTTCGAGTTTTAAGGATCCGTGCTTTGTGTCTACGGTCGACAGTCAAGGTGGGTTGAAGTTCTTTCCTTGGGTGTGGGTGTGGCTGGTTTTTGTTGGTTCGTCTGGTGGTGGTCTTGGCAGTTTTCAAGCCTTATTTTCAGTTAAACTCCTACGTTTCGGACATTGTGGGGTTTTTCCCTGACGACTACCTCTGAGAATCACTGTGAGCACACCACCAACTGGAGTTCGTTTGGAGCTGGTAAGTTAAATTGTATTCACAATTTCGGCTCGTCGAATTCGCGATTTCAAAGTTAAACTGTAATATACTAGTATATTGTAATATACTGCTATATTGTAATTGGCCCCCCCCTGTAGCTAGAACCATCTTGTATCTACATACCCTGTAAGCATACAATAGCAGTGCCTACACAGTAGGCATTGCTATTGTGAAGGCTAGAGCCATCTTGCAAGTACATACTTTAGAGGCATTGATATTGTGAAGGCTAGAACCATCTTGTAAGTATACCTTGTAGGCATTTATAATGTGAAGGCTAGAGCCATCTTGCAACTGAGTACCGAAGGCTAGAGCCATGTATCTTATCCTTACGTACAATATCATCTTGCTACCTTGATTTCACACAGGTCGTTTCCTAAGCGGAATCAGGCCTCAGCAGTACGTGGTGCACGCCGCGGCTGGGCGAGACGGTCTCATCGACACGGCTGTGAAGACGTCGCGATCTGGGTACCTCCAGCGTTCCGTGATCAAGGGGATGGAAGGCCTGGCCACGAAGTGGCTGCACGGGCGCAACGCGGAAGGCGACGACGAGCTGTCGGCGGCTGTCGTCGACGAGGCCGGAGGCATCGTGCAGTTCAAGTTCGGGCACGACGGGCTCGACCCGCAGAAGTCGGTTGGTTGGAAGCAGGGCAAAGAGCCGCCGGCGGTCGCGCACCACGCGGCGCTCGCGGTGCTTAACGGCCTCGGGAAGCGCAAGCGAGACTGGCGCGGCATTTCGAACCACCAGCTCCAACGAGAAATCGACACCGAAGTCGCCCTACATCGCGCCCCCGCCGAATTCACCGCGCTGAGCGTCAAGCTCCACGCCGAAGGCGGCAAGAAAGCCGGATTCAAAACGCTGAAGGCGAGCGAAGTCGCCTCCGTGCACTTGATCACCGACGCGCCGAATGCCCGCGCCGAAAAAATGGTGAAGGTGGAAGTGGCCGTCCGAAACTGCGCCACCGGCGCGGCGGAGCTGGAGGTAGGGTTCGTCGAGAAGTCGGTTGTGAAACGGGTCCCGGGGAAGGCAGTGAAGGAGGCACTTGGCCACATCGCGAAGCAGAGGGTGCTCCAGGCGTCGATGGCGACCGACGAACCTGTGGGAATCGTGGCGGCGCAGTCCGTCGGCGAGCCGTCGACGCAGATGACGCTCAACACCTTCCACCAAGCCGGGCAAACCGTCTCCCACGTCACCGAGGGCATCCCCCGCCTGAGGCAGATCCTCCAATCGGCGTCCGTGTCCGAACCGATGGTCCTCCTCCCCGTCGAGAACCTCACGCCGCCCATCGCAGCGTGCCTCCTCCGCATGCACGCTCTCCTCACCCCCAAACCGCTAGCCGACGTCCTCATCGACGAGTCGAAAGACTGCCACCTCCCGAAATGGTCCGTCACCACGAAGCCAGTTGGGCCTGGCGAGCAGTACAAAACGATGGATGTCACCCTGCGAATCGACGAAGCGAAGCTCGATGCGTACTACATGGGGGAGCACGGGGTGTCCCCGGCGGTGAACAAGGGAAAAGGAGACCGGTCGAGGGACGAAGTGCGCGGGGTGTTCGTAAACGAGAGCGCGCCGCCGAAGGTGTTCGACTCGATCGGGCGGCCGCTGCTGCGGGTCCAGCCGAAGAAGCCGACGGGTGCGGTCGGCGACGTGCACACTGCGTTGACGGCACTGCACAAGGCGATCACTCGCGAAGTGCACCGCTCCTGGAACTGGGACCGCACCCATGACCCCCTCGGAATCGCCGCCCGCATGGGCCCCTGCCAGAAACCACCTCCTGCCCCGAAGGCACCCCCGCAGCCGCGTGGGGAGGAGGAGCAGCAGCAGCAGCAGCTGCAGCCGCCGGCGAAAAAGTCGGCGAAAACGAGGGGAAAAGGCGAGGAGGCGGAGCCGGCGGGCGGCGCCGGGGGCGACGCGAAGTACACGTTGACGGACGGGCGCGTGGTGGACCTGCGGTATCTCCGGTTCGAGGACATCCAGGGCCACGCGGGAGACACGTCGGGGCTGACTCTGGCGATCTCGACGTACAACGTCGCGGTCAACGCAAAGGACGCGTGCGCGGAGCCGAGCGACGACCACGGCGGCGCGGCACCGGAGAAGCACATCCGATCGTCGGCGTCGGTTTCAGTGATCCCCCACGGCGTCACGCGCGACCCCTCCCGCAGCAGGGTGCTGCTGTACGCGTTCACCATCCGCCTTCCGATGCACGCCGATTTGATGGTCCACGACTTGCTGGACAGGGTGCTCAACGAGGTCACCCTCCGCCGAGCAGACACGAAGGGCATCAAACGCGTGTTCTTCGTCCCGAACCAGCAGGGCACCGGCGGGATCTTCCACGTCGACGGCGGGAAGCTGCGGCAGGTCGCGCAGATGGTCCCCAAGCTCAGCGGGGTCCCGGACGTTGAGAAGCACATCCGGTTCGAAAAGCTGAGGACGACCGACTACAACGATTTCGTCGCGACGTACGGCGTCGAAGCGGGTCAGGCCGGGTTGCTCGAGGAGCTCCAGCGGCTATTTAAGTCTTACGGGGTGAACAGCCGGTGGCTGACGCTTGTGACCGACAGAGCGATGCACAGCGGGGTGTGGCAGGGATTTTCGCGGTTCAGCGTGATCGCTTCGTCGCCGTCCATCCTGCACCGGATGACGTTCGAGACCGCGACGAAGTTCCTCGCGGCCGCAAGCAAAGAGGGGCTCCGCGACGAGATGACCACACCGGCCGCCCGCATCATCTTCGGCCAAGAGCTCTCCAAGTCGTCGTCGGCCTACGCCGCCCTCGCTTCAAGGAACCAGACCGGTGTGCCCTTTCGTCACACCCTTCCCTCGCAGACGGCCAGAACAAGAACTTTGACGCGAAAGTACTCGAGGGACTGCCTTGTGCTCATTTCGAAGGAGGCTAGAGACAAAACGAAAACAAAACGACTACAAAGTGGGTCTTTTTTGTTGAACGCTTACGCCCGCCACTAAACCCAGATTCACCTGTGTTTCGTGTGGGCTGCAGCACGTTTACCTCCTTTGATCTATCGCAACTGGCAGTCTCCTCAAGCATTTCCTACAAAGCAGGTGCTTATACAAAAAAAGAATGGTCACCACGAGCGGCCGGAGCTTCAGCTGCGACGTGAGAATGCTCACACACTTGGGCTATACTCCGCTTCAGGGGTTTACCTGTGATGCAGAAGTTCGTCTTCCTACGATCTAATAATTTTATTAATAGTACATCAGTACATCTGTACTGACGGGAACATTTCCGGAACAACGGTTGCACATGAAAGAGAAAACGAAGCCAACGAAAAAGTGCTAATACAGGAAACCCCCCCAGAGAGGTTTATACCCTGTACACGCGAAGAAGGAGAAACTTTTGCCTTATCATTTTCATCACCTTTGGTCAGTTGATGCTGATCGTCCGTTGCTTCGTTTATCAGTGCAAGCCCCAACTCCGGAAATTTTCCCTCTGACGTAGGAGTACGTACGACCCCGGCAGTCCCTTTATTGATCCCGCGCAACGAGGCCTCAGACGAAACTCAAAAGAGAACCGCTAAGAACTTCGTTTATATTGTTCCTGCTCGGGTTAAGAGACCAACACAATCGATCCCTTGCCATTCCATGCTTTATCACGTTAAGAGATCAACAAAAATAGTCGAGATAATCGATCCCTTGCTATTCCATGCTTATCACGGGTTAAGAGACCAACAAAGAGACAAAAGGACAATGGCCAAAACCAATGACCAACAACCAAGGTACCCACCGATCCTCTTACCTCGTGTAACCACCACTCTTACGACACTCAGAGCACAAAGGATATCTTCCCTTAACGACGAAGGTCACCCGGAGACTTTAAAACCCCGGCGTTTCAAGCGAGCGTTCACTCTAAAAAGAGTCGAGATAATCGATCCCCTTGCTATTCCATGCTTTATCATTCACGGCGAACGCCTGTGATTGAATTCCACCGCACCACTACACCCACACCCAAAGTGAAGACAAGCCACCTCACTCACCCACCCATTCGCACCCACCTCACTCACACCCAGACCACCCATTCACACCCACCTCAACCCAGACCACCCATTCACACCCACCTCAACCCAGACCACCCATTCACACCCACCTCACTCACACCCAGACCACCCATTCACACCCACCTCAACCCAGACCACCCATTCACACCCACCTCAACCCAGACCACCCATTCACACCCACCTCACTCACACCCAGACCACCCATTCACACCCACCTCAACCCAGACCACCCATTCACACCCACCTCAACCCAGACCACCCATTCACACCCACCTCACTCACACCCAGACCACCCATTCACACCCACCTCAACCCAGACCACCCATTCACACCCACCTCAACCCAGACCACCCATTCACACCCACCTCACTCACACCCAGACCACCCATTCACACCCACACAACCCCACACAGGAACAGCACCGAATCGGAAGATGCCCATTGCGGGGCAGCGCCTCAAACGACACAGAGACGAGCACCCCGTCCCGGAGCCGGTAGCAGTGCAAGACATCGTGCAGGGCGTGATCACCGAAGAGCCGCCCGTGAAGAAGAGGAAGAAGAAGGCGTCGAAGAAAAGCTCTTAGAGCGCGGGTCGACCTCTTTCTCGACGAAAGCTACCGTCGTCGCACAAACATGCAGGGTACATGTACGATGTAGCACTAGCTGCGGATGCTGCTGTGTAGCATCAGCTGCGCATAACAGCATAAGAACCAACATGGCTCGTCGAGGAAATACGGGACTCTCACCCTCTGTGGATACCCCATTCCAGGAGACATACCTCGACGCCAGTTGTGTCCCGAAGCAGCTTGCGCCACATTCCGGATATCCGTAGAACACCGGTTCAGGCTTGGGCTCTGCCCTGTTCACTCGCCGTTACTAGGCACTAGTACGACATGCTGGTGTAGTTATGCATAGCAGGATGCACGTAGCATCCATCTAGCATGTCATACTACGTGCTGGTATGCACAGCTGATGCTACACACAAAGCATGAAACCGAGCCGAACCCCCGGATTTTTTTTTTGGAGTCTCTGGGGCGACCTTGTACACCGCATGTATACCTCGTGGTGTAGATATGCATAGCAGGATGCACGTAGCATCCATCTACGAGGTGGTACATGCGGTGTACGAGGATTTGCCGGCAAGTTCACCCCGATGACTCTAAAAAAATCCCGGGGGTTCGGCGTAGGCTTTCAGGCTTAAGGAAAGCACACGGCGAGCTCTCCCCTCAGAAGCTGGAGTATTATCATCGAATCTGCGAGGAAACTGAACCGCCCGAGTTGGACCTCTTTGAACAAGGCCAATTGCCACCTCGAACCACATGGGCTCAGGGGTCGTGCGATTCGACGAGCCCCTCTAGTTTTCCATTCTTCTACTACGCACTTCTTTTCTCCTACCCTCTCCGTGCACAGTTTTTGAATGAGCACCTGCTTTTGTATACTCGAGGAGGCCGCCAGTTGCAATCACGAAAGAGGAAATGCGTCGTAGTCCACAGAAAAACACGCAGCATTTCTTCCCCGCACTCTTTTCCCTTTGGAATTTGTGTGCGGTCGAAAGCAGAGCCCGGCAGTTCTACAGCTGTGCGTGGCAGCACTGAAACCGTGTCAAACTGCGTCCGCTATCTTTAGACCACTAGTCCAGCAACCTCGAAGCTGCGACACACGGCCGTGTGTCCAGCAACCTCGAAGCTGCGACACAAGGCAACCTCTTCCGTGTGTCCAACAACCTCGAAGCTGCGACACACGGCCGTGTGTCCAGCAACCTCGAAGCTGCGACACAAGGCAACCTCTTCCGTGTGTCCAACAACCTCGAAGCTGCGACACACGGCCGTGTGTCCAGCAACCTCGAAGCTGCGCCACACGGCAACCTCTTCCGTGTGTCCAGCAACCTCGAAGCTGCGACACACGGCAACCTCTTCCACGTCCACTGTGCTCTGCGGAGTTATCCCCGCACGGTCAACCACGCATGAAATGAAATCAAAGACTGGCAAATGAAAGAATACTGGTATTCATAAGGCAAGAACGCTCATCACTAGAGTGAGTCGATCACATTCTGAATCGGAGCAGCACTCCGCTCTAGACACACGCTAGGTTTGCCGTAAAAAAGAAAGAAGGCAAGCCAGTGCGGTCCAGTCACGTAGGACGGGCGCCTTGAGTCGTGCAACCATTTGTCAGCTCAGACACAGTTGTAGGGGTGGCAAGCTCTCCAAGATGGATTTGCCTGCGCTCTCGTAGCATGGGTGGATCCTGCACGGGGAGGTCCAGCCTCAGAGGCTGGAGTTAGCCCGAGTCACACCCGAAAAGCCGGTGTGCTACAACCAAAACGCGTGTGATTCCACACCCGAAAAGCGGGTGTGGCACCGGCTTTTTAGTACTAACAATCTTGCGGGGTGCCCTTCAATGTATTGTGCAAGCTAAAAAGACGTAGGCAGCGTGTTTTGGTGGGTGATCAGAATTCCTCACCTGAATATACACAGGGTGAACACAAGTGGAAAACGATCAACCGGCACGCACAAACAAAACGAAGCGCCTGTCTTTTTTTAACTCCAGCTTTCTCTCCAGCTTCTGAGGCTGGACTTCGCCGTGTGTGGCTACGACGAGCTACGAGCAGCAAACCAGACTCACACCGCTGTCCTGTCTGCAGACACTCAGGTTCCGCGCTGATGATGGTCCGCCTCATGTGTCCGTGGCTTAAAGGACCGAAGCACGTCGGTGCACTGTGTTCCGCATCGAACCACTCCGAGCACGTTCTTGCATCCTCTCCATTTCGTGCGAGGAAAAGCGAAGAAATGCATCCACCCTCTTTTTCTATCCGTCCAGAGCTGCGACTCAGCTATACTTATCATATTCAGAAGCAGGGCCTTCTATACTGTGAGGTTAACTAAGTAATACGTCCTGCGGTTGCGACGAGCAACACTCTTTTTTTACATAAGCGCCAGCTTGGAAGGAAATGCTCGACAACAACTGCCAGACAAAGAACCGAAGGGATCCCAAGTGCTGTAGCTACCGAACCACGTGTTGAACGCGGACGTGAGGTCATGCGGGTCTACCCCTACACGACACATCGCACAAACACAACTAAACGGGCTAAACGGAGGCGACACTAACACGGGGGGGGTACCTCTTTATTTCCTCCCTTCCATTCGGAGTCAAAGCAGCTACGTCGAGTATTTCTTCCTACCCCCCTACTACTATTTGTCCCCCCCGCCTCAACGGCCAACCGGAGAATCAAAAAAAAAAAAAAGGATTTTTCTTTTCCTTTATATTATTTCCATTTGGTTTCGGCATCAAAAGGACCTTTTAAGACGCTAAGAGTGAGGGAAGACGCAACCCAATAAAATGAAAAGTATGAGAAAGAGGGAAAGAGAAATAAATAGCCGAAGGGCGCCCATCATCTTGGACCCAAACAAAGCTCAGGACGGGGAGACTCTGCCTGAAGGAATCAACCACCCCCGGGTGGGCTAGTCTGACACAAGTTGTCAACAGGAAAAAAAAAAAAAATACTCGACGTAGCTGCTTCGACTCCGAATGGAAGGGGGGAAATATAGAGGTAAGGGGCAAATACAATACAAACACAATCTGATTTGTTCTTCGCTTACACCACCGTGTGTTGTTTTCTCACTCAGGATTTTGACCTGTTGTGTTTGTGTGATTTGTCGTGTAGGGGTAGACCCGCATGACCTCACGTCCGTTCAACACGTGGTTCGGTAGTTACAGCACTTGGGATCCCTTCTGTTCTTTGTCGGGCAGCATCGTCGAGCATTTCCTTTCAAGCTGGCGCTTATGTAAAAAAAAAAAAAGCGGCTATTTCTCAGCCTCACAAGTACTCTGGAAGATGGGTTCTCTCCGTTTGGCGCATCATCATCGCAACCAAGAAAACCCCTTAAAGAAGAGCCAGGCACCGGGATCTTCCTGACGAGCACACAACCCGGTGAACATAATCAAGAGTCGAAGATTAGCGTCGAAACGTCCTGGCTTTTCACGCCGTAGCAGAAACGACCACACCCTACCCAATCCCAAGCACCCTCTAAACGCGTTAGGGGACTTCACAAGGTTTCACAACGGAGTGACACAACACCCGAAACGAGCTGCACCCTCTCACTTTTTCTCAACCCCCCGCCATACTCAAGCCTCTACGGTCAACCGGAGACTTTAAAATACCGACCTTCTAATCCACAAATACGGTACGGGCTACAAGGCAACCCCTGCTCAACTGGCTAGTTTGACCACATCCTCATCATCGTTGACTCTCCCGACGGACGACGTCATAAAGTAACGCTAGCCCGTGAACAGTGCTCGCCTGCCTTGATGGCACTTGCACCTTAAAGAACTCAATGCTCAACTTGTAGAACGTGGGGGGCCCAAGACTACACTCCACGAAGGAATGTACTTGGTGTCGGTCACAAACAGTCCCGGACATGGCTAGCCATAACCCATAACGAAAGCGTGCACTAAATAATATATATATATGAGTCGATGCCAAAAGGGGGGGGGGGTTTGGGCGGAAAAATCCCCGCATAGTTCACCAGGGTCTGACGGGTACTGAGGCTCCACACCCTTCTTAAAACATGATTCTGCGTTCAAATACGCCCTCAGAAGTCTCCGGAGAGCCTTCTATGATGTCCCAAATGCGATTTTATGGGTTTTTAGGGGGGTCCCCCCGTCTGCTGGCCGTAAGCCGTCATAGAAGACACATATGCAACCTGATGCTGGGTCGCTCCTCGGAGCAAAATCCCGGCCTAAACACACGTTTTCGGCGTTCTCTATCACTCTCCAGGTGCATTCGACCCTCGGACTTCATAAATTATCTCACTTACAGGTGTTCCGGGGTGTGCAAAAACAAAGCGAATGGACCCTACAGACCGTACCACGCCCTGCCTGTCTATACAGGCTTTGGGGTGGAATTGCGCCGCCTTGGCGCCATATGCGCCGTTTTGGTCTCGTTTGTGCTGCTTTGGGATCCACGCAAGTTCAAAAGATTTCCCATCCTCTCCAAGATAGGTAGCCGGAAGGCTCTCAACCTCGTTTAATGCGTCAGTGTAGTGCGCGTGCAGCCTAGGACATTTAGGAGCATCACAGACCTGCTATTGGCTCGCTCTTCCGCGCGCTATAAGTCGCGCGCAGTCCCCTTAGGAAGTAGTGCGCGTCTCGGGTAAGCAGCAAGCCGCCGATGTCAAAAAGACACCCCCTACAACGACACGACCACCTATTGAAGGGTCGAGATCTCGTTCGTTAACGGAATCAACCTGACAAATCGCTCCACCCGTACGCTACCTATTAAATGAACCGGCCACCTCGGAGAGGGCTGGTCCCATTTTTTTTGTATAAGCACCTGCTTTGTAGGAAATGCTTGAGGAGACTGCCAGTTGCGATAGATCAAAGGAGGTAAATGTGCTGTAGCCCACACGAAACACAGGTAAATCTGGGTTTAGTGGCGGGCGTAAGCGTTCAACAAAAAGACCCACTTTGTAGTTGTATTGTTTTCTCCCCTCTAGCCTTCTTCGAAATGAGCACAAAGCAGTCCCTCGAGTATTTTTGTAGTCTGGCACAAGCTGTCGTTGAGTACACGGACAGAATCACACCGCATCATCAGAAGCCCAAGCAACGTCCAGAAAAGGCATGCAAAAAAAACAAAAAAAAAAAGAGCTGCACTGGCGCAGTAGAGGAAGCCCCCAACACGCACAACGAAGTTCTCAGCGGTTCTCTTTTTGAGTTTTTTTGACGGCCTCGTTGCCGCGGGATCAGTGCTCCTCGTTGTTTTGCGCCTGAAAATAAAATCATCGTGTCTTGCCCACCCATCCCTTGCCCCTACTTTCAAGCCCAATGTCCTGTACGTTCGTACGCAGACACCCGATCATCGCTTGGCTTTTCTACGTTTGTTTTGCATCATCGATTTTCGCATCACACAGCTGCAAGAACGAAGCAGCGGACGAGGAGGAGAGCGGCATTATTGAGCACCTGCGGTATAAGCAATACTCCAGGAAATGGGGGGCCCAAGGCTAAATTCAAAACGAATTTCTTCTTGGTGTCGGTCGCAAGTGTCGGTCGCAACACTTACAAACTTGGCTAGCCGTAGTTACAGTGTATATTCATACCTACTACCCTCATACTACCCGCCTCACAGCCTCAATGGTCAACCGGAGACCCTAAAACACCGAACCTCTAAACCACAATAAACGCTAGAGGAAACGTGCGCAGACCCCGACCCTCCTTCCTTGCATCCCATATATGGTCCGACTTCCGATGCTTTTGCTAAGCGTTGTCCGCTTGCCCGGAATCTGAATCAGCTGTACAGCCCGACTACAGGCAATCGATTGACCAATTCAAACAGTCAGGCAGGCCGACGATGCGAGTCAGGCTGCAGCCTACTAGGTTCTGGTCCGACGGTTTCAATCCGAGCCGTCTCATCTTTTTGGTCCGGTCCTATAGTCTTCCTGCATTCTGATGCTGCGACTTTTACGAGATATCGAGATCTTATGGGGTTTGCGTTCTCGGTTGCCTTCTTTTTCTTTTCTGCGACGGAAAGACTGGTGTCTCTTTGCTCTTCGCTTGGTCTCTTCCTTTGTGTCGTAGAAGTGCTCGAGAGTTGAGTGGGGAGTGACCACCGATGGAAGGCTCGTTGTGAATAAGCCCGAGGGGGAAGACGTTTAGCCGAACATATGCAGAATCTACTTGGTTGTAATAGCGAATATTCAAATGGAGAACATTGAAGGCCGAAGCGAAGAAGGTTTCCGTGTCGTAGAAGTGCTCGAGAGTTGAGTGGGGAGTGACCACCGATGGAAAGCTCGTTGTGAGTAAGCCCGAGGGGGAAGACGTTTAGCCGAAAATATGCACGAATATTCAAATGGAGAACATTGAAGGCCGAAGTGAAGAATTTCCGTGTCAACAGCAATTGGACACGGGTCAGTCGGTCCCAAGGCAAGGTGTAATTGCTCGCCTCAAATCTGCCACTGACGAGCTTGCTCGGACGTGCAGGATTGCCGAAAGGGAATGCGTGAGCATTCCGCAACCCGGATGCAGAGATCTGAAGTGGTGACACATTGCCGATCCTGTTGACCATGTCCACAGGCCCCGGATGATGCAGTCGTCTCTTTTTGAAGGAAGGGTTGACCCTCGAAACGCTTCACGCGGGGACAGGGTTACCTATCCTGGAAAGCTGCACTTTCTTCGTGTAGTAGGGTGTCTTGTGGATGTGCATGGAAAAAACAGGGGAGATCTCATTCTCTTGCATCGGGCCGTACCGTTAACCGCAATAGGTCTCCTATGCTAAAAGCCTCTGGCCGACAGTACAATGTAGGTAAGGGAAGTCGGCAAACTGGATCCGTAACTTCGGTAGTGAAGCCAGACTCACGCACGCCCGCGCTCATGAAACCTCATATAATCCACCGCAAGGAAACGGGGCGGCCTGCTGCACTAGTAACGGCCAGTTCAGGAAGTATGCCTCCAGTTGAGAAATGGACCGATTGGCAGATGTCCCTCTTGTAATGCAGTTTCGGAGTGCTGTGGTGCATTGGCAGAGATTCCCCTAGTAAGGCCAGCCGAGCTCATAGGCAGATATTCCTGTAGTAAGAATGCTACGCCCGTTGCCAGATATTCCTCTAGTAAGGCCAGTTTCGGAATGCTGAGCCCGTTGGCAGGCAATCCCCCCCAGTGAAGCCAGGCTCGGCACGCCTAACCTCAAACAATTGGCCTAACGGCCAGTTCAGGAAGTATGCCTCCAGTTGAGAAATGATGTCCCTCTTGCAATGCAGTTTCGGAGTGCTGTGGTCCATTGGCAGAGATTCCCCTAGAAAGGCCAGCCGAGCTCATAGACAGATATTCCTGTAGTAAGAATGCTACGCCCATTGCCAGATATTCCTCTAGAAAGACCAGTTTCGGAATGCTGAGCCCGTTGGCAGGCAATCCCCCCCAGTGAAGCCAGACTAACCTCAAACAATTCACCGCAAGGAAACGGGGCGGCGGGGCTCGTTTGGGGCCGAATCCGGTCAAGAGAAAAGGGGGTGGTATCAGCCTGCTGCGCGGACCGTCTTGGGGCCTGGCGATCGCTTCGTTTACAGCACCGCCGGCGCCGCTGAGTGCGGGGAGGAGTCCTCGGCTGTTTTTTTTTTTTCTTCTCCTTCTCTCTGCCGGATCGATCTCCCCTCGCCATCGACGACGCACCGACGGCAGCAAAACGGCTGCTGGGCAGCAAGTGATTTTCGCACGTAACAGCCGGAGGACGACCGTCTCTCTTTCTCCGTCGACTTGTAGGAGGGGGGAGAAGCGGGGTGCGGTTCCGTGCTCCTGAAGAGCGGCCGCTGGACTCAGTCTCGAAATGGGCTGACGGGTATCGGCTCAAACGGGTAGGCGGGGGGCGGTGGGGTGGGGCCTGAGAGCTGCTGTTAAGCCGGTCCACACCCTGTCTCCTGGAATAGCATCAAATTGCCTGCCGCAGTCTGTCAGGTTGCACGGCGGTCTGTCAGGTCCAACTCAAGACACGTCAACGGCAGGACAAGGCAGTCAGTAAGGCAAGTCAAGACAAGTTTTTGACAAGCCACGGCGGTTCAAGGCAAGGCAAGGTAAGACAAGTCCAGCCACTTCCAGGCAGGCCAAGGCGGTTCAAGGCAAGACAAGGCAAGTCGCGGCAGACAGCAGCAAAGGCGGCTTCCTTTCAACCTCCTTCCGATTCCGGTCCGCGAGTTTGCAACCCGCCGCCGAAGAGAAAACCCTCTTTCCTTCGGAGTTTCCGCTCATCGTTTCGTCTGACGAAAGTCTTGACTTCGAACCGACCACTCCTGAAGGCTGCGAAGTTCTCTTGCCGACTTTCGTGGGTGCGTCTGCCCTCCCCCCAGTGCAACCGCGTGAGAGCGCTGCTACCGCCAAGACCCCGCCGAGGCTGGCTGCCATTCTTACCCCGAGAGGGCAGCCGAATATCCAGGGAGCAAGCGCAAGAGAGTGTGCAGAAAGCGGGTCTCAGCACACGGACAGCAGAGCCCAGCTTAAAGGAAGGAGAAATAAAAAAAAAAAAAAAACTTCCGCCAACAAACAGAGGAGGACGCGCGTGTGACCCCTTCCCTTCGACAGTGGCCGTCCTGATTCCAACCGCCAGGGAGGCAGACCTTCAGCCGCCGCGAAAAGGATGGACCTCTCCTCGTCGCAAAACCTCCGGTCGAGCAGCCGCGCCCACCCGCACCTCGTCCGGGGCCACCGTATCGGCGTCGTGAAGGAGGAGGCGGACAGAATCGACGAAGCGATCCGGCTGCACCATGCCTCGCACGGCTACCACCTCGACGGCTCGCCCGGGCGGTTGGACAAGCACAAGCTGTCCCGGATGTTCGAAACCGGGGATTCTCCAGGACGGCTGGACGCGGAAGCTGCGGCCGCAGAAGAGAAGAAGGAGAAGAAGAAGAAGCGGAAGAAGAAGAAAAAGAAGAAGAAGCAGTCGAAGCAGAAGAAGAAGGACGCCGCCGCCGCCGCCGACGCAGGCAAGCAGCAGAAGCCGCCGCCGCCGCCGCCGGCCGCGGCGCCGGCCAAGAAGCAGAGCCCGCCGGGCGGCGCGAAGAAGAAGGCGGCGAAGCCGTCGAAGCCGTCGAAGCCGAGCCCGAAGAAAAAGAGACCCCCCCGCCGCCCCCCCGCGGCAGACGCCGCAGCAGCACCTTCCGCCCTCAACGGCCCGTCTGCCGCGCCGCCAGCAGACCCGTTCCTCGCGTCCACCCGATCGCTCGCCAGGTCTACCGGGCCCGCGCCTCTGGAGGACGATCCCACCACGCTCGACCCCCCCGACGCCGACGCCGTGGCGCTGCCCTTCGAGGATGAGGGTGGAGACGCGCAGCCCGAGCGGAAGCGGAGCTTGTGGGACAAGCTGCGGGGGATCTGGCCGTTTTTAAAGCCGCGTCCCGCCTCGCAGGAGGCAGAGCAGGCAGAGGAGGAGGAGGAGCATGACCGCGAGGATCCGGGCGACGAGGAGATCCCTGGTGAACGCGGTGGGTTTGACACCGGTCCGACCGACAGGTTGGATAGAAGCTCGCTCACGTCGCTGAACGAGCAGGCAACGGACTCGGACGACGACGATGGGGATACAGTGCTGTCGCGTGGAGATACAATATCGGAGGATTCGAACTTCCACGATACCGGCAGCTGCGCGAAGCTGACGGGCGCCGAGAAGCGGCTGCTGCTGCTCGTCCTCTTCGTCTCCGCGCTGGTGGTCGCAGTCCCGCTGCTGGTCATCGCCGCCGACGGGCTCGACGACGCTGTCGCCATTCCGACGGAGTCCCCCTCCATCCCCCCCGCCAACCCCTCGCTCTCCGCCACCTTTGCATCCCGTGCCGGAACTCCCGTCACGAAAACAGCCTCGTTCCGCGGCACCCCGATCACGGAAGTGAGCCTCGAGCTCATCCGCGACACCGGCCTCACCGTCACCCTGTCCGTCCCGGGCGACCCCTCCGCTTTGTCGCATTTCTCCGCGTTTGATTCCGCCACCTACCCGCAGGGGGTGACGATCAAGAGCAACGTGACCGCCGACCGCGAGCCGAACGGATTCGGCGCGCTGCTGCAGAAGAACCCGTCATTCGTCGCCTTCTCCTTCGACGACCCCGACGTGACCTTCCGCTTCGGCCCGGCCGCGGGGATGGAGGCGTACTCGCGGGAGCTGATCTCCCTCGTGCTCCTGCCCCCGGCCGCCGACCTGAACGGGGCTCCCGTGCACTTCACCGTGGGCCCGCAGGAGGTGTCGTTGATCGAAAAAGACCTCGAAAAGGACACGAGCAAGGTGACCGCAGCCACCACGACGCTGTCCGCGATCGTGTCCGTCGGGAGCACCGCGGCCGTGGGCCACATGCCCCGCCTGAGCCTGATCTCCGCCGCGTTCGACTGCCCGTCGGACGGCTTCGCGGAGATCGACTGGATGACCAACCCCCTGTCCCTCGTCGGCTTCCCGGACATCCCGATGGGCCACGAAGGGCTCGGCCCGCACGTCTCCGCGGTGGTTGGAGGGTTCGTCATCGTCGCCGGCCTCGCCCTTGTCCTCGCGGCGGCGACGTCCGTCTCCGTCCTGGGGTTCCAGAGCTTCTTCCCCGTGTACTTTTCCGACGAGCACAAGGAGCGGAACAAGACCGTGCGCATCGTCAGCACGAACTGGCAGAGCATGGCGGCGTTCTTCGGG
The DNA here is from genome assembly GCA_030068145.1 of Diplonema papillatum. Classification (NCBI taxonomy): domain Eukaryota; phylum Euglenozoa; class Diplonemea; order Diplonemida; family Diplonemidae; genus Diplonema; species Diplonema papillatum. Next base: position 120,218 of record JAPJBO010000257.1, read on the forward strand.
TTCCCCAACCACACGCTCGCGAGCCTCGTCTTCCTCGCGCCGGGCATCTCTTTGGGCACGTTTTCGGTGCTCTTTTACCACGACGAGGCCCTTTCGAAAGTCCTCGTCGCCGCCTTGTTCACGGCGGTCGTGGTCCTCCCGGCCGGCTACATGCTGTACTTCCTCGAGTCCCCGCTGTTCACTGCGCGTGTCGTCGCCGGCGACCCCGACCAGCCGACCTGCTTCCAGTGGCTGCAGGGCACCCGCGAGTGGATGAGTCCGGACCCCACTTTTTTGGGCCGCACCCGGCTGCTCTACGACACCTACCGCCGCCCCGTCCGGTGGTACCTGTCGGTCGAGATCCTCGTCTCGGCCGTGATGGGCGGGATCGAGGCGGTCCAGCCGTCGTCGCTGACGGGGTGCCGGTGGCGGTCGTGGTCGCTGCTGGTGGTCAACACCGGGCAGCTGGCGTCCCTCGTGATGCTCCGGCCTTTCATCGCCGTGTTCGAGCTTATCTACGCGGTAGCAGCCGTCGGGCTGATGGAGGCGACGATCTGCTTCATCGTGCTTAACCACCACGAAGAGGACAAGGCGCACTGGAGCTCGGACGCCGCCGAGGCTTCCGCGCTCGCGTCGCTGTGGCTCATCCGCTTCAAAGCGTGCGTCGACCTCTTCATCTTCTTCCTCGACGTTCGCGGCTGGTTCGCCGATCGGCGGGAGATGCAGGAGCTCAAGAAGAGGGAGGAGGAAGAGCTCGAAAAATTCGTCCCGTCTTCCCTGCCGCGGATCGACGAAGACGGCGCCGCCCACCCCGCGCCGCGGCACGGCCGCTGCACGCCGCCGGACGACAACCCCTCCAGGGTGCCGGAGACGACGATGTCGCTCGACTTCCCGTACCACTCGCAGACCGACCTTTCCGAGCCGCCGCCGGCGGCGGCGCCCGCCGCCGCGCTGCCCTTTGCCCCGCAGACCTCGTCCGTCGTCGACCGGACGCCGCCCTTCCAGCCCCCCGTCACCCCCGACCTCCCGCTGGCCCCGCACGTGCCGAACCCGTTCCGCCGCCTCGTCGACAGCCCGTCCCCCCCGTACTACCACACCCAGGGGCACCCGTGGGACCCGCCGTCGCCGCTGCGGTCGTTCTCGTCGAACTCGTTCGCGAACCCGCGCATCGCGTTCAGCCCGGCGCTCGCCGCCTCGCTGCGCAAGGGCAGCGGGTCGGCCGCGTACTCGTCGCGGGACTACGGCAGCCCCGACTACCCGCTGGCGCCCAGCAGCAGAACGGCGCCGTCGTTCGTGCCCGACGTGAGGCAGGTGCGGTGAGACCCTCTCACACGCAACACGGGCCCCCGCCCGGCTCCACAAAAAGAGTCGAGAGAATCGATCCCTTGTTATTCCACGCTTTATCATTCACGGCGAACGCCTGCTTTGGGCACGCTGGCTTGTTCACAGTAACATCGGTGGTCGACCCGTATGCGTATGGTGTACGCGTAAGCGCGCTTTCATCCCGTTGAAGAGATTACTTGCAAGACGCCTTCATAGAGCCCACCGGCGCTCCAACGTGAGGATGGGAGACCTCCTCCAGGCCTGATGATTTTCATCGAGTGGCCACGGCTCCCAGCAGGATGTAGCCGTCGCCGTTCGTGCCTGGCGTGAGCCAGGTGCGGTGAGACACTCCCGTCTCGCCTGATGCTTCCTCATCGAGTGGCTACGGCTCCCAACAGGAGTTTTCCTACTGACTCCCAGCGTGAAGACGCCGCACGCGCTGTGCACGCTGACCTGAGGCTAAAATGCATGCGGGAAGACCTTGTCCGCTGGATGTAGTTCGTGCCTGACTTGAGGCAGGTGCCGCAAGACCCTCCCGCGCAATGGAAGCCGTCCTGCTCGGTTGCTCACTGGCTCCATCCAACGTGGGGATGCTGATCGAGTGACTCCGCCTACCTACACGATGTGTCGCTACCATTTCATTACCCGCACCAACAATTGCGGGTTGCGATCCAGATTGAAGGACCGAAACATGTGTCGGATGTTGAGCACGCGCACGGTGAGCTCGAGCCCTAGAGGCGGAGCTATTTCGTGTTGGTCGTTGTCAAGAACGAAGGAAAATACTAATTCCTGCGAGTACTGGCTTGTACAAGGTTGTTACCCTGTTGCGCTTGACATTCGCAGCAGGCGCACAGAAGTCGTTTTGCTTGATTCTTCCACGTTTGTTTGGCATCAGCGCGAGCACGAAGCGGCGGAGAGTGTTCCTTTATTAGCACGGATCGGCTGACCACACAGGAAATGAGAGCGCACTCCAACGACGAATGAACTGTAAACCGAATACAAAAGCCAACCACACCTCCATCCACTGCCTGTTGCACTTAACACGTGTGCACACCCATTCAACATACTACAAGACCCCTCTCAACAAGGGTCACCTGGAGACTTTAAGCCCCAGGACTGTCAGGCGAACTTTTACGTCTATAGAGCATGTGCAGAGTGCCGAGTATCCGCATTTCTTCCACTACGAGGGAACGAACCTGTAAGAGTGCCAACGCTACTCTTTCTATAACGTACATATAAAAGGTGTCACGGGAGAAGCCGGCAGCCGCTGCTTAATGGCTTATCACGTGGCCCTGAGATTACCCCCTCAGGTGACACCACTTTATCTTTAGCCATACTTCAACTTTCTTGTAGCTGGAGCTCACCATGTACCATTCCAAGCACGTTTTTACATCTCCCCTCCTCCTGCTGTGACGAGCTACACAGCCGCCTGGCAAACGAGACTCACACTGCTGTCCCGTCCCGTCTGCAGGCACTCAGGTCCCGTGCTGATGATGGTTCGCCTTTGTGCGTCCGCGTTTCGGTGCAGATAGAACCGGTGCGGTACGTTTTGCAGCTCACTGAGGGAATTGGCGCATCGGATTGTTCAACTTGCTTGGTTTCGATCAGAAAGTGACAGCAGTCAGTGACAGAGAGAAGAAAAACAATTTGGAAGGTGATCGTCTGATACTTCCTATCCAATCCTTTCACCCCGTTCGCAGTCCGTTAATTGCTAGATTGAAAATGTCGTCTAAGGCCTCGTTGCGCGGGATCAATAGGGACTGCCGGGGTCGTACGTACTCCTACGTCAGAGGTGAAATTCTTAGATCGTAGGAAGACGAACTTCTGCGAAAGCATTCGACAAGAATGTCTTCATTAATCAAGAACGAGAGCGTGGGGATCCAAGATGATCAGATACCGTCGTAGTCCACTGCTGTAAACGATGCCGTCTCAGGATCGAGGGAAGTCATTTTGGCTCCCACGGCACTCCCCGAACGAGAAATCAAAGATTATGGGTTCAGGGGGGAGTACATTCGCAAGGCTGAAACTTAAAGGAATTGACGGAATGACACCACCAGGCGTGGAGTATGCGGCTTAATTTGACTCAACACGGGGAATTTTACTAGGTCAGGACGATCTCAAGGATTGACAGATTGAGAGCTCTTTCTCGATGAATTGTGTGGTGGTGCATGGCCGCTCCTGGTTGGTGGAGTGATTTGTCAGGTTGATTCCGTTAACGAACGAGATCTCGACCCTTAAATAGGTGGGCGTGTCGTTGTAGGGGGTGTCTTTTGGCATCGGCGGCTTGCTGCTTACCCGAGACGCGCACTACTTCTTAAGGGGACTGCGCGCGACTTATAGCGCGCGGAAGAGCGAGCCAATAGCAGGTCTGTGATGCTCCTAAATGTCCTAGGCTGCACGCGCACTACACTGACGCATTAAACGAGTTTGAGAGCCTTCCGGCTACCTATCTTTCCGTGGCTTAAAGGACCGAAACACGGCGCAGACGGGACCAGTGCGGTGTTGAGCACATACCCATTCCAAGCACGTTCTTGCAAACCCCCCAGGTTCGAAAGTGTCGACTGCAACAGAGTAGCTCTGCAGCGGGGAAACCGAAGGAAGAAAGCGAAACCATTTTCCGAGAAAAAAAAATCCCCCTTCCGCTCCCGAAATATAACCTCTTTTGCGGGTGTCAGTCACTTCGGACGCCCGGAAAATGCGCTCCCCCATTTTCTTTTTTTGTTCTTTTTGTTGCATTCCTTTGAAAAGGACCTTTTTGCTATACCGTCTTTCTTTTTTGGTTTGTGCTTCTCCGATTCTTTTCGTTCTGCGTTGGTGTTGGTCAAGACCCGTGTTCGAACCAGAGTGCTGCCCTTGGCAGTGCCAGTCGAGAAAACTGTGGGTTGTTATTGGGGGAACAATGGTCTGCACGGTGTACTGGGTATGCACGCACACTTGCTTTCTAACGAGTGGGAGAACAAATGCATGGCGAATTGCAGAACCGGGTGGAGGGGTTAACTGTGCGGTATGAGTCGGGTGTGGGTACGCCCGAAAATTCAGTTTGTCACACTCGTAAATCCAGTGTGGAATCTGGTGCGACACCCGCGAGTCCAGTGTGGATCCAGCGTGACACCCGCAAATCCGGTGTGGAGTCCAGTGGACACCAGTGATCCCGCTAACGAAAAAGTGCGTGGAATTCCTCAAAAAAAAAAAAGAGGCTGGGAAAAGGTGGGTGAGGAATTCCTCACTTTTTTCCCGTTGGTGGTATCGTGCAGCCAAAGCATCATCTCTGCTGGGCATGGGCTGGCGAGCAGAAGTCTGGGGCTGCCACAGGGGCTGGAGCGCAAAAAAAAAAAAAAAAAGGCCCAAAAGCAGGTTTTTGAATTCCTCACCAAAAGTGAGGTTAGCGGGAGCACTGGACACCCGCAAAAAAACAGGTGATCACTGGATTCCCACTGGATTTGCGGGTGTCCCACCGGACTTCACACTGGATTTGCAGGTGTGGAAACACTAGTGTACCTCCCTCACCCGGTGCTGGAGCACACCGTGGGGTTCCTCCGGTATCCCCCGGTGTCATCGCCACTAGCTGTGTTAGGTCCACCATATACCGTTACGTGCAAGTGCGCCGACCCTTCACATCCTCACTTACCGAACGACGGAATGGGTCACAATTGACCACGTATAGTTTACGCACTTGATAGCGTCGAGTGTCCCTCGTTGTGTCAAAGCGACCACTAGTGTCGCATCACCCGAAGACTAGCGCGTCCACCGTGAACAGTACGTGACGATGCCAGTGGGGGACGCTTGGGCAAATCATATTCTGGCGACGTCCGATGCCTTGCATGTGGATGCGACCTCTGTAGCCAACAGGGGACCTCTAAGCCCAGAGAATTGAGGTTCTCCGGTGGATATAGGCCCGTTGGGCCTCAGAATACGGGTTCTCAAGGGTCGCAGGACCCGCAAGCACAGCGTCGCGTTTCACCAGAAATCCTTTGAAGTATGCCAATACAGCAGGGAGACCTCTTGAGTTTGTGCTAACCACGACTTGGAGGCGGGAGAACCTAACGTAGCTTAAAGCAGGACCGACCTCCCCCATTTCGTGAGAAAAAGCGAAGCTGCGGCTCAACTATTTCTCCTGAAACCCCTTTCGGCATCCTAAGCATGCAACCAGTGACCCCTTGTGTCGTGTGGCCCGGCAATTACTAGTGAGTCTGTGCACTTTATTATTTGCATACCGAAGGCATCAGTTGCTACGCCGCTCGTTTTTAGTACGAACAATCGGGTCGCGCCTGCAGGACAAAAAGACGTAGGCAGCGTGTTTTGGTGGTTGAACAGAATTCCTAACCTGAAAACGAAACAGGGTGCGAAACGCGCACAAACAAAACGAAGCGCCTGTTCTTTTTTGTATAAGCACCTTGCTGTGTAGGGAATACTTGGGAGGCTGCCAGTTGCGAAATTTCGAAGGAGGTAAACGTGCTGTATTCCACACGAAGCACACAGTAAATCTGGCTCAGTGGCGGGCGTAAGCGTCCAACGAAAAAATACCCAGGTTGTGGTTGTTTCTCCCCGTCTAGCCTCCGAACCAAGCACAAGGCAGCCCCTCGAGTATTTGACCGGCTTCATCATTTTGCATGTAGACTTTCAAAGCTGCCGTATGGTTGTGTTGCTAGGACACTATGATCCTCCATGACACGTTGTCGAGCTCATGATACCACGGTTGTCTTGCTCTCTCTCTCTCTCTCTGGCTTGTGTACATGGTCATCCATGGCCGTGGTGCTGTCGTGTTCGAACTCTCCACTCGGCGACTCCCTAATTGTTGATTGCTGGTTACACTCCAGTCCGCAATTAATCAATTTCTAATTCGTGAAGACCGCCAAATCCGTGAAGAACATTTCCGGAGTTGGGGCTTGCACTGATAAACGAAGCAACGGACGATCAGCATCAACTGACCAAAGGTGACGAAAATGATAAGGCAAAAGTTTCTTGTTCTTCGCGTGTACAGGGTATAAACCTCTCTGGGGGGGGGGTTTTCCTGCATTAGCACTTTTTCGTTGACTTCGTTTTTTCTTTCATGTGCAACCGTTGTTCCGGAAATGTTCCCGTCAGTACAGATCTACTATTAAAAATATAATTAGTACCTTCACGAAACAGAAATTCGCAAAATTCAGCTTCATGATAGACAGGGCCCGTCTCCCCGACTTGCTTTGCGCTAGCAGGTGTCAGGCAGCAGACTCCAGCAAAAATACACAAACATACTATACCTTAAAGGAACCCTTATGACTACGGTCACCCGGAGACTATAAAACACCGGATCCTTGCACTCTAAATTAATAAACACAATCCCAGAAGCGCCCGTCTGAAAAACAATTCATTCCTTCACGAAATAACACTTCACAAAAATACAATTCCACAAAATATTACTTGATTCATTACGGACTGGAGTGTAATAGAGTGGTATCACCAGAGCCTTGAGCCCTCCTGGGCTTGGCACCCCTCGAGTTTGGGTTTGGTTCCGGACAACACTTGGACAGAGCAGCGGGTTCAAATTTAAGCCAAGGTTTTCATACCGAGCCTCAGTACTGAAGATCGTGTATCGAGCAAGCTTCTGCCCTTATGCTCTACGCGAGATTTCAGCTCCCCGCTGGACACCTGCGGCCAGTGAGACACAGCGGAAAACAGCTGTGTGCTTTTTTTGTGTCTAGCAAATGCAATTGGCCAAGAACATAAACAGATCGATGGCAGTGTACTATCCTCACACTCCCGTTAGATGAAGAAAACAGGTTTGAAGGAAGTGCACACCAACAAATGTGTGCGGATTAAAAGTGTGCTGCAGTGACCCTTCTGGAGTCACGTAGCGAACAGCTGGCATAGTGTGGTACTTATTTGCTTGCAAATGACTTCCCACTAACGCAACAAGGACCAAAAGCGAAGCAACAACACCAACGCGGAAACGCAACTCGAAGGCAGCCAAGCGGACCTCCGGGCAGGGGGAAACCTGCGGCAGTGAAGTAACGAAGCTCATCCGAGTGTCCGATGAAACCCCTTGTCAATACCACCCAACGACTGCGACGCGCGTGCGAAATGTCGGACGCTAGCGTCTGTCAAGAGCATGCGTGACTCAGCCGTGTTTTAAAGGTGAGATGAGAGGCATCGGCTCACTCTGTCAAAGGACCATACCACTAGCGCAACAAGAAGACGTGCTGCAGGGAATCGTTGTGACCGGACCTCTTGAGCTCGTGCCGCTTTCAAGAGTAGCCTAGTGCACCCTACTGTAGGGCATATCTCCTCCCCTTTCGCGAGAAACAGCGAAGCATATACATCGTCGGCTTATTGGGATAGGAGGCAGCAAACGAAGCTTGGCAACCGACAGTCACAGCAACCGACGATCACAGCAACCTTGTTCACCTGCATTTCGATTCCAGACTCAAAAAAAAGCAAGGAGGACCCCACTCGCCCTCAAACGGTCAACGGAAAACTCAGAAATGCTGACTACTTTTCATGTTCCAAACTTCCGCCCTCCAAGAGTCTTTCGCTTCTCTCTTCTGTTGTAATGGCACAAATGAGCGAAAGGGGTGTTGACACCCCCACCCGTGGCTAGATGATTAGATACCGTAGTCCGCTGCTGCAAACGCTGCCGTCTCAGGATCGAGGGAAAACGAGGTTCTGCGAGAGCATTCGACAAGAGCGTCTTCATTAGTCGAGAACGAGAGCGTGGGGATCCAAGATGACCAGATACCGTCGCAGTCCACTGCTGCAAACGCTGCCGTCTCAGGATCGAGGGAAAACGAGGTTCTGCGAGAGCGTTCGACAAGAGCGTCTTCATTAGTCAAGAACGAGAGCGTGGGGATCCAAGATGACCAGTACCGTCGCAGTCCACTGCTGCAAACGCTGCCGTCTCAGGATCGAGGGAAAACGAGGTTCTGCGAGAGCGTTCGACAAGAGCGTCTTCATTAGTCAAGAACGAGAGCGTGGGGATCCAAGATGACCAGTACCGTCGCAGTCCACTGCTGCAAACGCTGCCGTCTCAGGATCGAGGGAAAACGAGGTTCTGCGAGAGCGTTCGACAAGAGCGTCTTCATTAGTCAAGAACGAGAGCGTGGGGATCCAAGATGACCAGATACCGTCGCAGGTTGCGAGGTGGCCCAGTTTGCTGGGCATCAGCGTACTGCTGGTATTCCGAAGGCTGCCCTGAACGCGTTAGGGGACTTTTCACAAGGTTTCACAACGGAGTGGCACATCACCCGAAACGAGCGGCACCCTCTCACGTTTCTCAACCCTCTCGATCCCCCTCCCTTACCCAAGCCTCTACGGTCAACCGAAGACTTTAAAATACCGACCTTCTAATCCACAAATAACGTAAGAAAACGCCAAAGCCCCCCAGGAAAAAAAAGAAGCGCAAAAGCAGCACGTCCGCGTGCAACAAGGTGCCCACCCGAGCAAAAAGCCGGAAAGTAAAAAAAAAAAGGCGACCATGCATCGGGCAAGTCTGCTGGCTGTCGTAACCGGCCTGTCCAGCCTGGCGCTGGCGCAGGTGGTGGCACCGGCTGAAAATTCTGGCGAACAGGTGTGGGCTACTTTCTTTTTTTGTATAAGCACCTGCTTTGTAGGAAATACTTGAGGAGGCTGCCAGTTGCAAAGATCAAAGGAGGTAAATGTGCTGTAGCCCACACGAAACACAGGTGAATCTGGGTTTAGTGGCGGGCGTAAGCGTTCAACAAAAAAGACCCATTTTGTAGTTGTATTGTTTCTCCCCCTCTAGCCTCCTTCGAAGTAAGCACAAGGCAGCCCCTCGAGTATTTTTCGAGACATTGCAATGTGTTCCAAAAATGTAAGCCTGAGCAATGAGCGAACTAAAACCAAACTGAAGATTCATGCCACTGTCACAGTTTACTTGTCCGTGCTTCACATGGAGATCCCTAACTCAAGACATACCAGGTGAAAAAGAAGAAGAACAACCTGAAGAGAGGCCTGGAACTCGGCCTGCTCAAAAAAAAAAAAAAGTGTGGATGCGTCAACGCAACAGTTTTTGAAAGGAAAGCGAAAGAGAGAAGGCATATTTTTTGTATAAGCACCTGCTTTGTAGGAAATACTTGAGGAGGCTGCCAGCTGCAAAAGATCAAAGGAGGTAAATGTGCTGTAGCCCACACGAAACACAGGTGAATCTGGGCTCAGTGGCGGGCGTAAGCGTTCAACAAAAACGCTCGCTGCTGTCTCAGACGCCGCCCGGCCGCCTCCTGTTTCCAAACATCCCTTTTCGGCGGGTTGTGTCCGCGCTGAAGCGCGCTAACCTCTCCCTCACCGGTCATTCTCTCCGGCGGGGCGCCCTGTTCCACCTGTTGAGAAGCGGGGTCGACCTGCGAGTGATTCAGAGCGTGTCGCGTCACACGACGCTGAGTGCTCTGATGCGGTACCAACCGGTGTATTGTTTCTCCCCCTCTAGCCTCCTTCGAAGTAAGCACAAGGCAGCCCTCTCTTTTGGCCTGCTCCTGACAAGATCCCACGGGATCTGGCTAATAGGATTGATTGTGGTCTCTTTTGGCCTGCTTCCTTTAGTCGGGCCTCCAGGTTGATTGTGGTCTCTTTTGGCCTGCTCCTGCGCCCGAGCCTAGGCGCGGCTCTGCTTCCAGGTATTGTGCCCAGGTGTTGAGGTGTCTTTTTTATCTATCTGTACAAACCGGCTGAGTTTCTCCGGGGACTTCACACAAGGCGGCCGTTGCGAGGTATGGCTTCAGATTCCTACCAGGAAGGAGGGAATGTCAATGATGTCGCTCGGGCAGTTCTGGGAAGGCAGGGTTTCGGCGCTGCAAGGCGGGTCGGATGGCAGCGGACTCCGGAGCGCCCGGAGCGCCGTTCCCCAAGCACAACAAGAACGCAAGTCCCTTCTTACTGCTCGACTCGGACCGTCCCGATCACGACCGGCAGCTCAGCCGAGGGACCAAGCCCGCGGGCATGATCGTAAGCGGAACGGCTCAACCGAAGAAGATGCTTTACTCCCAAGTGACATGACATCTTCGCCTTCCCCTGCCCACGCCTATCAACCGACCCCGGCCATTCTTATCAAGGAATCAAGTCATCACCATCAGCCGAGTCATCGGTACCATACCCGACTCGGCTCTGCCGTGTCTGTTAGTCAGCAAGAGGGCGTCTTCGGAATTCCACCATCACACCACCATCAACCGAGTCATCGGCACCATACCCGACTCGGCTCTGCCGCGTCTGTTGATCAGCAAGAGGGCGTCTTCGGAACTCTACCATCACACCACCATCAGCCGAGTCATCGGCACCATACCCGACTCGGCTCTGCCGTTTCTGTTAATCAGCAAGAGGGCGTCTTCGGAATCCCACCATCACGCAGCCGTCTGTCGCCCGGCGAGATTCAGGATGTTCTGAAGAGGCACTCCTTCACCGAGAAAGCTCTCGACGCCATGCCAGCGGTGAAGGAGATGCCCCAGCTCGATGGCGAAGTGGAGGCCGCAATCAGTTGTTCCTCGGCAACACCGGTTCATGAGGCGCAGCGTATGCGCTCACAGTTCTTGGCTCGCTGGAGGAAGAGGTCTGACGAGCTGTCGCCCCACGAAGGAGATCCTTGTCACGTCGAACTACGGCGAGATGCTTCGCGACCTGCGCATCTCAGGCGCTGAGGTCCGGCGTCAGGGCGACGTTCTAGCGAGGTCGGTGCGGGCCATCCGTTCCGACTCCAAGGATAACAGGCTGGCGATATGGCGCTCCGTGCAGAAGGAGGTTGCTGCCGGTTATATGGTAGCGGTTCGTCCCCCAGCTAACGCCGTCTATCTCAGGAGGTTCCTGATTCGCCAAGTGAAGTTTGACGACGAGGGCTCCCGCATCAAGGAGCGGGCCTGCGACGATGGTCGCATGGCATTGGTGAACATCCGTCCACATGTCGACGCCGGTGAAGTTGGACACGAAAGATGTGTACGTGGAGGTGGCCAGGCGGGTGGCTTTCGGACGACCCCGCCGCCACGTTCCGGTCTGTGGGTCTGGACCACAAGGACGCGTACCGCCAGTTGCGCGCCAGGAACGACAGGCTGTGCAGGTGCGTCGTCGTGGAGAACCCTGAGGATGGTGAGGTGGCGTACTTCCGGATGGAGCGGCTATCCTTCGGCGAGACAGCGGCTGTTGTGCACTACAACGCTTTCGCAAGGATCCTGGCGAGGTTGGTCCGCCGCGGGCTCCGGCTTCCGTTGTGCCAGTATTACGACGACTTCGCCGCCCCGACCCTGGCCTCGGACGATCGGGCGCTGACTGACGTCCTGGAACTTCTCCAGGACATTCTTCGGACGTCATTCAACGAGGAGAAGACGTCGGCAAACAACTACTTTCGCCATCTCGGCTTGATGTTTACCATCAAAGCGGAAGCAGTGAGGTCGGAATCTCAGGGCCCAGGAGGCAGGGTCTCATTCACATGCTGGAGGGAATCCTGAGCCGCGATTCCTTGTCGCCGGGGGAGGCTGCGTCGTTGGCAGGTAAGCTCGCCTTCGCGACTTCGGCGCTCTTCGGCAGGATTGGCCGCGTGCCACTCCAGCCGATCTACAGGCGCTCCAATGCGTCATCGACTTTTGCAGGGTTCAAGTTAGGTGTCGATCTTCGAGCATCCGTGAGATGGTGGGCAAGCACGCTGGCCGCAGGAGAGTTGTGTTTCAGAAGATCTGTGCCCCTTCGTCTAGTGCAGCCCGGCGTAGGCACCAGATATGTCCTCTTCACCGATGTCTGCCTCTTCGGTCTTGGCGCGGTCTTAGCTACGGTCGTAGATGGCTTTCCTACCGCGGTCGAATACTTCGCGCATCCTGTCCCCCCGGCGGGCTCAGAGCTGCAGATCCACCACCTCGAGTTTGCTGCGGTCTCGGTTGCGTTCTCCCTGTGGTTCAATGACAGATTCGACTTCACCGTCTCAGTCTGGGTTGACAACAGCATCGTGCTGGGCAGCCTGATAAAGGGCGGACAAAGGCTAAAGAGCTTCTTCTTCCGGTTCATGCGTTCTGGGAGCGTCTAGCTAGGTCCAGAGGCGATGCGTGGTTCGAGAGGGTACCGGGGGAGGACAACCTCTCTGACCTTCCCAGCCGGCTCAACCATGCCTGGGCGGATATTCCATTTAAGGGTCTACGACCCAAGAGAAGGGACGTAGAACAACGGATCGTCGACGAAGCGATCGCGGATGTGCTCGGGGGCAGTCTGTCCGGCCTGGTAGGCTCTTCCGCGTCGCCTGAGCCGTGAGAGGAGGAAAGAGAAGACGCAGGGCATCTGCGGCGCTCCTTTCGTTCGTTCTCACGCCAAGGTCCATTGGGATACGTGCCATTGGGTGAATCCCACTAGACATGCGAGGTGAGCGGCCCCGACGGCCAGCATTCGCAAGCTGTTGCGCCCGCCAGTGCTTAGAGTGTCGGACAACTGTCGTGGTTGTTGCCGCCGCGCAAGCCGCCACCGTTTGGCCACGGCTCGCACGCGCAGCCTCGCAGGGAGGCTTCGCCGGTCGGCTCTGTCCCATAGCTTGGTGGGCCAGTTAAGGGCCGTAACCGTTAGAGAACTGTTTGTCGGAAGAGCGCATTAAACATACGTTAAATTAGCGGAATGAGAAGGGAACCACGGCTCCGAGTGACCCATCTCGAGGGAGGTAATTTAAATATATATACATATCATACTATGCAGTCCGCCGCATTCCGCGCAGATTTTTTTTTTTTCCGCCGACGACTCCTACCCGCACCCCACACGCACCCCACCCGCACTCCACACGGACTCGGTGTGAGTCCGTGTGGAGTGCGGGTGGGGTGCGGGTGAACGTTTTCCAATGAAAAATACTCAGTAGTCTTAGTATTTATTCGTGGACTTTTACTTCCATTCCTGCACATAACAGTCATTGTGAACCTTTTCATTGCGGCTGCGGAGACCAGCAGCACAATTATGGTGATGATGGTGAGCGGTCAAGTATCCTTGCCACACTCGGGAAGAGCTTATGGCCACTATGAGCCCACCTCCAACCGCGAGTGGGCTCTGTGTCTGCCGGTCGCAGCCCACGGGCGCACAACTGTTCAATCAGGGTGTGGCCACAGCGGCGCACTGCCTCATGTGCACTGCGTATGTGCACGGTCCCGACTGCTTCCGATCCCCTGTGCCCATCTGTGCCGGGTTGAACAGCCAGGACAAGGACCCGTTATCACTTCTCAGCGACACCAGCGGTATGCCGCGTACATTGTGGCGTACACACGGGGAGTAATCCCACTCGAGGACAGTGTTGGCGACCGAGTCTTCCGCCACGGAACGCAGTTCGCCATGACAATCCGCAATGCCGACTCACGGTCTCTTGGTGTTCTTCTCTACCCGGCTGGACCATGCGCCAAGAAACCTGATCCAGGAAGATGCGCATGGAAACGAGAAAAGCACAAAGGGATATGTGCGTAACTTCGTCGTGGCTGAAGAGGGGAAAGATGGGAAACAGGGGAAAGAACACTTCCGGGGACCTCTCGTGGTGCACACTCTTCCCGGGTTTCGGTCCAGCGAGCCACGCTGTAGCATGGTGCGCTAAAAAAAGCCACTCCAGGAGTCCCGGAAAAACACTGAAAGTAGGAAAGTAGGAAAAAGGCTTGCACTTTTGTTCTCAGATGCCTGTTATTGAGAATCACACCCGAGACAGCGAATGTTCGTCGTCGAAGTCTTTGAACCTCCTGGAACAGGGGAAACAGGGGAGAGAACACTTCCGGGGACCTCTCGTGGCTTTCACTCTTCCGGTCCAGCGAGCCACACTGTAGCAGGGTGCGCTCAGAAAAGTCACTCCGGGAGTCCCGGAAAAACACTGAACGTAGAAAAAAGGCTTGCACTGTTGTGTTCTCAGATGCCTGTTATTGAGAATCACACCCGAGACAGCGAATGTTCGTCGTCGAAGTCCTTGAACCTCCCAGAGATGTCTTTGTTGCAGTAGTAAAGGGCTGTCGTCTCGTATGCAGAAGGGTTGATTCTCCCCCCTCTCTCATTTGAGATTGCCCCCAACTGGCTGAACACGGCGTCCACCCGCGTTACACTGACGGGCAGGTACAACAGCGTGAGAGCTACGGCTGAGAGATCCGGCCATACCTGCTTCTTCGAAGTCCAGAATGCTTCGGCATCCTTCCATTTCGTCAGGACGCTGATCGAAACCTTCAGGTACTCGCCCAGTTGGGTTTTGGCGTCGCGGTGAAACACGCCCTTGAATGTGTCCGTGATTGACTCCACTGAGGGGATGGCAATTCCCGCTGCCTTCTTCGTACCCAGCTTCTCAGGGCAAAAGAGCCACATGGATTTGAAGATGTCCCGGGAAAGATAGGTGCTCCACATCTCTTTCAGGACGGCGGAGAGATCGTTGCCAACGGCCTTCATGGCTTTTGCAACCATGGCGGGGAGTTCCGCTGCAAGGGGCTTGCGCGCGGGTGGATCAGCAGCAAAACTGAAAAGGGGCATGACGGGTTCCATGGCTTCCAAGGCCGTTACAAGAGCTGCACACGTTTCTGTGACGTCTGCATCGCTGAACTTCCCCGCAAGTAGTTGGATACTCTCGGGTGTGGTGTTCCTTTTCAGTTCTTTCTCAAGAAATGCTGGAAGAGACTGCAGGCGGGGGACCAGGTGGGCAAGGCATCTGAAGGTGGAATCCCACCTCGTGTCGTTGATAGAGGGGGGGTATTCCGGGCTGGGACGTTGCTCGCGTTGTGGTTCTGGTGTCAAGTCCACTGGCACGTTCTCATTTTGAGCTTGCGTCAACCTCTCCTTTGCACGCTCCAACATGTCTCCATCTCCTTCACCAAGACACTCAAGGATGTCAGCTTCGACGTCTTCGCCATCCTCGTGCAACGACAGCAGGGCAGTCAGCTTTTGGGCGATCGGAATCTCGTCTTCTGTAGCGGCTGCATCGACATCATGGGTCACGACTGCCTTCTGCGCCTGCACCCACCGAACCTCACGCGTGGGTGCTTTGTAGAAAGCGTTGCTGAAGAGACGCAGTGTGTCGTGGGCGTTCGGGTGACTCAGCTTGAACCACGGCTTGATGGCATTTTTCAGATGGTGACCGAAGCAGTATATCACAATGCCCTCCCAGTCCTGAAGGGCGACCACGTTCGTCGACGCCTTGTCAACGACGATGTAAGCGACGTTGGGTATCTTGATCCCGTAGTCCTTGAGGACGTTGGCAACAAACTCCGACTGAGAGGTTGTGTCCAAGGCTTCACCGTCCTCTCCAACGCGAAGTCCCAGCAAGTATGCTCGTCCCTTGTCGTATGCGACCACTGCCAATGCCTGCTCCTTGAGCTCGTCGATGATGGATCCATCAAACCCAATGCCAAACGATGTCCCGATCGTCTCTATTAGATCCTTCTGCATCTGCGTCTTCGCATCGCACCCCCGACTCATATCCATGAGCGTCCTCGTGTGGGGAATTGCCGGGGAGACATGCTTTCTGAAAAAGACACGCATGCAAGCCACTGCCCCTGCCTTCATGCCGGCCATCGCAACCAACCTCGTGAAGTCCTGTACGGCGGTCCCCTTTTCAGTGACGTTTGCGGTACCGGCGTCAACGTCCACAACAACCGCGCCAGCCTTTTTTTGTGCCACCAGAAGTGTGTGCCTCTTCTTGTGTTCTTCGTAGGTGTGATGCTTCTTGCACGTGGTGCTGTCGAGGTAGTTGATTTTCTTTTGGCATGAACCGCACCAGATCACTTCTTCCTGCAACGTGACGTTGGGGTCTCTGAGTGCTAACGACTTCCAAGATGAAGGGAGGTCCTTCACCTTCCTGAGCTCCAAGCCTTCCTTTTCTGCGTCTGTGAGCTTGTTCATCCTTTTTACGGCTGTAATCAGCAGATTGTGGCGTTTGCTGCCGGCCACTGCAACCTTCGCTGCGCCCTTCGCCAGCCCCTTTCGGAGCTGCAGCTTAGACGGTCTTTTGACCACCTTTGTCTGCGAGGCTGGCGTACCAGCCTGTGAGGCTGACCCGCCGGCCTGTGAACCTGCATCTTCTGTCTGTGAACCTGCATCGTCAGCCTGTGAGGCTGTCTCGACTGCCTGAAAGAGCGGACCAAGAACCGACGAGACCGACATCGGGACGGACGAGCCACCTTCGGAATCGCTGGTCGGTGCTTCACTGTTCGGTGCTTCGCTAGTCGGTGCCTCGCTGCTGGACTCCGCATCCTGCATGGCCTGGCTCATTGTCACCCTTCTCTTCTTGTTGGACGGTTCAGACTTGCCGGCCTTCGCCTTGTTTTTCGAGCCCTTAGGCCTTCCCATTTCCCCCCCCCCCCCCCCCCCTTCGCACGGGACAAAATACGACAAGCGGCCATTTTGTCACATACGTCTTGCAAGGGATGCAATGGACGCTTTTCGATGACGAACGAGTCTTGCACGTCGACAACGTTCCTTGGACTGACATATACCTCGCCGCATACGTACGAATCCCCAATGCGTCCCACGAGGTGGTCGAACGCTTGCCATCACCTACTATGATGGCAACAACAGTCCCACCGCAGGTCCCGCTGATACCTTCTAGTCCGCCCTGTACCGACGCGAATCTGGAATCTTGCCAACCCATGCCCTCCGACGCCGCTTTGGCAGCACACGACCAGCCACCTGAACAGCCCAAGGATCCCCCGGAACTGCGCTGCAAGCGCTGCTTCACCGACCGCACCAAGGACGGTCGATTGTTCCGGGGCCTCAGAGGCCTGCATGTGCACGAACGTCTCTGCACGTACGTCAACTTCGGGGAGTGATGTATGCCCTGCGGAACAGCCGGAATCTCGGCCTAGCGGGGCTGAGTTCAGGTACGGTGCCCACTGTAAATAAGAGGACGCATTGCTGAAGTGCTGCGTCGGCGACGTTTGCTTTTCGTGCCGCGTCTGATGACGACCTGCCGACTTGCGTTTAATGTACTGGAGGTTCGTTAAAGACCGCCTGGCCGTGTGCTAGGCGTAGTTTAAGGTTGTACTGATCTACAAACAACCACTTACGAGCTTGTCAACCCCACCGATTTTCTATCTTCTTTCCCCCTCCCCCTTTTCGACGTTGCTGTTGACTAACGGTTAGGTCGGACCCTTCCCCGGTGAACATCCCATGAAAGTAACAGTGTTGACTTAGACCGATACGGGCTACATGGCAACCCCTGCTCAACATGTATGCACGTGGGGGGCCCAGGGCCACATTCATTGCGAATGTGTTCGTGGTGTCGGTCGCAGAAGTCTTTTGTTTTGGCTAGCCAAAGAGAGAAAAAGAGCGAAAGAGTACGTACAGTAGTGAGTAGAGAAGAGAACGAGTGTAAAAGAAAGGAGGTAGCACGGACTACCAGGCCAGCGGAGACCACCGCAAAAAGAAATTTTTTTTCCCCTACTTCATCCCACAAAACCAGCACCAACAACAACCCCCCCCCCCCCCCCTTCGAAGTTGTGTGTTTGTTTCCTGTGTTCTTGCTGCTGGTCTCCGCAACCGCAATGACCAAGTTCGCAACGACTGTTATGTGCAAGAATAGAAATACTAAGAATACGAAGCAATACTAAGGATACTGAGTATTTTCATTGGAAAACGTTCACCCGCACCCCACCCGCACCCCAGACGGACTCACCCCGATTCCGTGTAAGTCCGTGTGGGAGTATTTTTAGTCCGTGTAAGTCGGGCGGAATGCGGCGGACTGCATAGTATGATATATATTCCCTTGTTGCCAACAAAAAAAACAAAATATTTTCCCCTTCGAGCCAGCAAAACGAACATATTTCCAAGGCTCGACGTTTAATCAGCCGGCAAGCCGGCTGATCGCGCGCACACTGCGTCGGAAACACAAAAAGTGGGGGGCCGAAGACTACACTTCACGAAGGAAAGTACTTGGTGTCGGTCACAAACAGTCCTGGACATGGCTAGCCATAACCCATAACGAAAGCGTGCACTAAATATACAACCCGTAACCATATAGCCCTTTCTTGCTCTAAGAGGAACCCATTCATGAACGGTCCCACGGAGACCCAAAACCCCCGGTTTTTCAAGCGAACTTTAACTCTAAAAAAAAACACAATGCGCACACAGCTGGTGGCGAACCGGTTCGTGCTGACCTGCTCGTACGACGCCGACGACAACCTGGTGTGCGACGACCCGACGCCGCTGAACGTTACCGTCGCCGCGACGATAACGATGAACCTCGAGGCGACTGTTAGCGAGGTCCCGCTCGACGCGTGGGACTTCGCGCTCAGCGTGCGGTGCGCCGCCGGGGACGACGAGGCCCTCTTGCCCATTTGCGAAGCCCACGACAAGTCGCACGACGGGTCGTGCCTCCACAACGTGTTGACGTACACGTGCCCGCTAGGGGTTGTTCCGGACTCTTGGTCCCTCACGCTCACCGCGTTCAACGAGTCCGGATCCGAGGACGTTCCGATCCTCAACATCACCGGGACGCTGTTCACCTGCGAAGCGGAGACCTGCGCCGGAACGCCGACGCCGCCCACCTTCGAGCCGTACCCGGGCGACGACAACGGCGGCGGCTCGAACGCAGGGGCCATCGTCCTGGGCGTGCTCTTTGGCGTCCTCGCGCTGCTGGCCTGCGGCGGCTTCGTCTCCTGGCAGGAGCGGTCTCTCAAGGGCTCCGTCGACAGGGGCCACTACACCCTCAATAAAGACGCGCCCGTCGAAACTCCGGTGTGCAGAAGAAGAAAAAAAAAGAAAAAAAAATATTATTTCTTATTTTCTTTCTCTAACTAAAGCGCGTCACCAAAACTCCTTGCCAAACAAACAAAGGTCGCAAGACACCAAACTGATCGTCCTTCGGGATCGACGGTAGCACAAAAAAAACGATCATGCTGAACCTCACAAACAAACAAAAGGTCGAAATACACCAATCTGTACGTCCCACGGGATCGTCGGAAACACAAAAAAAAAAAAGCGATCATGCCATTCAGAACGAGCAAGGAGTGCTCAGTTGCAGGCACGACGATCACCACACAAGAAGCTATGGACCGGAAGGAGGCTGGCAAAATCTACGGGCGCCATGATGCGATGTATTGGCAAATCTTGGACGACTTCAGTCATGAAGTGTGTTTGCGAAAGGGTGCGCTTAGCGATAAGGCAGCAGAGTGGGCAACTTGGCTGAAGCATGAGTTAAAGTCTAGCCCGATACAGGAAAACAAAAGCTCCCCCCACACCACACACAAAGCTGCACCTCACAAGCACAAAACGTCGAAAGACACCAATCTATACGCCCATACGGGATCGGAAGCACAAAAAGTGCAGACCATGCCCTGACGGCTGTACGGACGCGAAGCCAACCTCATGCGAATCTTTGGACAGAGTGATGTAACCTACAGACAAGTATTGGATGAATTTGCAGCCCGCAACACAGCAGTCATACTGTCCGTTTGCGCGCGAGTCCGCTATCAGGAGCCCAGCGGGAAAGCAACAGAATGGGCCACTTGGCTAATGCACGCAGGTTCAAAACCTTGTGTCTTTTTGGTAAATGGCCACCAATTTCTTTCCGGAAAAAAATTGGGGTTTTTAAATTTTAAAATTTTGGAACAAACACTGCAGTAATTTTTGATGAAGTTGAGCAATTTCTTTTTTTCCAAAAATTTTTGGGGGCCATCGGCCCCGCGGCAGCGTTTAAAAAAGACACAAGGTTTTGACCCTGCTTGGTATATCGTTCGACCGCACAAAAAAGACGAAGAAAGAAGAAGACTGGACGGGGGGGACCCCGCCTGAAGGAACCAACCACCCCCGGGTGGGCTAGTCTGACACAGAGTTGTCAACAGGAGAAAAAAAAAGAAGAAGAAAAAGAAAACGAAAAGGGCCGCTCCGGGTCCAGGAACGTGACGGTCAACCACAGCTTGCAAAGCATGAGTCGGAGGCAGCACAGTGCCACAACCCCGCCCTGCGGCTGACCGTCTCGACGAGCTTGTGTTCAGCGCGAGCGCCAAGCCCCAAGGTGCACGCCTTGGTGCTTTAGTTTGGGAAATCCGTAGCCACTTGACCCGTAGGCCCGTGGCTCTGCAGTACCGCCGAACACGTGAAGCTTGGCTCCCGTGTAGCAGGCTTTCCCTGGTACCGCTTGAAAGGGAGAAAAATAAGTGAATTGCACTTACGATACGCTAACCCCCCTGAGATAGCCGAATGGTGAGAGAGAAGCACGCTAGCCCACCACCGAACTTTTGTTATTCCGATCGTTTGGAAACCGGCGCCCAACACCTCCCTGGCTTGTGTTTCGTTGACTCACCTGCTTTCGTAAGTTTATGCATTGCAGTACGCTATTTCTCAGTAGCAGTGCAATTGTTAACACAACAACAACTCTAACACCGCACACAGGACCCGAACGGCGTTCTCAAGTCCCTCCCGAGGGGGAGGGGGTCGAGCCAGCCAAGCGAGACGACTCCATTGGCATGAGAAGGTATTGCGCACGCGTCCCCAACAAGTACAATATGCAACCCGTGTGGGCAGGGCTTACGCTCCGTTTTCGGTCTCAGAAAAATTACGTGTGGTCCACATGTGGACGCTCAAGGTTCGAGGGGGAATAGTTGAGTTGCAGCTCTTGACAAAGATAGATGGAAAAAAGAAGGTGTTTTTATTCTCCGCTTTTTCTCACGAACGGGGGGGTCGGTCCTGCTTTTGGCTTTGCAGGTTCTCCCGACTCCCCAATTCGTGGTTAGCACAAACTCAAGAGGTCTAGTTCAACTATTCCCTGCATATTGGCAAAACTTTCAGAAAAAGAAAAAGGCCGCTCCTCGTCCAGGAACGTGACGGTCAACCACGGCTTACAAAGCTTGAGTCGGAGGCAGCACAGTGCCACAACCCCGTCCGCTCTGCCCTGCGGCTGACCGTCTCGACGAGCTTGTGTACAGCGCGAGCGCCAAGCCCCAAGGTGCGCCACGCCTTGGTCCTTTAGTTTGGGAAATCGGCAGCCACTTGACCCGTAGGCTTTTAAATTAACGTGTGGAAACCCACACGTTCCACACGTGTGAGCGTAAGCCCTGACCCGTGTTTAAGTGTCTCGCATGCCCAGCACGTGAGGTGTCCACCCGCACGGGCCCTGCCCTGAGCCGCCATTCCCCGACGCCCCCCTACCGCGACGTGGTGAAGCCATGAAAATAAGGAGAGCATACGACCAGACCCCCATTTTTTTTTTGACAAACCGTAATTGGAATAAAGTTGAACCGGAATAAAGCTGGCACGGGTAAATGACAGACCTGGAACACCCGGGTGGGGGTGTCCCGGGTAGTCGCCTGCATGGTGAGGTCCATCCTCGGAAGCTGGAGTTGGAGAGGGTGTGCCCCGAGGCACACCCGAAAAAGCGGATGTGCTGCAACCAAAACACGTGTTACGCCCACACCCGAAAAGCAGTGATGTGACACCCGCTTTTTGGTACTAACAATCTTGCGGGCTTCAGTGTATTGTGCAGGCTAAAAAGACGTGGGCAGCGCGTTTTGGTGGTTGAACAGAATTCCTCACCTGAATATACACAGGGTAAATACAAGTGGGAAAACGATCACCCGGCACGCACGAAGCGCCTGTCTTTTTTAGCTCCAGCGTTACCTCCAGCTTCTGAGGCTGGACCACCGTGTGAGTGACTGCACCAGTGTGGTGGTCCTACGCCTATCCTATGACAGTGGTATCTGGGGGTCGCTGTATTCAGCACTCCAAGGCGCGGGTAACCACCGATATTGCTGCAGGCTGGACCACCGTGTGAGTGACTGCACCAGTGTGGTGGTCCTACGCCTATCCTATGACAGTGGTATCTGGGGGTCGCTGTATTCAGCACTCCAAGGCGCGGGTAACCACCGATATTGCTGCAGGCTGGACCACCGTGTGAGTGACTGCACCAGTGTGGTGGTCCTACGCCTATCCTATGACAGTGGTATCTGGGGGTCGCTGTATTCAGCACTCCAAGGCGCGGGTAACCACCGATATTGCTGCAAAGTGCGCAGACCCCGAAGAAAACCAACCAAGGTACCCACCGATCTTCTTACCTCGAGTAACCACCACTCTTACGACACTCAGAGCACGAAGGATATCTTCTCATATTGACGAAGGTCACCCGGAGACTTTAAAACCCCCGGAGTTTCAAGCGAACTTTCACTCTAAAAAAAAAAAAGCCGAAGCGGGTAAAAGACTTCAGCAGCCATATACGAAGTCAATGCGGGAGTGAAAAAGTGCGGGAGAGGCCACTCCCGCATTGAGGGAGTGCCACTCCCGCACTGGGGGGGGTCCCCCTCCCGCATTGAGGGAGTCCCACTCCCGCATTGAGGGAGTGCCACTCCCGCACTGGGGGGGGTCCCCCTCCCGCATTGAGGGAGTCCCACTCCCGCATTGAGGGAGTGAGGCCGACCGCACAAAGGACCGCAAAACCACTCCAGCAATCCGGAGTGGGAGTCCGGGGTGTGGGACACTCACCCCCATTTTTTGGGGTGCCCCAGGGTTCACCCGGTTCAACATTATTCCAATTACGATATCTACACGGTGGAGTCCACGGTGGGGCGCTCCCGAGACACACCCGAAACGTGCTCGTGTACGCGGACCACCCGAAACGCGGGCGTGGCGCACGCTTAACTCCAGCCTTCCTCCTAGCCTCTTGGGACTGCCTCAGCACAGCCTCGCTGGGCTTCCAGCCTGGCACATTCACGTTCTTCCCGGCCCTCAGCGGCTGTACCCAGGGTAAGCAACTTGAAAAAGTGGCATATGAGGCATTTGTTCAGAAACTGGAATCTGTCGGAATGCAGTGTATGGTAACCTTTACCGTTGATAAACGTCTACGTTTACTCCTTTTTTGGAGTAAACGCGTTTGCTGAGCGTTTACTAAAATCACTGCCCTAAGGGGGGGGGAGGGCGGTCTCGTCGTATGCACGGTGTGCACTAGTAAAAGTGAAAAAAGGTGTTCTAGTCATTTTAGCGTGTATTTTGCATTTTAGTAGTGAAAAAGGTTGACTAATGTTTTTACTTGTGCACTCGTCATTTTTACTAGTGGCATCCCGAACCGACCTCCTGAAATTCACAACACACGCCAGATTTGGATCCACACCGGCGGGTTTCCACCAGATCCCCTTTCAACCCTCGGCTTGCTGCGCTGGCAACATGGAAACAAGCTACGCCGACTGGTGCATTGTTCGCTCGCCCTTCGCTCTATTTCTTTCGAGACAAAAAAAAAAAAAAAAAAAGACACAAAGAAGAATACAAGATGAAGAAGTTGCACTGGTCTTCCTGCAACACCAACAACAAAGCACCCAGTCATTTCGTCGAGAGTTCCTGGAGTCCTATTATGCCGTCCTGTGTCTGAATGTCAGAGGCTGGTGCTGAGGAGCGTCTTTTTCAGAGCCGGCTCTCACAACACGTCAGTGCCTTGCTCGACATGCGGTTTTTTTTGGTACCAGCAAATCTTGCGGGTTGTCCACTACAATGTGTTGTGAAGAAGCTAAAAGACGTAGCATCGTGGTTTTGGCGGTTGCGCGCCGATTGACTGTTTCCCGTGGTTCCAAAACCGCTCCGGATTGCGGGAGTGGTTTCGCGGTCGTTTGTGCGGTCGGCCTCACTCCCTCAATGCGGGAGTCAATGCGGGATTGGGACCCCCTCAATGCGGGAGTGGCCACCCCCGCACTTTTTCACTCCCGCATTGACTTAGTATATGGCTGCTGAATTACGGGGTGTAGGCGATACCTGTGTCCTGGCATGGGCCCGCATGGGCGAGCGCTCAGACGCGCCACAAGCCAATGCTATGGATCTCAGGCACTGCGTTCAACGAAACCGACTCTCTCGAAGCAAACTTGTTTGAGCACCTTCGGTGCGTCTTAGGGGGTCGAGCTGAGGACCTATGGAACAGGGATATATGTTGTTGGGCGACAAGCCCTGAGTATTCGAGTCCACTTCTGCTCTTCACATCAGTGACGGCTCTCATTACACTCCGGCAGGGATTCTTATTAACGTTCTTTCGGCCACCACCCCCCCTGACAGGAATGCGGAGACAAGGGGGAAGGTGTGCCTGATTTTGTACACTTAACAAAGATTGTCTCAAATCCCGTATCGCAGCGCCATCCAACCCTCATGGTTTATAGGACACATCTCCGGTATTGCGCCCGAGGTGGTCTCAATTCGGCAGCATTTCGTTTGTTTTATGGTAGCAGGCTTGCTTGTATGTATCAAAAAGTGTCGGATGGCAGCGTGCTGTGCTATTTCTTAGATGCCGGAAAGTTGGGATAGGTGTGCCCAAAACAGCTTTCAAGGGCGGGAAGATTGTGGCGTATCTCTTTATTCCCGCCCCTGAACCTCGGAAACCCCCCTCGAGGAGTCTACAAGGTGCCAACCTGTTACAGCTAAAAAGAAACGTTGGCAGCGGTTTAACCAGGTTAAATCGCACAAACAAGCCATTTTTGGGGGTTGTACCAGGGTCGAAAGTAGTCACTTCCAAGCTTGCTTGGCCGGCTCAGTGCTGGCTCCAAGAGCTCCTAGCTCGCTTTTCCTGAGGGAACGCAAGCTTGGAGCTGTTCCAAAGGCTCCCGTTTCGCTCTAAAAATAACGAGAAAGGTGGAATGACATTATTTGATCCTGCTGGGTTTGGTCTATTCAGTAACGCCGGAGTACACAGGTGGAATGGCATAATTTCCTGCTGGGTTTGGTCTATTCAGTAACGCCGGAGTGGCTAGTGTACGTGAAACCTCGCCCCGTCCCAAACTCTCCTGGTGTTGGTTCGGGAAGGTGCTCATTCTGCCATGCGCTTTGCTCTGATTCCCGGAGTAAACTGACACGGTGGATTCAAGAAAGAACAGGCCCGTGTTGCCGGGGGAGGATTAGCCTCTTAGTGACGCGCACAAACGACCGTACAAAACACTCCCTACCCGGGGAGTCCGCTGTGTAGGTGTGCAGGGAATATTGGACGAGAGTTCTTGACTTTGCTCACGATTGCGGGTGTCGGAAACTCAAACGTAAACCTAAGGCAGGACCGATCTCCCCCTTTCGTGAGAAAAAGCGAAGAACACGAACCCCGCTTCTTTTTTTTTTTGCCCCCCCCCCCCTTGACATAGTTCCTTTTTTTCTCTTTCAGAAGAAGAGGACAAATCTTCGGGGGGAAAAAAGACTTTTTTTTGTGTAAAAATTGCCGCTTGTGCGCGCGGACTAAGGTATGGACAGTTGGAGGGTATTGTGACCAGTCGCTGTATTCACGCGTCTGCAGAAGACCAAAACCTGCCAGGCACCTTGTTTATTATGAGAAGACACGCATGCCAAAGAGACCAAGATGCGACTCTTCTGAAGTCCACTGCTAGTGAGGTAGAAGAAGAAGAGAGCGAATTCGATACCCGGACCGGACCTACGACGCGCCAAGTGACTACGAAGACGAAGACGAAGACAAGCCTGCCGACGACATGTCTGAAAAAGCTCAGGCGTATATTTACGAATATTGACATGGAACAAAGAAGCGTGCGGGAAAGAAGGCTCTGGAGGTTGCACGAGAGGTTGGGCTTCTGGCAAACCGTGGACGACAGACTGGTTGACCGTTGATTCGGCATGAAATCAAGCAGCACCGGATCAGTGGAGAAGATCTTGAACGAAGAAAAAGAAGAAGGAAAAGGTGATCCAGGCTCTGTTCCAGCTTTCGCAGCTCCTCTCCTACCGACGGCGGTAGACGGCCAAGCTGTTCCCAGCAGATGTGCGCCATACGCCACGGCGCGCTTCCATTGCCGTGTAGAGCAGAGCATTTCCCTCTATTGTGGGCCGCTCCGCACCGAAGTTTTTTTGTATAGGCACGTGCTTTGTAGGAAATGCTTGAGGAGACTGCCAGTCGCGATAGACAAAGAAGGTAAATGTGCTGCAGCCCACACGAAACACAGGCAAATCTGGGTTCTGTGGCGGGCGTAAGCGTCCAACAAAAAGCTGCTCAACTTGTAGAACGTGGGGGGCCCAAGACTACACTCCACGAAGGTATGTATTTGGTGTCGGTCACAAACAGTCCCGGACATGGCTAGCCATAACCCAAAACGAAAGCGTGCACTAAATACTCAACCCGTAACCACTTAGCCCTTTCTTGCTCTAAGAGAACCCATTCATGAACGGTCACACGGAGACCCTAAAACCCCGGAATTTCAAGCGAACTTTAACTCTAAAAAAGACCCACTTCGTAGCTGTCTGGTTTCTCCCCCTCTAGCCTCCTTCGAAATGAGCACAAGGCAGTCCCTCGAGTATTTTCCAGTTAGCAAAGTTATCTGGAGCAACGTTGGCACGTGTAGTTTGTCAGCTGGTCTTCGGCCACCTTCGACGTGCACTTTACAAGGCAGTGTCAGCTATACAGTCGCCAAAAAAATAGGCGAAATCTTACGAAAGAAAAAGTCTTTCATTTTTCGAAAGTGAAAAGAAGAAGATTTTTTTTTTTCGGCCGCTCAATTTTTCCATATCTTGAAGAAGAATCTTTCGTACCTACGGCATGTGTGTCTGTGTTCTGTTAAGGCCCCGCGAACTCAACTATTCTCGTTTTTTCGTCTTCTTGTTGCGTTAGTCGTTTTTTCCTTTCCGGGTTCTTTTCTTTTGAGTACCCGGGCGGCGCTCCGAGCGTCTTGTTTCCTTCTATGGGGGGGAGGCAGGTGGCGCTTCCCCTTTCGAGTCTTACGCACACCGAGCCCCCTTTTGGCCGTTCCTTGCAAGTCGCTGCACACGTCGAACTTAGCATCGCCTTGAAACTTCGCTTGGGCGCCGCCGAGCTCGCGTTGATGCAGAAACGAGTTCTTCAGTACGTCGCTTGTGGATATACTACAGTAACGCAGGTCCCGGTGTGTATTTACCAAATGTTGAGCCGGCTTCTCCCAGGGGGGGATCGGGACTACATTTGAGCCGGTCCGTCGCTATCTCTTGAAACTGCATCGAAGTGCCTGCCGCTGGTTATCACAGTGAATCACGGTTCACCACGGTCTATCAGGTCCATCCCTAGTCCCTAGAGCTGCATCGAATTGCCCGGTGCTGTATTCTTCGGTCTATCACGGTCTATCAAGAGGGGATGGACCCGCCGACCCTGGAGGACCACCGCGTGAAATTGGACCCGGAAATCCCGCTATATTCGGTGGATGGTACGCACCGTTCCTGCGCAGAGCAGGCAAAAACCCGCAAACCCGGCGGCGCATATGCGTATCCCCCATGTGCACACGTAGTGGTACGGTGGAAACACTCTGCGTGCGTACGTACACCACCAATACCTCAGCATCCAGCATGTAGCACCACACGGTGGATGCTATGCACGTATCGTCACACCCGAGCTATCTTGCACCCCGGACTCCCGCTCCGGATTGCAGGAGTGGTTTTGCGGTCGTTTGTGCGGTCGGCCTCACTCCCTCAATGCGGGAGTGGCACTCCCTCAATGCGGGAGTGGCACTCCCTCATTGCGGGAGAGGCACTCCCTCAATGCGGGAGTGGCACTCCCTCAATGCGGGAGTGGCACTCCCTCAATGCGGGAGTGGGACCCCCTCAATGAGGCCCTCAATGAGGACATAGACACATCCAACAGCACAAACCTATCAAGCACCACCAGCGCACCACAACACAGCAACACAAACAGCATAATCCCCACAAGCGGAGACGGATTGACTCACTGTCCACTGTGAAAAGGTATCACCACATTCGGTTTGAAGGGGGAAGGGTCGGGGACGGGGCCGAGACGATATGCGGGCGGTCCGCCTGCAACGGGCGACCAGGCTGTGCAGCACGGCGGCAGCGCGCGAGAAGGCCACACAGCCGGCGCCGGAGCTCACGACGGACGACGTGATCGAACTCGCTAACAGCGGGAGCGGGCCGGAGAGAACCCGTGCGTCTTCAGCATCAGACAGTGCAACACAACACACGAAGTCACCCAGCATCACAAAAACCACGCACACACACACACTCATACCAAACACCAGAACAACACGAACCTACCGAATACCGCAACAACACCAGCATACCCAACAGCACAAACCTATCAAGTGCCACCACAGTAGCACAAAAACCTCAAGTGAATTTTGACCCTAGCAACACACGGCTGGGTTCCTGAGACGTATCGACGTACTGTTCCCCGTGAAAAGGTATCACCACATTCGGTTTGAAGGGGGAAGGGGTCGGGGACGGGGCCGAGACGATATGCGGGCGGTCCGCCTGCAACGGGCGACCCGGCTGTGTAGCACGGCGGCGGTGCGCGAGAAGGCCGCACAACCGGCACCGGAGCTCACGACTGACGACGTGATCGAACTCGCTAACAGCGGGGAGCGGGCTGGAGAGAACCCGTGCGTCTTCAGCATCAGACAGTTCAGCACAACACGAAATCACCCAGCATCAAAAACCACGCACACACTCACACATACCAAGCACCAGAACAACACGACCCTTTTAACACCGCAACAACACAATACCCACCCGCACAAACCTATCAAGAACCACCGCAGTAACGCGAATATCAGCACAAAACCTCAAGTGAATATTGACTGCAGCAACACACGGCCGTTTCTGAGACATATAGGCATATAGGCAACCCCTGCTCAACATTTTCTGGGCGCGGTGGTCGACAAGAGGAACGCGACGAAGTGCGTCGCGCACTACAAGGGGAAGTGTGAGATCTGCCGCCGCCTCGGAGACAAACAGGGGCCCACCGTGCAGGCGTGCTGTCGGCACCACCACGCCGCCGACGACGGGCTACCCATCGCGATCTGCGACCGACACCGAATGTCCAGGTGCGCGGTCTGCAACACGCCGAAGACATGCTGTGCCGCAGGGCACCACGGGTGCCGCGAACACAACCGCGGCCCGTGCGAAGGGTGCCGCCAGCTGCCGACGCTCGCAGAGCGACGACCCGCCGCGTGCTGCGGCAAAGGGCACCACAGTGCCGACGAACCGAAGGCTACGAAGCCCGCCGCACCACCCAACACGAACACGCCGGCGCCCGCGGCCACGCCGCGCTCGCCTGCGGCTGAGCAACTGTCCGAGTCGCCCAGGAAGGGGCGGAAGCGTATCCTGCAGGAGACCCCGCGACCGACCACCCACCGGGGGCCGAAGCGCCCGGCCAAGAAAGCAGCGACGCGGCAACGCACGCGAACGGCGCGGTACCTCACCAGCTCACCAACCTCCCCGCCTTCATCACCGTCATCATCACCGTCGCCCAAGACGTCATCAACGGGGAACATCATCCCCATACAAACAACCCTTCCGCGCACGCCAACCGGCGAGCCCAAAGACGCGCCTCCCAGAAGGAGGCGGAAGCGACCCCTGCAGGAGTCCTCGAAGCTCGCATCCCCGACAGGGAAGCCACGAAGATCGAAGCGATCGCGGCAGGCCGTGAACAACTCTACGCTCGATCACGAAATGGAATGCCTGACTTCTTCCCCATCGTCGACCCGGAAACAGCCAAACCGGCCCGGAAAGTCCGCACCGCGAAAGCGAGCGGGAATTGAACTTGACTTGGAAATGACTAGTTTGACCACATCCTCATCATCGTTGACTCTCCCGACGGACGACGTCATAAAGTAACACTAGCCCGTGAACAGTGCTCGCCTGCCTTGATGGCACTTGCACCTTAAAGAACTCAATGCTCAACATGCATGCGCGTGGGGGGCCCAAGGCTAAATTCAAAGCGAATTTCTTCTTGGTGTCGGTCGCAACACTTACAAACATGGCTAGCCGTAGTTAAAGTGTATAAGCATACCTACTACCCTCATACCACCCGCCTCACAGCCTCAATGGTCAACCGGAGACCCTAAAACACCGAACCTCTAAACCACAATAAACGCTACATATCGACGCGCTGTTCACCGTGAAAAGGTATCACCAGATTCGTACAGCAACACAAACAGCATAACCCCCACAAGTGGAGACGGATTGACTCACTGTCCACCGTGAAAAGGTATCACCACATTCGGTTTGAAGAGGGAAGGGTCGGGGACGGGGCCGAGACGATATGCGGGCGGTCCGCCTGCAACGGGCGACCCGGCTGTGCAGCACGGCGGCGGCGCGCGAGAATGCCGAGCAGCCGACGCCGGAGCTCACGACGGACGACGTGATCGAACTCGCTAGCAGCGGGGAGCGGGCCGGAGAGAACCCGTGCGTCTTCAGCGTCGGAAAAACCGGCACCGGATACCCGGAAGCGAAGCGGCAGTGGCTCTCCACCGCCTCGTTCGACCGCCTGCCGAAGGCGCCGCACAAAGCAACCGACCCCGGCGAGCTGGCCAGCCGATTCTCAGTATGTTTTCCCTCCCCCTAAGATTTCCCCCCTTTTTTTAACTTACGAAGGAAGGAGGCGACGAACAATGAAACCAGAAAGTTGTGACAGCACCGGAACAGGACCGAAAGTCCCCGTCCAAAGGACCCACTGATGAGCTCTAACTTTGGATTGGTATCGTTCAAGAGCGAACCTTGAGACGAAGAACGAGGTCACACAACACCGCGGTGAAAAAAGAATAAAGAGGACTAGTCCCTCAAGGTTTCATACCCTACCTGCGGAGTCTTACACTCCCTGCGACCCTTTTCCCTTTCCCCTATTTCGTTACACTTTCTTCGACGAAGACTTGATGCTAGCATCAAACATGCATGAGAGGCAGTGTTCTGCCTAAACATTAAACTAAGTTTTCCCCCCTACTACTGGGGGGGGTCAAATACAATACGTATAATATTGTATTTGCTGGGGGAGGATAGAGAAAACCCGGGTTTCAACAGTCTGGGTGCTGAAAGTCTGGGTACAGGCACTTGGGGGTCAACATTGGAGGAAAATTGGCAAATGTTTTGCGGGACGGAAAGAGCTATCCCTGGCATGTATCGGCACCTTTTCTACACTCGATATAGCCCAAAATATGGCCCCCAGATGGCACTTCAGACTTTGGAAAAACCACTCCGCCAGGAATCGAACCAGCACCCTCGATTGGTCTGCGTTCAAGAGCGAAACCTGAGACGAAGAACGAGGTGCACACAACACCGCGGTGAAAAAACACAGGGAGCTCCTCAAGGGTTCATACCCCACTTTGGGAGCCGTACACTCCCCTTTTTACCTCTTTCCACCTTGCATCTTTCCTAGACAACATCTTCCTCGAAGAAGACTTGATGCTTGCATCAACCATTCATGAGAGGCAGTGCTCTCTAAACATTAAACTAAGATTTTCCCCCCTTAAGGAAGCCCCAAATTGTATTTGAGACTGAAAATGACAAAAAAGGCAACGAAGACACAACAGGCACACGTACTGCCACTACCGCAGATACGATGCGCATACTAGTATACGATGCCTTCAACCTTTACGACAATGGTCACCCGGAGACTATAAAGCCCCGGGACCCCGAAGCGAACTTACGTTCCGCAAAATGATGAATCAATCCGAAACAGGTTCTGCCGCCTGCGGACAGGCTCAAGGTGTCGAAAGCGACTCTCAGCGGATTGCTTGACTTCGAGGACAAGCGGGCGTTGCAACTATTCCTCGCAGTCGGCGTCCGAAGGTACGGAGTTGTGGCCTACCACACGACAAAGATGCAGACCAATGAGGAGGACCAAGAGTTCTGGCGAAACGTGGCGCGAGAGATGGTGCGCATGCTTGCAGAAGACCCGGAGCCCGATCCGAAGAAGTACTTGGAAAAGGTGTAGCGGGCTGCCTCCTCGGCTGAACAGCAAGTGAGTTTGCAACCCTGCGATCCTGGCGGCCGCCGGATCATTTGCATTCGCTCGGCCCCAAGCTTGGCACCCAAGTTCGACACCCAAGTTTGGCACCCGAGTTTGGCACCCAAGACTCTTTGCCCTGAAAACATCGGCGCGACGACCTCAGATCCGGGTCCGAAGAAGTACCTAGCGTCGCCGCTGCTGTTGCTATGACAACCAGCAAGAAAGTGTGTTTCCCCTGAAACAGGTTCTGCCGCCTGCGGACAGGCTCAAGGTGTCGGAAGCGACTCTCCGCGGGTTGCTCTACTTCGAGGACAAGCGGGCGTTGCAACTATTCCTCGCGTCGGCGTCCGAAGGTACAGAGTTCTGGCCTACACAAAGATGAGGACCAAGAGTTCTGGCGAAACGTGGCGCGAGAGATGGTGCGCATGCTTGCAGAAGACCCGGAGCCCGATCCGAAGAAGTACTTGGAAAAGGTGTAGCGGACTGCCTCCTCGGCTGAACAGCAAGTGAGTTTGCAACCCTGCGATCCTGGCGGCCGCCGGATCATTTGCATTCGCTCGGCCCCAAGCTTGGCACCCAAGTTCGACACCCAAGTTTGGCACCCGAGTTTGGCACCCAAGACTCTTTGCCCTGAAAACATCGGCGCGACGACCTCAGATCCGGGTCCGATGAAGCACTTGGAGAAGGTGTAGCGGGGTTGCTACGGCAAAGAGCAAGTTAGTTTACAACCCTGCGATCCTGAGGCCGAAGGACAGACCGTTTACCGGCCACGAGCGTGCACCTAGCCTATTGGTGTCGACGTGGCACTCTTTCCCGCGAAACCACCGGCGCAACAGACTTCGGTCATCCAAGTCCGAAGAAGCACTTCGTGTAGCTTTTGACGGTAGTGTAGTAGACTACCGTGGCTGTCACGGGTAACGGGGAATTAGGGTTCGATTCCGGAGAGGGAGCCTGAGAAACGGCTACCACATCTAAGGATGGCAGCAGGTACGCAAATTGCCCCAATAGCAACACTGCTGAGGCAGCGAAGAGAAATGGCGGCTGCTGCTCCAGCAGGGGGATTCCGTACACTCGCCCGCGCAATCAAAGCTCGCACTCTTTCGGCAAATCAATTCAGTCATCGCGCAAAACTGTATGCAGGTACAGAGAGCCTCTAGCTTCGGCTCCTATTTATACTTACTTTGCTCTCGCCGCGAATCCGCGGGCATCGAATCATGAAAGAGTCAGTAGGCACTTTCATCCCGCAACATCAAAAAGCCTGGCCTGTTTTTGGGCACATCATTTTCTTGGCGTTCATCAAGTTCGAATGCGTGGAAGATATCAGCGGGGACCCCCCGCATAGGGAGAAGGCAGTCGCCTTCCCCCGTCGTGCCTGCTGCTTTTTCAACTGATTGCTCAGACACTGCGGTAGGTGGGCCTCCTCCATCACGAGGAACCGGGGAGGAACGGTCCGGGGGGGCACCCCTGCGTGCCTCCTGCCCGCCGCTGCCTCCCGCGCCTCCGTCCACCGCTGAACCTGCCGTGCGCCCAAAGGTGGCAGCGACTCCTGCGGGCGGCCGCCACCTTCTTCCTCCCCCCTCTGCGCGGCTTGAAGAGGACGAGGGTGGCGAAGAAGTGCAACCGGAGCCACCCAGTCACGCGCCCCGTGGGCCGCGTGGCGGTTTCGCCGGTGCTCTGGCACGCACGGGTGGGTCCTGGCTGTGACGAGCTACGAACAGCCGCCTGATCAACCAGACTCACACCGCTGTCCTGTCTGCAGACACTCAGGTAGCGAGTCGCAGTCACAATCAGGGCGAGTGCCCTGAGTTTTTTAACTGATTGCTCAGACACGGTTGTAGGGGCCTTCTCCCCGTGACGGATTCGCCTGTGCTCTAGTAGCACGGGTGGGTCCTGGCTGTGACGAGCTACGAACAGCCGCCTGCCCAACCAGACTCGCACCGCTGTCCTGTCTGCAGACACTCAGGTTTTCCGCGCTGATGATGGTCCGCCTTATGTGTCCGTGGCTTAAAGGACCGAAACACGGCGCAGACGGGACCAGTGCGGTGTTGAGCACGTATCTATTCCTATCACGTTCTCGCAGTCCCCCCGTCGTGCCTGCTGCGGTGGCGTCGTCCCGCGCCTCTAGCTTAGGCCCTACCCTCGCATTCGCGACCGCAAACGGCATAAAGCTCTGCAGGCATCTCATAGAACGTGTTGAGTTCCTTCTTTTCTCTGCTGAGTCAGAGGAAAGGTAGTTCCGGGAAACCAGTCTCTCCCCCTCTTTCTCTCTCTCTCTCTCTCTCTCTCCCTTTCTGAGCAAGGCAGTTTGGCGAAACTCGGTGTGTCTGCTGACGTCGACCGCAGGAAGAACAGCGACCATGAGCAACAGTGACTGAGAACACCAGAGCATGGGCAACAGAGACTGAGAACAGCAGACTATGGGCAACAGTGACAATGTGCAACACAGAGCGCCATGACTATGAGCAACAGACTGTAAGCAACGAGCAACAGTGACTGAGAACAGCAGACTATGGGCAACAGCGACAATGTGCAACACAGAGCGCCATGACTATGAGCAACAGACTGTAAGCAACGAGCAACAGTGACTATGAGCAACAGCGACTGTGAGGAACAGTGACTATAACCAACAGACTGTGCGCAACAGCGCTTCGCTTACACCACCGTGTGTTGTTTTCTCACTCAGGACTTTGGACCTGTTGTGTTTGTGTGATTTGTCGTGTGGGGGTAGACCCGCATGACCTCACGTCCGTTCAACACGTGGTTCGGTAGTTACAGCACTTGGGATCCCTTCTGTTCTTTGTCGGGCAGCATCGTCGAGCATTTCCTTCCAAGCTGGCGCTTATGTAAAATAAGAAAATCACCCTCACCGGAAGGAAAACATCAGAAGAAGACTACACCTTTGAACCCGAACGGAACCATGGAGCCGATGATGGAGCAGCAGGTGATCCAAGCAGCGGAAATCATCGAAGAGCAGATCGACCGAGAAATCGCGGAAGTGGAGAAGCTAGAGGAGGACGACCTCGAAGTCATCCGACGGAAGCGCCTGCAGCAGCTCAAGAAGATGAAGGAGCAGAAGGACAAGTGGGTCAGGAAGGGCCACGGCGTAGTGCAAGAGATCGCGTCCCCCGAAGACTTCTTCAAAGCCTGCAAGGACCACGAGCGAGTGGTCGTTCACTTCTACCGGGAGGCGACTGAGCGGTGCAAACTCCTCAACGAGCACCTGGTCAAGGTCGCGCCCAAGCACTGGGAGACCATGTTCACGAAGGTCGACGTCGAAAAAGTGCCCGGACTGGCAGAACGGTACAACGTGTTTATGCTCCCCACGCTGATGCTCGTCGAGGGGGGGACCACCCACCACTCCATCATCGGCTTCGACGAGTTCGGCGGCAAGGACAACTTCCCGACTTCGCGGTTCGTCGCCGTCCTCGCGCACCACGGGATGATCAACGAGAAGGGCATGTTCGCAAGCGATCAAACAAAGGACGAAGAGTGAAAAAAAAAAAAAAAAAAAGAAAGAAACCGTCCGAAGTCCGACTTTTTGTTATTTTCTTGAAAAGCATGCCAATACTGGCAGGGAATAGTTGACTAGACCTCTTGAGTTTGTGCGAACCACGAATTGGGGAGTCGGGAGAACCTACAAAGCCACAAGCAGGACCGACCCCCCCCCGTTCGTGAGAAAAGCGAAGAATAAAAGCACCCTTCTTTTTTCCATCTATCTTTGTCAAGAGCTGCAACTCAACTATTCTCTTGGAGCAGGAACCTACGCAACCCCCCCGCACGGTGAGGTCCAGCCTCACTCTAGAAGCTGGAGTTAGAGAGGGTGGGTGGATGTGGGGGGAAACAAGGCGCGTGCACCCACACGCGACACGGTGGAATCCAGCCTCAAAAACTGGAGTCAACGATGATGTGCCTGAGATACACACACATACTTGTTTTTTTTGTATAAGCACCTGCTTTGTAGGAAATGCCAGTTGCGAAAGACCAAAGGAGGTATTATGTGCTGTAGCCCACACGAAACACACGTAAATCTGGGTTTAGTGGCGGGCGTAAGCGTTCAACAAAAAAGACCCACTTTGTAGTTGTCTGGGTTTCTCCCCCTCTAGCCTCCTTCGAAGGCAGTCCCTCGAGTACTTTGAGTCCAGCTCCAGGTTCAGCTTCTGAGGGTTGGGCTCCGCGTGCAGCACGAAGTGCGCTGTCTGCAGATGGGGACGGTCTAGTCAAGCAGATCAGCTTGTTCCCGGGTTTTAGCAACAGTAGGCAAGGCGTTCAAGCGGTGCCGAGAG
This sequence comes from Diplonema papillatum, assembly GCA_030068145.1. Classification (NCBI taxonomy): domain Eukaryota; phylum Euglenozoa; class Diplonemea; order Diplonemida; family Diplonemidae; genus Diplonema; species Diplonema papillatum. The sequence goes on from JAPJBO010000257.1 coordinate 156,344, forward strand.
AGTGAATATGACCCACACATTCAGCAGACTCGGACGAGTGTTGTCGTAGACGGTTCGGCTCTCAGTTGAGTTGGGTGATCGCACTCGACTAGCGGACGCCACACTGGATTTCACACTGAATTTGTAGGTGTGCCACGCCGCAAAACTGACCGCACAGTTCGCCAACCACCCAGCTTCCGCGCAGATGAGGTGTGGTGCACACGAACACGGTGCAGCGGTCCAGAGGACCATACCATCCGTACAGCCACGCCAGAAAAAAATCAGTCTTTGAGGACCCACCTCAACCCACCCGAATTCTCCTGTTGTAGGCTCGGGGGGTGCGCGCGCTTTTCTCCAGTTCCTACCGTATACTAAAGTAGTAGAGCATACCACCCACCAACAATGCGCAGCTCCTAGGATGGTATGTAGGTACTGGGGTACCCACACCACGATAGGTGCTAGTGGATGGTGGGTTGTTTGTCCGTACATTCACAAGCATGGTGGTCCTGGACTAAATCCGAAGGTGCCCTGCACATAAACGAGGCGGGTCTGGATCCACCCAATCTGGATTAATAAAAACTGGATCAAAAAAAAAACTGGATCAAAAAAAACTGGATCACATGCAGGGTCAAAACCTTGTGTCTTTTTTAAACGCTGCCGCAAGACGAAACCCGAAGATGCTCGCTGCGGAGCAGCAAGGAATGGCGCGACGGTCATCGTCGTCTGAGAGTATAGAGTGGACGCCCTGAGTTTCTTCGTTGGTTGCTCAGACACGGTTGTAGGGGACCTTTCTCCCCGAGACGGTGCTGCCTGTGCTCTCGCAGCGTGGACGGTCTGTGGCGATCCGCGAACAGCCGCCGGACAAACTACTCCGGCAGATCGAGCCTGGTGTAAATTTCGAAATCGATCGCGAGCTCCGCTGTCGAAACGTCACCCGCTACCGACCAGCACATCCCATCCAGCCAGTGTCAGCATCCGGCTGGTACGGACGACAGGGGCTCATATTTCCGGCTTGTATGGGTATCGTACTTTCAGTTTGTCCTCCCACGAACCCGCCGATGAGCGCCACTCCTCGCAGCACGGGTGGTCCTGAATGAATGCGACGAGCTGCGAGCAGCCGCCTGACAAACCAGACTCACACACTGTGCGGACACTCAGGTTCCAGGTTCCCCGCCTCATGTGTCCGTGGCTTGAACGACCGAAACACGATGCTGACATGACCAGTGCGGTGTTGGTCATTTCTCGAGTCCCCTCTCCTGCCCAATTTGTCACGACCCCGGTTGTTATGGAAATAGCAAGTGGTTTCACACGTTGTGTTGATAACATGTGGCATGGCACAAGATCGCGTGTCACGGCAGACCTGTACTGGAAGATGAGCCCTGCGCACTTTGGGGTGCTTTTTGCGCCATCGTACTATTTCTCTCCAGAACAAGGCGTTCACGTGTGACATAACATGTGATCACATCAGATTAGCCCACGGCAAATTGTCCCCCTCCGTGGTAACCCTGGTATCAAGAGCTTCGGTTGAACTATTCTCGCCACTGGGAAAAGGAATCCCCCTCCCCTGCTTTTCCCCTTTTTTTTTTTTTTGCTTCTTTTTTTTCTGTCATGGTTGCTGACTGAAAGGGCCTTGGAAGGCGGCACGTCTGTAACACATTAATGCAAGCTGCCTAAGCAAGCTGGCAAGCAGGAACAGAAATCTCGCGTAGAGAGAGCATGAGGGTAAGAGCTTGCTCGATACGCGATCTTCAGTACCGATGGGGTCAAGCCAATGTCGCGCCGCGTACGACTTCATCTTTTCCTTCCTGTTGCATGTCGGTCAACGGGGACATATCTCCAGGGTTAGATGCGCAGGGTTTCAAGACGCCGCGGGGTTGTGCACTCAGCACAGAGTGCCAGGCCCGTGCCGTCTGTGGTGCTGTTGGGCTGTTTGCCCACAACTGTGCTGCACACAACGACATTCATCAGCAGCCCCGCCCTGCAACGATTCCCGCCAGGTCACGAACGCCGCGAAAGCGTTGCGAAAGAACTCTCGTCCCGAGGGAGCGATATCACTATTGCAATCCCTTACTAAAACTCTCGACGTGAGTGTGCTGCAAGCACGCTGGCCGTAGGATCACCCTGCTTCTCGCCTACCTTAGATGTGGTAGCTAGCCGTCTCTCCCAGACACGCTCCCGGGGTCGAACCCATATATATGGGCAGCCACCGTCCGGGCCCGACGAGGCCTTTTTTTTTTTTTTTGTTTTTTTGCTTCTTCGCAACCATGCTTCGTAGGTTTTTAGCTTTCCCCCCATCGTTGTTCATCTAGAAGCCTTTCCGTCTGCGTGTTTTTGCTTAACCTTTTCCCGCTTCCCGTTTCGCCGCGAGCTTTCTGCAGTTAGCGTTGTTGTGCCGGAATGACAGCCAATGGCCAAGGATCGGCACCAGAACGACTGCAAATCGCGAGAGATCGCCCCAAGAACGACAGCCAATGAAGGACCAGCAAGCGGCACCAAAATGAATGCCGCGCTGTTAGAGTGCGTCCACCGACACCGCCTGTTGCACGGAAGGAATCCCCTGGCACCCGGGCGCCTGTACAGACTTCGCACGACTGCTGTGCTGAGGGCTGCGAATTCGTCCAATAATTCGTCGGTAAGACACATCATCTTTGTCCGAAGATTCGCGTAAGGTTTAGAGAGAGCGGATGATCCCTTGCGCTAGCTGACGGGCCACGTGCGGCCGTGGCCCTGCCACTCGTCGCCGAGGGACCGTAGGAAGCCCACGTGTTCATGCTGTGGGGTCACCTTCAGGCGGCGGAGAAAGCCGCCGGAGGTGTGCATTCATCGCAGGTGCGGTAGTTTGTTCTTAAGTTTTCCAGCTGCGTTGTGCGTAGCTTAGGGCGGGCGTACAGATTGGAGCCTGTCGGCTTTTTGTTGGTTCGTGAGATAGTGTCTATGTGCTAAACTTGAAGTCATGCATTATTAGCCGAGCCAGCAGAGCACAGCCGACATGGGTTGCCGTTCGCGGCACGTTGTGTGTAGCGTAGGACAGGCGTGCAGATTGAAGCACTTCGGCCTTTGGTTTGTTCATGAAACAGTGTCTCTGAGCTAAATTTGATCTCATGCATAATTAGCCAAACCATGAGCCCAGACGATGGATTGCCGTACGCGGCACGTTGTGTGTAGCGTAGGACTGGCGTGCAGATTGAAGCACTTCGGCATTTTGTTTGTTCATATAATAGTGTCTCAAGCACCATCGGGGGAATGAGTGACAACGGGGAAAGAAGGGTGATTCTGGTCGTTCTTCGTCGTTTACCGGTGCACAACAGTATGGAAAGGCAACAGAGTGGTCAGAGACACCATCTCACAAATCAACTAAGCCACAGCGAACGCTAAAAGCCGAAAGGCACCAATCTGTATGCCTGCCCTAAGCTACGCACAAAGCACAAAAAAGCTAAACTACCACAACTACGATGAATGCACACTCCCGGCGGCTTTCTCGACCCCGCAGCATGAACTCGTGGGCCTCCTGCGGTCCCTCGGCGACGTGAGGGCGGGCGAGCGATGCGAGTGGCAGGGCCACGGCAGCGACGTGGCCCGCCTGCTGGCGCAAGGGAGGCGGACAGCCGCCGCGCTCTGCTTCGCGCACAAGCTCCGCGCCCGGCTACCGCTCGAGCTCCGCCTCGAGGGCACCGTGTGCCGAGCCGTCCCCCCCCACACAAATTAAGATGTCGAAAGACACCAATCCGTACGCCCACAGGGGATCGTCGGAAACACGAGAATAGTCTGCCCTAGGCTAGCAAAGCTAGTCTGCCCCGAGCTACTCTGTCCTATGCTAGTCTGCCGGCTGCCCTAAGCTAGCTAGGCTAGTCTGCCGGCTGCCCTAAGCTACTCTGTCCTATGCTAATCTGCCGGCTGCCCTAAGCTAGCTAAGCTAGTCTGCCCTGAGCTACTCTGTTTTATGCTAATCTGCCGGCTGCCCTAAGCTAGCTAAGCTAGTCTGCCCTGAGCTACTCTGTCCTATGCTAGTCTGCCGGCTGCCCTAAGCTAGCTAGGCTAGTCTGCCTTGAGCTACTCTGTCCTATGCTAATCTGCCGGCTGCCCTAAGCTAGCAAAGCTAGTCTGCCCCGAGCTACTCTGTCCTATGCTAGTCTGCCGGCTGCCCTAAACTAGCTAGGCTAGTCTGCCCTGAGCTACTCTGTCCTATGCTAGTCTGCCGGCTGTCCTAAACTAGCTAGGCTTGTCTGCCCTGAGCTACTCTGTCCTGTGCTAGTCTGCCGGCTGCCCTAAACTAGCTAGGCTTGTCTGACGTGAGCTACTCTGTCCTATGCTAGTCTGCCCTAAGCTATTCTTCCCTAAGCTAGTCGGACCTGTACTAGCCTGTCCTAAGCTAGCTAAGCTAGTCCACCCTACTACTTTGCCATAAGATAGTATGCCCTAAGCTAGCAAAGCTAGTCTGCCCTGAGCTACTCTGTCCTATGCTAGTCTGCCGGCTGCCCTAAGCTAGCTAGGCTAGTCTGCCCTGAGCTACTCTGTCCTATGCTAGCTGCCCTAAGCTATTCTTCCCTAAGCTAGTCGGACCTGTACTAGCCTGCCCTAAGCTAGCAAAGCTAGTCTGCCCTGAGCTACTCTGTCCTATGCTAGTCTGCCCTAAGCTATTCTTCCCTAAGCTAGCTAAGCTACCCTACAAGAGTCTGCCCTAAGCTAAGCTAGTTTGCCGTACGATAGTATGCCCTAAGCTACTCACAATTCAGGTCAGGGGTTCACACCACAACTGCGATGAATGCACACCCCCGGCGGCTTTCTCCGGCGCCTGAAGGCGACCCCGCAGTATGAACTCGTGGGCCTCCTGCGGTCCCTCGGCGACGTGAGGGCGGGCGAGCGATGCGAGTGGCAGGGCCACGGCCGCTACGTGGCCCGCCTGCTGGCGCAAGGGAAGCTCGATCCGGCGGACCCGGCGTCCGCCGCCGCCGCGCTCTGCTTCGCGCACAAGCTCCGCGCCCGGCTGCCCTCGCCGCTCGAGCTCCGCCTCGAGGGCACCGTGTGCCGAGCCCTCCTTCACTCCGGCGCACAGCCCGACCACGACGACGGATTCGCTGCTTCTACGGCCACAAACGGCGTTTCCTTACCCCCTGGTGACAGCCACGCTGCAACTCGGACTGCTGATCGAAACGAATGTTGCTACGAAGACGACGGCGTGCAGTCGGATGCGACTCCTCTTCCTTCTCCAAGTAGTAACCAAGACCGGCAGGACCAGAATCCCGGAATGCCGACGCCCCAGCGCACGATCAGCCTCATGGAAAAAGATGTGCCAGCTGCGGTTTTGCCAGGACCCGCTGCTGCTACTCGGACCGCTAGTCGAAATGAAAGTGCAGACGGAGACGAGGTTGCACAACCACCACGGCAGGCGACTCCTCTTCCTTCTCCAGGTAGTGACCAAGACCGGCAGGACCAGAACCCCGGAATGCCGACGCCCCAACGCACGATCAGCCTCATGGAAAAAGATGTGCCAGCTGCGATTTCGCCAGGACGTCGGACCGCTAGTCGAAATGAAATAGCAGACGGAGACGAGGTTGCACAACCAACACCGCAGGCGACTCTTCTTCCTTCTCCAGGTAGTGACCAAGACCGGCAGGACCAGAACCCCGGAATGCCGACGCCCCAACGCGGCGTGCTCCGCACCGGCAGCTGGGCGGACGAAAGAGCGCAGCCGGCTGCGGTTTCGCCGGCCCCCTCGTCGGCAGTGCGCACCGAAGGGTACGAGTGTGAACGAGCGGAGGGGCAGACCACCGCTTGGGTTAGAACGCAAAGAATCTGCGGCGATAATCTGCATCGCCGACGGCGTGGTTCTGAGGCGCAAACCATCGACCCGACGGAGACTACCGCCGAAACGACGTTTCTCGCCGTTCCCGATTCCTCAAGCCCGGCACCCTCACCACCGACTCCGTGCCCGGACCTGCGCCGAGACGCGGCCCGCCTGGTGCTGCACATCGCCGACCACGCGCGGCACGCCGACGAGCGCAGCCCCTTTTACGCCGGCTCCGGCGGCCGATGCACCCCGGCCTTGCGGGCCGCGGCCTTGTGGGCGCGGCTGTCTGACTCCATGCAGGCGGAAACCGCGGTGCTCTCGGCGGACGAAGCGGTCGAGGTCATGGCCAGCTTCCGCAGCCTGCTTCGGGGGTCCACGGCGGTCCCGGAGACGGAGGGGGCCGGGGGGGCGGCAAACCGGGAAGGCCACCCGCTGCTTCCGCTGTGGGAGACAGTCTTTGTGTCGGTTGCCGTCTCGCTGCTGCGCCGCGGCAGCGAGCTCGATGGGACTGCTCTGCGGCGGTTGGCGCGTGCGGTGGAAGGCGTCGACTCGTGGTTCGGGAAGAAGGGTTGGATGGGGTCCTTGCGGCTTGCGGTCGTGAAGCTGTTCCTGTCCCGCGACGCGGCTGCCGTCGGGCGTCCGGCGACGGACCTGCCGGCGGCGGCGGAGCTCTTGCACTTCTTCTCCCGCTGCAGGCGGCGCGCGCTCGGCGACCCGCCGCAGCCGGAAGCCTCCGGCGTCGGCGCTGCCCTTGCCGCCGTTCTCGACCGGGCGGCCGCGGCCTGCGGCGGCGGCGGCGCGTTCCTGCGCGAATCGTCTGCCGCAATCTGGTGGGAGAAGCCGGATCTTGGCGCGCTGGCGCCGAAAGGCGGGAGGGCGTCATACGATGGGACGCCTGAACAGGGGCACGCCGATGCGATGCTACGTGAGAAAGCAGAGAATAATCTTGATCTCGCGCTTGAACCGAAAGGCGGGAGTGTGCAACAGAGCGGAGGCTGTAGCAGTGCAGGGCAGACGTTGAACGACGGAACGTCTCAACAGCGACACGCGCCGGACGCGATGCCGGGTGAGGGAGACAAATCCACGGTAATACATCGGTCTCTTAAGAAAACAGAGAAGACCCGCAATCTTGCGCTTGCACCGAAAGGCGGGAGTGTGCAACAGAGCGGAGGCTGTAGCAGTGCAGGGCAGACGTTGAACGACGGAACGTCTCAACAGCGACACGCGCCGGACGCGATGCCGGGTGAGGGGGACAAATCCACGGTAATACATCGGTCTCTTAAGAAAACAGAGAAGACCCGCAATCTTGCGCTTGCACCGAAAGGCGGGAGTGTGCAACAAAGCGGAAGCTACAGCAACGCAGAGCAGGCGTTGAACGACGGAACGTCTCAACCGCAGCGGCACGCGCCGGGCGAGGGAGACGAATCCACGGCAGCAGGGCGCCCCCTTGGGAGCACCGAGCAAGAGAACCCCGCGGGACCCGGAGACCCGCCGCATGCTGTTCGCCGGGGCGGCGCGGCCCGGCAGAGGACCCGCAGGCGGTCCGTCGAAACCGCCGCCGACGGCGGCGCGCGGCAGCGGCAGCGGGCCGCCGCGGCCGCCGCCCGCCTCTGCAGCGCGGCTGCGGCCGTGGTCTGCCGGCAGGGGTGCAAGGTGCTCGCCAGCGGGCCCGCGCTGCAGGCGCGGGCGCCCGCGCAGCTGGGGGCGGCGGCTGCCGCGGCGGCCGACGTGCTGTACGGGTTGTTCGCTCCGGACTTGCACCTCACCGCGCTCCCAGACCGCCCGCCGGCAGCCAGGGCGCCGTCCGTTGAACCCCCCATGGCTGCACCAGATCGAAAGTCTTCCGGGGATGGATCCTCCATGGCTGCACCAAACCGAAAGTCCACCGGGGAAGGAATATCCACGGCTGCACGAGACCGAAAGTCCACCGGGGAAGGATCCCCCACGGCTGCACGAGACCGAAAGTTTACCGACGATGACTTCAACCTGGCCTTCGCCGCGTGGGTGTCCGAGTTCGGGCTGCGCTGCGCGGTGGCCGTGTTCAACGCGGTCGAGTCTCTCGACAGCCACTCTCCCCCGGGCACGCCCGTCCCGGCCGACTTCCTCTCGGTTCTGACCGAGGCCGCGTGGGCAGCCGGGCTGCACGCCGTATCCCGCTCAAAAAGCTATAGCACCCTAGTCCACGCTGCGGCGGACCGGCCGGCCAGCCTGCTGGCAGACACTTTGCCGTACCGGGCCTTCAGCTCGCTCGACGCCCTTGTGCAGTGCACAGTCAGCGCAGACGCCGTCTTGCTTGCGACGTGGAGCGCGGCGGTCGAAGGGCCGGAGCCGCAGCGGGCCACCCAGTGCGATGCGGCGGCGGCCGTGGCAACCTTGCCTTCGCAGCTCCGCCCCGCCTTTCCACACGGGCCATCGCCCACCCGGTTCGGCGTGGTTGAGGCCATGGACAACCTCCCATTGTCCATGGAGCTTGACGCGGCTGAAGGTGACTCCCTCGGGCTAACACCACCTGATCCCCATTGCGGCACGGGAGCGTTGCGGGGGAACACACACCGTGTCGTCCCCGCCTTCCCACACGTGCAATCACCCACCCGGTTCGGCGTGGTTGAAGCCATGGACAGCCTCCCGTCGTCCATTGAGCTTGACGCGGCTGAAGGTGACTCCCTCGGGCTAACACCACCTGATCCCCATTGCGGCGCGGGAGCGTTGCGGGGGAGCACACACCGCGTCGTCCCCGCCTTCCCACACGTGCAATCGCCCACCCGGTTCGGCGTGGTTGAAGCCAAGGACAACCTCCCATTGTCCATGGAGCTTGACGCGGCTGAAGGTGACTCCCTCGGGCTAACACCACCTGATCCCCATTGCGGCACAGCGTTGCGGGGGAGCACACACCGCGTCGTCCCCGCCTTCCCACACGGGCAATCGCCCACCCGGTTCGGCGTGGTTGAAGCCATGGACAGCCTCCCGTCGTCCATTGAGCTTGACGGACTGACACCGCCTGATCCCTTGGAGACGAACGTTGGTCCGACAGCGAAGTGTCTGGAACCGCAACAAAACCACGCCAGCAGAAGCCGTGGTGTCGGGAAGACGTTGGACGAAGGAACGAATCCGTGCGAGAACACAGAGATGAACGCTGACACAGTGTTTGCACCGAAAGGCAGGGGTGTCCAAAAGAGCGAAAGCTCTAGCGTAGGGCAGACGTTGAACGAAGGAACGAGTCAGTGCGAGAACACGGAGATGAACGCTGGTACAGTGCTTGCACCGAAAGGCAGGGGTGTTCAAAAGAATGAAAGCTCTAGCGTAGGACAGACGTTGAACGAAGGAACGAGTCAGTGCGAGAACACAGAGATGAACGCTGGTACAGTGCTGGCACTGAACAGCAGGGGTGTGCGAAAGAGTGCAAGCTCTGGTGCGGGGCAGCAGTTCAAAGAAGGGTTCCAAGAAGGGATGCGTGGGTGCGATGCGCCCGCAGAACGAGGTGCGCCTGAGGAAACGGAGGCAGGGAACGTTGGCCCAACACTTGCGAGACCGCGCAACCAGACCGACCGCACCAGAAGCTGTGCCGCAGGGCAGGCTCCGGCCGAAGCAGCCGCGGGTGAGTGCCGCGGCCCCGCAAGCGGGGATGGCGAAGGCGAGCCGTGGCTCGAACTGGACCACGTGCTGGGCGCCAGCGGCGCCGGGAAGCCGGCGCAGCCGCTGCGCCGGGGAGACGGGTTGGAGGGCTTACTCGGGTACTTGGCCAGGCGCTCCATCGACGAGGTGGTTCGGCAGTTGGAGGCCGCCCTGGCGACCGGCGAGGCCGGCGGGCACCCCGCAGGCAAGCCTCCGGCGGGCGGAAGTCACGGTCGCGCAGGGCTGGAGGTACGCCACGTTCCCGTGGAAGCCATTGCAACCCGCGGGATCGATCTGGCCCAAGACGATGTGACGGCCAGAACCAACGACAGTGAAAGGAACAGTCCAAGAGCACAGCCGGCAGGACGCCTTCCCGTAGCGAAGACAGTCGACTCGCACAGCGATTCGAAGCCACCGCCCAGAAGCCACAAGACGCAAGCAGAAGAGAAACAGGCAACGGAGACAGTCAATTCGCACAGCGATTCGAAGACGGCACAAAGCCACAAGGCGAAAGCAGAAAAGATCCAGGCAGCGGTGACAGTCGAGTCGGCACAAAGCCACAAGACGCAAGCAGAAGAGATAAAGGCAGCGGAGACAGTCGAACCGGCACAAAGCCACAAGGCGAAAGCAGAAAAGATCCAGGCAGCGGTGACAGTCGAACCGGCACAAAGCCACAAGGCGAAAGCAGAAAAGATCCAGGCAGCGGTGACAGTCGAGTCGGCACAAAGCCACAAGACGCAAGCAGAAGAGATAAAGGCAGCGGAGACAGTCGAACCGGCACAAAGCCACAAGGCGAAAGCAGAAAAGATCCAGGCAGCGGTGACAGTCGAACCGGCACAAAGCCACAAGGCGAAAGCAGAAAAGATCCAGGCAGCGGTGACAGTCGAGTCGGCACAAAGCCACAAGACGCAAGCAGAAGAGATAAAGGCAGCGGAGACAGTCGAACCGGCACAAAGCCACAAGGCGAAAGCAGAAAAGATCCAGGCAGCGGTGACAGTCGAACCGGCACAAAGCCACAAGGCGAAAGCAGAAAAGATCCAGGCAGCGGTGACAGTCGAGCCGGCACAAAGTCACAAGACGCAAGCAGAAGAGATAAAGGCAGCGGAGACAGTCAATTCGCACAGCGATTCGAAGACGGCACAAAGCCACAAGACGCAAGCAGAAGAGATAACGGCAGCGGAGACAGTCGATTCGAACCGGCCGCCAGCAAGAAACCGCGACGGGACGCCCGGTGCCGCCGAGCAGCGCGAGAAGGCACCTCGCGCCGAAAGCGTCGCCCCCTCCGCGATCCTGCGCGCCGTGTGGGCCAGCGCAATCCTGCACCACGGCGAGAGGCCGCTGGCGCACGCGCTGCTGCGGACGCACGCAATCCGGCCGCTCGAGCCGGGCGCGGCGTCGCGGCTGGCCTGGCTGATATCGATCAACGCGTGGGGCGGGCTAATGACAGACCTCCTCGCGCTGGTCGTGAACGGCCGCCCGTGCACGGAGTCAAGGCACCCAGAGTGCCCACCCGCACCGCACCCCACGGCAGGCGGTTGGTCGAACCAGCAAGAAGCCCTCGCAGTGGGCGACTCCCGCAGGAAGGGGAATAATGAGCCCCGCGATTGCGTTGGGAGAGGATTGCATCATCCACACCCAGAGTGCACACCTGGGTCGAACCAGCGAGAAGCCCTTGCAACGGGCGACTCTCGCAGGGGCAACAAAGAGCCCCGCGGTTGCGTGGGGAAGGAACAGCATCATCCACACCCAGAGTGCACACCCGAGCCGCACCCCGCAGTGCCCGCCGCGGCAGGCGGGCCGGACCAGCGGGAAACCCTCGCAGTGGGCGACTCCCGCAGGGGGAACAGCAACGAGCCGGGCGGTTGCGTTGGGAGGGAAGGATCTCCGCCGTCCGGCGTGGCGTACGCGGCGGCCGTCGGCAGCTTCGACGACGCGTACCGATGGCTGCGCGCTCTCGAACGGTCGCTTCCTCGGTTGGGCGGGGAAGGCAGGCTGTTCGCTCGCCAGCTGGCCACGTGCATCGCTCGTGGCTGGTTGAAGGGCACCCTCGTGTTCAGCAGGCCCGAGCAATGGCTGGGCGTTTGCCGGATCGTTTCGGTGCTGGTGCCTGACCTCAAGGCGTTGGACCGGAACGCGCCGCAGTTCTTCGTCAGGAGTAGGAGACCCCTCGCCTTCTGGAGAGTGCAGGGCAACGAAGCCATAGGGTCGTACGCGACGGTCCTCGCGTCTGCCCGGTGCCAAAATGTGTCCCTCTACTTGGACCTGCTGCGGGCCCTCGGCGAGCGCGACGTGCAACCCGACCAGGTGGACGGCGTCATCGGCGCGTGCCGCGCGGCCGGGTTGGTCGCAGCCGACTTCTCCGCCTTCGCCGCCACGTCGACCATCGAGAAGCACCTCCGAGACCTGTACCTACCCCGCTGCGGCAACCCGAGGGAGGCCCTCGACTTGAACCTCAGCCTCGGCTCGTTGCGCGAAGATGTCGCCCGCTGCGTCAGGCGAGGCTAGATACAGCGACCGGTGCCAAAACATTTTTTTATTTTACAACGGGCTCGCGGATGAATTCGCTGTCCACCAAAGTACTCAGAATCTTGTAGGTTTGCCCTGTCACTGTATTAAGGCTCAAATGACGTAGGCACAGTTTCGCGCCGCCACGTCGACCATCGAGAAGCACCTCCGAGACCTGTACCTACCCCGCTGCGGCAACCGAGGGAGGCCCTCGACTTGAACCTCAGCCTCAGCTCGTTGCGCGAAGATGTCGCCCGCTGCGTCAGGCGAGGATAGATACAGCGACCGGGGCCAAAACGTTTTACAATGGGCTCGCGGATGAATTCGCTGTCCACCAAAGTGCTCAGAATCTTGTAGGTTTGCCCTGTCACTGTATTAAGGCTCAAATGCCGTAGGCACAGTTTCGCGCCGCCACGTCGACCATCGAGAAGCACCTCCGAGACCTGTACCTACCCCGCTGCGGCAACCGAGGGAGGCCCTCGACTTGAACCTCAGCCTCGGCTCGTTGCGCGAAGATGTCGCCCGCTGCGTCATGCGAGGCTAGCGGCAGTGCTCGGGGGTAAAACGTTTTTTGTATAAGCACCTGCTTTGTAGGAAATGCTTGAGGAGACTGCCAGTTGCGATAGATCAAAGGAGGTAAATGTGCTGTAGCCCACACGAAACACAGGTGAATCTGGGTTCAGTGGCGGGCGTAAGCGTTCAACAAAAAAGACCCACTTTTGTAGTTGTATTGTTTTCTCCCCCTCTAGCCTCCTTCGAAATGAGCACAAGGCAGTCCCTCGAGTATTTCCAATGGGTTCGCAGGTGAATTCGCTGTCCGATGCACTCAGAATCTTGCAGGTTTGCCCTGCGATGTATTGCGAAAGTTAAACAGATGTAGGGACAGTTGCGTGAAGATGTTGCCCGCGAGGATAGATCTAGTGACCGGTGTCAAAACGTTTTCCAATGGGCGTGCAGATGAGTTCATTGCTCAGAATCTTGCGAATCTACCCTGTCAATGTATTGCGAAGGCTCAAATGACGTAGGCACAGTTGGGCGAAGATGTCGTCGACAGTGACCGGAAATGTGCCAACGTGCGCCAAAATGTGTCCCTCTACTTGGACCTGCTGCGGGCCCTCGACTTGAACCTCAGCCTCAAGGCCTCTAAAAGCCAGTTGCTTCAGAACAGTTGATCCACACCAAGGCATCTAAAAGCCAGTCGCTTCGGAACAGTAGATCCACACCAAGGCCTCTAAAAGCCAGTCCCTTCAGAACAGTTGATTGAAGGCCTCTAGAAGCCAGTCGCTTCCGAACAGTTGATCAACACCAAGGCCTCTAAAAGTCAGTGCCTTCAGGACCGTTGATCAACACCAAGGCCTCTAAAAGCCAGTGCCTTAAAAGATCCACACCAAGGTCTAAAAGCCAGTCGCTTCAGAACAGTTGATCAACACCAAGGCATCTAAAAGCCAGTCGCTTCGGAACAGTTGATCCGCACCTAGGCCTCTAAAAGCCAGTCACTTAAGAACAGTTGATCCAAGGCCTCTAGAAGCCAGTCGCTTCCGAACAGTTGATCAACACCAAGGCCTCCAAAAGCCAGTGCCTTAAGATCCACACCAAGGCCTCTAAAAGCCAGTGCCTTAAAAGATCCACACCAAGGCCTAAAAGCCAGTCGCTTCAGAACAGTTGATCAACACCAAGGCATCTAAAAGCCAGTCGCTTCGGAACAGTTGATCCGCACCTAGGCCTCTAAAAGCCAGTCACTTAAGAACAGTTGATCCAAGGCCTCTAGAAGCCAGTCGCTTCCGAACAGTTGATCAACACCAAGGCCTCCAAAAGCCAGTGCCTTAAGATCCACACCAAGGCCTCTAAAAGCCAGTCGCTTCAGAACAGTTGATCCACACCAAGGCCTCTAAAAGCCAGTCACTTCAGAACAGGTGATCCAAGGCCTCTAGAAGCCAGTCGCTTCCGAACAGTTGATCAGCACCAAGGCCTCTAAAAGCCAGTCGCTTCAGAACAGTTGATCCGCACCAACGCCTCTAAAAGCCAGACACTTCAGAACAGTTGATCAACACCAAGGCCTCTAAAAACCGGTCGCTTCAGAACAGCCCCTCGAGGATTTGTTTGGCTCAAGTATGAACCGACAGCGGTCAAACGACTTCCGTCCCGTACCCTCTTGCTTCCCCACCGTCCCAGCCTTCTTGCTTCCCGTGGCCGATGGAAACGTGGCAAACCGCACGACGATCATTGACCGTCTGGGTTGTTTTTATCCCTCCTTTTCTGCAGCGTACACCGGAGCATCGCAGCGAAAGTGCATAGCTGGGGGAGAGTCTTTGTCCTGTCGAAAAAATCAACGGGCTGGGTGAGTGCGTCCAACATACTACACGGTGGAGTCCTGTCTCCTCAGCAGCTGGAGTTGGAAGCTGGAGTTAAAAAACCAGCGGGTGTCACACCCGCTTTTCGGGTGTGCGTTTCCACGCATTTCGGTTATAGCTCACCTGCCGTTCGAGTGTGACTGAAGGGCGCACCCTCTTTTAACTCCAGCTCCTGAGGCTGAGGCTGTACGGTCAGATTAATTAAGGCACGATTACGACCACCGTTCATAGAGCACCGGCCTTGATGCGAGGGGTTTATCCCAGCCTTCTGAATACCAGCAGTACGCTGATACCCAGCAAACTGGGCCACCTTGCAACCTGAGCTCTGGATCCAACACGAGCTTTTTAAAAGCAGCAGCATTATTATAGCCTCGACACGTACTTTAGTACGTTAAAAGCAATGGATGATATCTAAGCCTGTCAATGAACACCATTGGTGGACAAGTCTCGTGCCGGCACCCGCGGGAATCGTTGCTGGCTTCTTCTGGCATCTTCGCACCCGTTCTGAGCCGGACGGGGTCCACAGCAGAGGCAGGCGGAAGGGAATGAGATAGGTGAGACTGACATTCTTTGATCCTGCTGGGTTTGTCCTATTAGTAATGCCGGAGTGTCTGTCTACTTGCAACCCCGCCTCATCCCAAACTCTTTTGGTGTTGGTTCGGGTAAACCATAGTAATTAGCACCAATAGCAAGACGGATCTGGCAGACGGGTGACACCTTCTCTCCTCAGCAGCGGGAGTTGGAAGCTGGAGTTTAAGAAGAAGCAGTTTTCGGGTGTGCGTTTCCACGCATTTCTCACACCCGCCGTTCGAGTGTGACTGACGGGCGCACCTCTTTTAACTCCAGCTTCTGAGGCTGGACTTCCACCGTGTACGGTCAGTGTTCAGATTTGGGGCAGCAGCTGTACGGTCAGTGTCCAGATTTGGGGCAGCAGCTGTACGGTCAGTGTCCAGATTTGGGGCAGCAGCTGCACGGTCAGTGTCCAGATTTGGGGCAGCAGCTGTACGGTCAGTGTCCAGATTTGGGGCAGCAGCTGTACGGTCAGTGTCCAGATTTGGGGCAGCAGCTGTACGGTCAGTGTCCAGATTTGGGGCAGCAGCTGTACGGTCAGTGTCCAGATTTGGGGCAGCAGCTGTACGGTCAGTGTCCAGATTTGGGGCAGCAGCTGTACGGTCAGTGTCCAGATTTGGGGCAGCAGCTGTACGGTCAGTGTCCAGATTTGGGGCAGCAGCTGTACGGTCAGTGTCCAGATTTGGGGCAGCAGCTGTACGGTCAGTGTCCAGATTTGGGGCAGCAGCTGTACCCTGGCGCGCCTGACCCAGCGATCTACGAGGGTCGAAAAATACAACCTGCCCCCCTTCTTTTTTAGAAACATTTTCTCCTTTCCACCTGTACTTTGATCATAGGTGTCACGGCAAGTTTTGGCAGCCGCTGCAGCTGTACGGTCAGTGTCCAGATTTGGGGCAGCAGCTGTACGGTCAGTGTCCAGATTTGGGGCAGCAGCTGTACGGTCAGTGTCCAGATTTGGGGCAGCAGCTGTACGGTCAGTGTCCAGATTTGGGGCAGCAGCTGTACGGTCAGTGTCCAGATTTGGGGCAGCAGCTGTACGGTCAGTGTCCAGATTTGGGGCAGCAGCTGTACGGTCAGTGTCCAGATTTGGGGCAGCAGCTGTACGGTCAGTGTCCAGATTTGGGGCAGCAGCTGTACGGTCAGTGTCCAGATTTGGGGCAGCAGCTGTACGGTCAGTGTCCAGATTTGGGGCAGCAGCTGTACGGTCAGTGTCCAGATTTGGGGCAGCAGCTGTACGGTCAGTGTCCAGATTTGGGGCAGCAGCTGTACGGTCAGTGGTCAGTGTCCAGATTTGGGGCAGCAGCTGTACGGTCAGTGTCCAGATTTGGGGCAGCAGCTGTACGGTCAGTGGTCAGTGTCCAGATTTGGGGCAGCAGCTGTACGGTCAGTGTCCAGATTTGGGGCAGCAGCTGTACGGTCAGTGTCCAGATTTGGGGCAGCAGCTGTACGGTCAGTGTCCAGATTTGGGGCAGCAGCTGTACGGTCAGTGTCCAGATTTGGGGCAGCAGCTGTACGGTCAGTGTCCAGATTTGGGGCAGCAGCTGTACGGTCAGTGTCCAGATTTGGGGCAGCAGCTGTACGGTCAGTGTCCAGATTTGGGGCAGCAGCTGTACGGTCAGTGTCCAGATTTGGGGCAGCAGCTGTACGGTCAGTGTCCAGATTTGGGGCAGCAGCTGTACGGTCAGTGTCCAGATTTGGGGCAGCAGCTGTACGGTCAGTGTCCAGATTTGGGGCAGCAGCTGTACGGTCAGTGTCCAGATTTGGGGCAGCAGCTGTACGGTCAGTGTCCAGATTTGGGGCAGCAGCTGTACGGTCAGTGTCCAGATTTGGGGCAGCAGCTGTACGGTCAGTGTCCAGATTTGGGGCAGCAGCTGTACGGTCAGTGTCCAGATTTGGGGCAGCAGCTGTACGGTCAGTGTCCAGATTTGGGGCAGCAGCTGTACGGTCAGTGTCCAGATTTGGGGCAGCAGCTGTACGGTCAGTGTCCAGATTTGGGGCAGCAGCTGTACCCTGGCGCGCCTGACCCAGCGATCTACGAGGGTCGAAAAATACAACCTGCCCCCCTTCTTTTTTAGAAACATTTTCTCCTTTCCACCTGTACTTTGATCATAGGTGTCACGGCAAGTTTTGGCAGCCGCTGCAGCTGTACGGTCAGTTTCCAGATTTGGGGCAGCAGCTGTACGGTCAGTGTTCAGATTTGGGGCAGCAGCTGTCTTCAGCCGGGACGGGTACGGCAGCCAACCACAAGCTCCCCTTTTATGTGTCAACATACGCGCAAGCACAAGTACTGCCACTATCGCAGATACGATACGCACACTAATATATGATACCTTCAAGGAACCTTTTCGACAATGGTCACCCGGAGACTATAAAGCCCGGAATCTCTAAGTGAACTTGCACTCGAAACAATTCCGAGCCGCGTGTAAAGACACGGCAAAAATGATTCACGTATGCTGCCTGGTGGTGAATAGATGTGTCATGGAACCTTTCCTGCTGGGCCTCAACCACACTGCTCTGCGATTGACCCCACACTTAAACCATTAGGCGCGGATTTAGAAAGTATGGCTGCCATCGCTGCCATTGACGAGCACCACATACGGGGAGCCACGGGGCTCATGCTTGCAAGCTATCAAGGGCACGTACACGTCGTCAAGCGACTGCTGCGGACAAGTGCAATACGCGTTGCCGTCGATTCAAGGAACGGAAACGGTGAAACCGCGCTGTTTCTCGCAAGTGGCCAGGGGCATGCGACCGTGGTGAAGGAATTGCTGTCGGCCGGCGCCAACGTGAACGTTGCAGACAGCGACGGCGCCGCTGCAATTATTCCCGCCAGCAAGGGCGGCTATGAATGCATCGTGGAAGGGCTGTTGGCAGCCGGTGCGAACGCGAAGGCTGCGAACCACAAGGGTGACACCGCACTCGCCCTCGCCTGTGAGGAGGGCCACGAAGGTGTCGTGAAAACTTTGTTGTCGGCCGGTGCCAACGTGAATGCTCCAACCATCTACGGTGTGACCGCACTCATTCGCGCGAGTCTGCACGGCCACGAACGCGTCGTGAAAGAGCTGTTGCGGGCCGGTGCCAACCCGGACATCGTGGACGATTTTGGCTACACGGCAGAAAGGTTCGCCCGTCAAAACGGCCACCAAGGCATCGTGGAAGAACTGTCGGCA
The DNA here is from genome assembly GCA_030068145.1 of Diplonema papillatum. Taxonomy (NCBI): domain Eukaryota; phylum Euglenozoa; class Diplonemea; order Diplonemida; family Diplonemidae; genus Diplonema; species Diplonema papillatum. The sequence continues at coordinate 174,319 of JAPJBO010000257.1, forward strand.
GCCAGAGACGTCGAATCTGACATCGAATTCAGCATCGCCAGCGAGGATGACGAGTGAAAGAGTTTCTGCCGTAGGGTAGTCGAAGGCCTGACAATTGTCATCATGACTATGTCGAAACCCCCCCCCGTCTTACCCGCAGGGGGAGACGGGCTGACGCTCCCTCCAGCTATCGACTGCCCACGGGAGTTCCTTCGTGGAACAAGCCTACGTGTGCCCCCTGTCCCTCGGGACCCCCGTGACACGAAGGGCTATTGTGCACGCCTCACTCAGCGCTGTTTTTTTTTGACACGTTTCTTTTTGCTTGCACTCTAACTCGTCTCTCTCTCTCTCTCTCTCTCTCTTTTTGATTCGTTCATTTAGTAGAACCTTCTTGGCAGTACGAAGGACCGCAGAGGATATTGTCGAGGACGGTCGGCAAATTGGCGCAGTGGAGACGCGGGATCTGGATGTGGATTTGAAGAAGCTCACCAAAGTTAGTCATGGTCTACTGATGATCCCGGTACCCCTGAGTAAGTCGTGCATTCTTCTAGACTGGGTCCTGGCTTTGAGGTGTTCAGCCATAATCCATCCAGTGGTAACATCACTGTCCCATGGGATATTAGGGAGCAAATTCCAAGCGGTGGGACTTCTTGGCAGTTCGAAGGACCGCAGGAGATAGTCGAAGACGATGGTGGTTGGTGAATTCGCGCAGTGGAAACACGGGATCTGGGTGTGGATTTGAAGAAGCTCACCAAAGTTAGTCATGGCCCACTGATGATTCCGGTACCCCTGAGTAGTCGTGCATTCTTCTAGACTGGGTCCTGGCTTTGAGGTGTTCAGCCATAATCCATCCAGTGGTAACATCGCTGTCCCGTGGGATATTAGGGAGCAAATTTCAAGCGGTGGGATATGGGGACATTGTAAGTGTTCGAAGGACCACAGGAGATAGTCGAGGACGATGGTGGTTGGTGAATTCGCGCAGTGGAAACACGGATCTGGATGTGGATTTGCCAAAGTTAGTCATGGCCCACTGATGATTCCGGTACCCCTGAGTAGTCGTGCATTCTTCTAGACTGGGTCCTGGCTTTGAGGTGTTCAGCCATAATCCATCCAGTGGTAACATCGCTGTCCCATGGGATATTAGGGAGCAAATTTCAAGCGGTGGGATATGGGCGCGTCGACAACGCGGCGGTTGTGGGCGCCGTGGCTAAGGGGAGCTCCTCCTCTTACGCCGCGAATCGCCTTCTGTCACGGACTATCCGTGCCGCTGACCGCAGAAAGATCGTCCTGTGTCCTGGCTGGGTGCCGTCCGGCGAGCAGCAGGCGGACCCGTACACGCGGGGAGCCTTGTTGCCTCGGTTCCCGGCGCCGCTTCCCGCTTCGCGGTGACGTGCCGCGCCCTTTGACTTGTTTTATGTGTTCTCGGAAATGTCAGCGCGGTAGCGATGACAGCGAGAACACATATAGGTGGGAGGGGAGAGGCCCTGGAATTGCTAAGGCGTGACAACCCCGCCCCTGTCCCTCCCAGGGAGCCACCCCGAAACTAGCCTGCCCACCTGACGGTGGGGGCCCACCTGACGGTGGAGCACCCTTTGACTTGTTTTATGTGTTCTCGGAAATGTCAGCGCGGTAGCGATGACAGCGAGAACACATAAAGGTGGGAGGGGAGAGGCCCTGGGATTGCTAAGGCGTGACAACCCCGCCCCTGTCCCTCCCAGGGAGCCACCCCGAAACTAGCCTGCCCACCTGACGGTGGGGGCCCACCTGACGGTGGAGCACCCTTTGACTTGTTTTATGTGTTCTCGGAAATGTCAGCGCGGTAGCGATGACAGCGAGAACACATATAGGTGGGAGGGGAGAGGCCCTGGGATTGCTAAGGCGTGACAACCCCGCCCCTGTCCCTCCCAGGGAGCCACCCCGAAACTAGCCTGCCCACCTGACGGTGGGGGCCCACCTGACGGTGGAGCACCCTTTGACTTGTTTTATGTGTTCTCTCTCTCTCTCTCTCTCTCTCTCTCTCTCTCTCTCTCTCTCTCTCTCTCTGAACTTCTTACCTCGGGCTTATTTCGGACCGGCCGCGTTGCTGCCCTCAAACCTCGCACTCGTGTGCTAACAAGAAAGATAAACGGCAAACCAAGCTAGACCACTAAACTGCACTACTTGTGCCACGAAAGATACAAATCCCGATACCATGCCGCATAAAGAACATGAGTCTGCAAAATAAAACCGCCCGAACAGTACAGTTTTTCGGGAGGGGAGTTGCTGTGTGCTCCTGCGGTCTTTGTGTTTTTCGTACTTGACCAACAGGTTCACCCCCCCGCACGCCAAGTCCGCCCTTCGGTATAAGTTCGTCCAGAACTTCACTCACTTCGTTCACGAAGTTCTTGATCCCTCTCTCTCTCTCTCTCTCTCTCTCTCTCTCTCTCTCTCTCTCTCTCTCTCTCTCTCTCTCTCTCTCTCTCTCTCTCTCTCTTCTCTCTCTCTCTCTCTCTCTCTCTCTCTCTCTCTCTCTCTCTCTCTCTCTCTCTCTCTCTCTCTCTCTCTCTCCAATTTTTTGTTGTCCAAGAACGGGCTGGAGGTCGACGACTGCACGTGTAGCTCTCGCCGGTTCGCAAACCCCGCACGACCTCTCTTTTCGTGAATTTTTGGCTCCTCGACCTCAAAGTACTAGGGTCGGGTGCCCCCCGACATATCGGGGGGAGGAAGGGGAGGGGGGGTAAATACTGCGAGAAGATGGCGGAACAGTTGTCGATGCAGCAGCTGGTGGCGCGGCGCAGGGCGGAGCTGCAGTCCACGCGGCACGGCACGAGGCGAAGGCGCGTGAAGCTGCCGCAGGCCCAGCCCCCGCCGCTGACGCTTCCCAACGAGGTGTGGCGCCTTCTGTTGACAACGTCCACTTTGCAAGCTCGTTTGTGTTAATGAGGAGGTGCCAAAAGCGGAGCACTGCACACTGCACATGTAGCCTGCGCCGGTTCACAAACCCCGCACGACCTATACGCAAGTGCAATGGACCTTTCTTCGGAGGGACTCACGCACTCAAAGATCGACTTCTACGCACGACCTACGCATGGCACAAACCGAAGAAGCCCGTGCGGCAGGGAGTGGAGACGAGGTGATGCAAGACGAAGGGGAAGCGCGAAGCCCCCAGCCCGGACGGACCAACAAGACGCAAGACCAGGTGACCAAAAGAAGGAGGGGGACGTGACCCAGAGACCCGGGCTAAGTAGCTTGGAACTAGTGTGATGGACCTTTCTTCGGAGGGGCTCACGCACTCAAAGATCGACTTATACGCACGAACTACGCATACTGCGTAGGAACTACGCGGGGCTTCGGGGGTACCAATACCCCTTTTTTCGTACGTAATCTTGCGGGTTGCCTTCAATGTATTGTGCAGGCTAAAAAGACGTAGGCAAGCGTGTTTCGGTGGTTGAGCAGAATCCCTCACCTGACACAGGGTAAAGGCACAAATGGGAAAACGATCAACCGCCACGCACACAAACAAAACGGAGCTCCTATCTTTTTCGAAGAACCAATTGATCGACGGTCGCCCAGAGACTTTGAACCTCCGGTCTCAAGCACGGTGAGCGCACGGTGAAGTCCAGCCTCAGCTGCTGGAGTTAAAAAAGCGGGTGTCACACCCGCTATTCGGTCTCTTTTTCCCCGTTGCCCGCTGCAGCCACTGCTGTCTTTTTGAAGAACCAATTGATCGAAGGTCGCTCAGAGACTTTAAGCCACCGGAGTCTCCAAGCACACTTTTCGTCGAGAATTTTGCCACTCTAAGTCGAACTCATGCACACAGAAATCGTTGCTCGACAACGTCGTAGAGGGTGCCGTTTCTGCAGCAACGACACACGAGTTCTGGATCGCAGCGGCAATGGGAAATTTTATCCACTGGTGCCAATCTCAGTATGCTCGATCCTGTGCAGTGGCTTATATATGGGTCTGGTGCTCGGACCAAGTCCGAGCAACTAAAAAAAAAGCACAGAATGATGTCCCGGCCCAGTAGCAGTGCTACAGTACAGCAGTCACACTAGCAGTACACAGCACCGGTTACTGCACCTTTGGATCATCGTTGAAGCAACGTACAGCCTCAATTTTGGAACCTGCGACTGGCCCAATAGCTTGAAAAAAATTTCCGCGCCTGCGGCGCTGGTATTTCTGGCTTGTGTGTTGTTTCATGACGTGTTGCCAAAAAAGCGAAGACCGCGGCTGTCCGCCCTGCTGTTGCAGATTACTGCCAAGTGTTCTTGAATGATCCCGGCACACTGCTACAGTACCCCAACACTCGCCTTCTTCGCATGGCTCTTTTGCTTCCCGAAGGACAGTCTCTGTGATGGACAGTAGTGACAACCACAAAAGAGGTGCACCCTGTCGGGTATAAACGTGCAGTTGTGCCGCAACTGGGATTTTTAGTAACTCCGAGCAACTTATGAACAGTTACAGGCACAGGGTAGTGCGGTCAACGGAAAACAGTGTGTCTACAAGTTGCAAGGATGGACTGAAGCTGGCGGAAACAACAGTTCCCTTGGGGCAGACCACCAACAACGTGGCCGAGTACAACGGCTTAATTGCGGGGATACGACTGCTCGGGGAACAGCCGGGCGACGTGGAAGGACCGGTAAAAGCCAGGGCGACTCACAAGCAGTGCTTAAGCAGCTCTTTTGTCTCGGAGCTAAATACCTACTGAAGTACGTAGGGTCAGGCAAAAAAGAAATAGAGCATAGGGGGCTCACCTGCCAGTGTTGCATGTCTTTGCCTCTGCCTCCTCCCCGGCCTCAACTCCAGTGTCGCGGTGGTAGGCAACAGCAGGATCTGCCGTTACTGCGGTTGATTCCCCAGATGAATCTGCAGAATAGATAGTACGTGCTGATAACGTACTGATTTCAGCACGTGGGCACATACTGATTCAGCATGTGTACAAAAAGAAACTACGAAAGTTAATGGAAGTTTAATGTCAGCTAATTTCGTGCAAGCGTCGGCCGGAGGGAAGCGTACCAAACAGTATCCTTCGATTTCGGGACAATCCCATGGTACCGCGTGACTGGCGCGATCGGGCCCACAAAGGGTGTCGGTTCATCTTGACAGCAGGACGGTGGCCATGGAAGTCGGCATCCGATAATGAGTGTGTAACAACTCACCTGCCGAATGCACCGGTCCCGAAAATGGATGATGCTCAAGCGATCCACCCATAGTTGGCCGCGTACTGGTATCACAAAGCCAGGCGTGCGTAGGAGTGCGTGGTCCACGCCGCGAAATCGTTGGCGTGAGCCTCGATGGAGCGTGGATGAGTGCAGATCTTGGTTGTAGTAGCGAATATTCAATGGAGAACATTGAAGGCCGAAGTGGAGAAGGTTTCCGTGTCAACAGCAATTGGACATGGGCCAGTCGGTCCTAAGGCAAGGTGTAATTGCTCGCCTCAAAGCTGCCACTGACGAGCTTGCTCGGACGTGCAGGATTGCCGAAAGGGAATGCGTGAACATTCCGCAACCCGGATGCAGAGATCTGAAGTGGTGACACATTGACGATCCTGTTGACCATGTCCACGGCAGCGCAAGCCAGCTAACGGTGGTCGCGCACGCAGCCTGTCTGCTCGCGGTCGCGCCGGCCCGGCCCGCAACCGCAGCCGCCATATGGCGGCCACATTCGCCCGTGCCGTGCCCGCACGCCGGCCAGCTCATCCCATCGAGCTAGCAATCCAGCTAAGGAGCACAACCGAGGATCCCGTAGCGTCAGCGGTCCGGCCAAGGAACGTAGCTGAGGTCCGTTTGGTAGAACAGCGCATTAAATGGAAGTTTAATGTCAGCTAATTTCGTGCAAGCGTCGTCAGGAGCGAAGCGTACCAAACAGTATCCTTCGATTTTGTTTTGGTGTCTCGCGACTGTCGCTTCCCGGAACTGACTTCGACCGGGAGCAGAGTACCGGGTGCAGCGGGTGTTCTCGGCTGCATCTCTTGAGGCCGGCGTGGTTTCTGTGACTCTGACTGAATACCCATTGACTGTGAGCGCGCTTCGGCGTGACTGCTTTGGGATACCCATTGACCGTGAGCGCGCTTCGGCGTGACTGCTTTGGAAGAGGGACACTGCTTGGCACTCTCTACATACCCATTGACTGTGAGCGCGCTTCGGCGTGACTGCTTTGGGATACCCATTGACCGTGAGCGCGCTTCGGCGTGACTGCTTTGGGAGAGGGACACTGCTTGGCATTCTCTACATACCCATTGACTGTGAGCGCGCTTCGGCGTGACTGCTTTGGGATACCCATTGACCGTGAGCGCGCTTCGGCGTGACTGCTTTGGAAGAGGGACACTGCTTGGCACTCTCTACATACCCATTGACTGTGAGCGCGCTTCGGCGTGACTGCTTTGGGAGAGGGACACTGCTTGGCATTCTCTACATACCCATTGACTGTGAGCGCGCTTCGGCGTGACTGCTTTGGGATACCCATTGACCGTGAGCGCGCTTCGGCGTGACTGCTTTGGAAGAGGGACACTGCTTGGCACTCTCTACATACCCATTGACTGTGAGCGCGCTTCGGCGTGACTGCTTTGGGAGAGGGACACTGCTTGGCATTCTCTACATACCCATTGACTGTGAGCGCGCTTCGGCGTGACTGCTTTGGGATACCCATTGACCGTGAGCGCGCTTCGGCGTGACTGCTTTGGAAGAGGGACACTGCTTGGCACTCTCTACATACCCATTGACCGTGAGCGCGCTTCGGCGTGACTGCTTTGGGAGAGGGACACTGCTTGGCATTCTCTACATACCCATTGACTGTGAGCGCGCTTCGGCGTGACTGCTTTGGGATACCCATTGACCGTGAGCGCGCTTCGGCGTGACTGCTTTGGAAGAGGGACACTGCTTGGCACTCTCTACATACCCATTGACTGTGAGCGCGCTTCGGCGTGACTGCTTTGGGATACCCATTGACCGTGAGCGCGCTTCGGCGTGACTGCTTTGGAAGAGGGACACTGCTTGGCATTCTCTACATACCCATTGACTGTGAGCGCGCTTCGGCGTGACTGCTTTGGGATACCCATTGACCGTGAGCGCGCTTCGGCGTGACTGCTTTGGAAGAGGGACACTGCTTGGCACTCTCTACATACCCATTGACTGTGAGCGCGCTTCGGCGTGACTGCTTTGGGAGAGGGACACTGCTTGGCATTCTCTACATACCCATTGACTGTGAGCGCGCTTCGGCGTGACTGCTTTGGGATACCCATTGACCGTGAGCGCGCTTCGGCGTGACTGCTTTGGAAGAGGTACGCTGCTTGACACTCTCTAAAAACTCTTTGACTGCGATCCGCTTGCTTTGGAAGAGGGACACTGCTTGACACCATTTACTGTGTTCTGCCTCGAGTGGCTACCCTCAAGCGAACCGCCGACAGAGCTCCGCCGCAGTAGCATTTGTTTTATTTTCTTTCGCGCCGCCGCGGAAGACGCGGGAACGTACGAAGGCACGTGGGACCGGATGCGGTCGACCCTGGAAGCGCGTGATCTCGCAGGCTGCGCGGCGCATGCGCAAGGTTAATGCGCTGAACTACATCGACCACCTCATTTGTGCGGCACCGACATGCCACGGCCACGTTCAAGCTTGCTCCGACCACTGCACCCTCTGCCGACACTGGCTAGCCGTCGACGCTCATGACGACAGCCCCATCCTGAAGTGCAAATACTGCCGACGCGTCACTGCTGCTGTGTGCGCTCAGATTGGCGCCGCTCAAGCGGCCGCCTTAAGTCACTCGTTTGTTGATTGCTCCGTTCTTCTCCCTGACTTGTTCCCGGAGTAGGATGACACATACTACTACGACTACTACTACTACTCTTTCGCGCCCGTGTGCGGCTGTGAGGGGAAGAGATCGTCTGGGTTAGAATGCAAAGAATCTGTGGCGATAATCTGCATCGCCGGAAGATGCGACGATCGCCAGCCCGGTGGCTCAGGGTAGCAGACCCCTTCGTCGGCGCGCGCACCTGGTATGTGTCCGCACGTGCAATATACAAAGTACTTTCGTCCAGCCCGGAGAGGGGGTGTGGTCCTGGAATGGATAGTCCTGGAAGGGGTCTGCCTATCCCTTGTTCGGGTCTTGGGGTGGGTCTCTCCTGCTTGACGGGATTGCTGTCCCATTCCGAAAGAATGAGGAAGGTGAGCTGACATTCTTTGATCCTGCTGGGTTTGGTCTCTTAGTAACGCCGAGTGACTGTCTACTTGCAACCCCGCCTCATCCCAAACTCTTCTGGTGTTGGTTCGGGAAGGTGTACTGAAGTTCGCGGCGGTTCGCGGAGGCGTGTCCTCGAGCAAGGTGTGGTGGAAGAGGAGCTCGCAAGCTGGCTGAAGGAGAACTGTGAAAATGTTTTACCAGCGCTTCCGCGCTTGTGACCTCAGCAATAAAAGAGGGGAGACCGTTCCAGTCCGCATCCCCCCGACAGCTCTTCTCTGCTGGCAAAGGACCATTGGGATAGGAGCCATTGGGACAATCCCATGGTACCGCGTGAATGGCGCGATCGGGCCCACGGCAGCGCAAGCCAGCTAACGGTGGTCGCGCACGCAGCCTGTCTGCTCGCGGTCGCGCCGGCCCGGCCCGCAACCGCAGCCGCCATATGGCGGCCACATTCGCCCGTGCCGTGCCCACACGCCGGCCAGCTCATCCCATCGAGCTAGCAATCCAGCTAAGGGGCACAACCGAGGATCCCGTAGCGTCAGCGGTCCGGCCAAGGAACGTAGCTGAGGTCCGTCTGGTAGAACAGCGCATTAAACATGAGTTTAATTCGCACACCGGAGCGGCGCCTACGGCTCCGAAGGCAACCGCACGGAAGGAGAATTAAATGGAAGTTTAATGTCAGCTAATTTCGTGCAAGCGTCGTCAGGAGCGAAGCGTACCAAACAGTATCCTTCGATTTTCCCACCCACCCACCCCCAGAAAATGGAAGGACGAGGAAGATGACTTGGGTCATCGGGCAGCTCGGAGGGGCGAGTTTCCGATGGGAGAGCACCGCCTCCAGAGAGGGTCTAGAGGCTACCTCCCGGGAAGCCCACGAGGTCGGGGCGGCCGCCTAGGGGGAAAGGGAACTGCACCGACGACATTGCTCTCGGACCCCTCCCCCCTCTTGCTATCGAGTGCTTCGGGTGGCGCCCCAGGCAGGGTCAGTTATTGTCTGGTAGAGGTCGTCTCCCGCAGAAGGAAATGAGCTATGCCTGTTACCACGTGCTCTTCGTCCTCTGCGGTACCGGCCACGTGGGGCAGGACCTCAACCAGCAGGTCCCGGCCGGGCGAAATGGCAACGCGTACGGCACCCATAGTGCGGCTGCCGCACTCTCCCGAGGGCCAGTACGGATCCGGACCAAGTCGTCACCGTGAGCGACTGGTAAAATGGTTCGAAGGCGCGATGAGGAAGTTCTCCGCGACCCGCACTGTGTTCAATCGGTCAGGTTCTACGGCCGGATACGTTGGCACGTGTACACGTTAAGAGGCGCGGCGATCTAGCCGTGTGCCGGCTGCCTGTCCCAGCTGCTCACAGCTGCGCGTCCAGATGCCGAGGGTGTAGGTCTGTGTTCCCTGGATTGCTAGAGCTGTCCGGCGAAGGGACAATCCCATGGTACCGCGTGAATGGCGCGATCGGGCCCACGGCAGCGCAAGCCAGCTAACGGTGGTCGCGCACGCAGCCTGTCTGCTCGCGGTCGCGCCGGCCCGGCCCGCAACCGCAGCCGCCATATGGCGGCCACATTCGCCCGTGCCGTGCCCACACGCCGGCCAGCTCATCCCATCGAGCTAGCAATCCAGCTAAGGGGCACAACCGAGGATCCCGTAGCGTCAGCGGTCCGGCCAAGGAACGTAGCTGAGGTCCGTCTGGTAGAACAGCGCATTAAACATGAGTTTAATTCGCACACCGGAGCGGCGCCTACGGCTCCGAAGGCAACCGCATCGAAGGAGAATTAAACGTGCTGAAATCAGTACTTTCAGCATGCTGAACGTAAGGCCTGCTCACAAGTTGTAATAGGTCCAGTAAACGGGACTGCCATGTGCAAACCTAACTTGCGACATCCGAGGGTGCCCCACCCAGGCATCGCCCGCCGTGAAGTACCGAGGCATTTTCATCGTAAGTGCGCACAAACAAAGGAAGCGCCAGATCCATTTTTCTGAACGACGAGGACTGGGGGCTGCAGCCGTGGGCAGCGCAGACGTTCGAGCCGGAAGTGGGCAACATCGGGCCGAAGACGTACGCCACGATCGACGAACTGCTGCTTCGCCTGCACTCGAACATGATTTGGCCGGCGATGCACGAGTGGCCGGTGATGACGACTCCGTTTTACCTGGTCGCAGGCAACAAGATCATGGCCGACAACTACGGGATCGTGATCGGCACCTCGCACCACGAGCCGATGCACCGCAACAGCCACGAATACGACGAGAGCCTCCTCGGCTCGTACAACTACTGGAGCAAGTGGGGCACGTATTTTCTGCAGGCGAGGGCGAGCATGACCGATCCGTCGCCGCGGTTTGAGTTCAGTGGTTCTTCAAAAAGACAGCAGTGGACTACCGTGGCTGTAGCGGGCAACGGGGAAAAAGAGACCGAAAAGCGGGTGTTACCACCCGCTTTTTCAACTCCAGCTTTATCTCCAGCAGCTGAGGCTGGACTTCACCGTGCGATCACTGTGCTTGAGACCGGAGGTTTAAAGTCTCTGGGCGACCTTCGATCAATTGGTTCTTCAAAAAGACCTTGGAACACGTACCGCGGAATAGGAACGTCGATGCGGGCGCTAAGAAACGCGGCCATGGACACGGTACGGCTACAAGCAGAGCCGGGTGCGCAAGTAGGACTGACAACGGGCGCAGTATGAGGAGTTCAAGGCAGTGCACTGGCGAAAGCCAGTCTTTCCGAGCGCTCACCAGCGTAGCACGAATCCGTGGCGTAGCGTGGCGTTGTGGGCATGTCTCCACTGTCAACAGCGTCACAGCGCTAGGCGGAGCGGTAATGCTAGGCCTCTCGTGCCGAGCCGAGCTAGCATCGCAGACCGACACAGTGTTGCGGGAAATGAGCCGTGAGACCATTTGTGAAGGCACACGAGGCATGGGCACCCGGAGCTCTTTTACTGTACAACATGGAAGGAGGAGGCGGAGTGGAAGGGAAGAGAGCAGGAGAGGGGCGCAAGCAGCCAGCGATCCTGACCAACAGCAAGGAAAGCGAGGAATGCGACGGCACGATGCGCGAAGCATGGTGAACCCCGCTGCACCGCGTGTAAAAAGAGGCGATTGCCCCCAGATACGTGTTGCGGCCAGCAGCACGTGGGGCATGGAGCAGGGAGCCTTAACCAAACGAGGCTGCAGTTTAGATCAGAGCGTGGCCACCGCGAGCAGCCGGCAGGACCATCAGCTGTGACGTGAGGATGCTGACAACTTGGGCTATACTCCGCTTCAGGGGTTACCCGAAATTGAATTCCAATACACACACACACACACACAAAGCGTGGTCGTACTTTCGTGAAGGGAGGCACCACGAAAAAACAGGTCCGTAACACACGCACACACACACACACACACACATACACACACACACACAACAGGGTTGCTTCGCAACGACAGTCCGAGCTGCAGCGAAAGCGCTGGATGAAGCGCAACAACCTGACGTACGACGACCTGCGCGCTGCCGGCAGCCAGCAGTGGATGGACCGTCACGGCGTGTCCCCCGACGAGTGGCGCCACTTCTTCCGCATCACGTTCGAGGTGGGCGAGCGGGTGCACGCATTGCGCGACATCGACCTGCCGCTGGCCAGGAAGACAGCTGCCAAGGGCAGCATCGGGTACGTCACAAGGCTCTCTTCTGACGCAGCCGGTCCTGACGTCAAGTTCAGGTACCGTCTGCCGGATCACACGTACGGATGGGAGATCGTCAAGACGGGCCCGCAGGACACTGAACCCTGCGAAAGGCTCTTGCAGTGGGGCTGGCGCCCTGTCAAAGCTCATGATCACAGCTCGAGTGAGGACAGCGAGTGAAACGAGTCTGTTGTGCTCAGATGCTTCGCTAGCTTAGCTTGCAGCTTTACCAGCATGCAGTCCGTAGACTTCATTAGCATGCTGTAGGCCAGTTGTGGACGGGTGCTTCATCCAGTAAATGCACGCATGCTGTAGGCCAGTTGTAGCAAATGCAGTTGTTCAGCTTTGTATAGGGTTTATGACTACTCCTGTCCCGCCGAAGTCTCTGCTCTAAGTGGCAGTAAGACAGCTACCAAGGGCAGCATAGGGTACGTCACAAAGCTCTCTTCTGACGCAGCGGGTCCTGACGTCAAGTTCAGGTACCGTCTGCCGGATCACACGTACGGATGGGAGATCGTCAAGACGAGCCCGCAGGACACTGAACCCTGCGAAAGGCTCTTTCAGTGGGTGTCAAAGCTCATGACCACAGCTCGAGTGAGGACAGCGAGTAAACGAGTCTGCTGTGCTTAGATGCTTCGCTGGCTTGGAGCTTTACAAGCACGCAGTCCATAGACTTCATTACCACGCTGTAGGCCAGCTATACACGAACGAGTGCTTCATCCAGCAAATGCGGTTGTTCAGCTTTGTATAGGTGGCTCTGCCGGCTTATGACTACTTCTGACCCGCCGAACCCTACGTCCTACGCCCTGATGAAATTGTGTGGTTGTAGGGCCGCTCCTGGTTGGTGGAGTGATTGTCAGACCCGCAGTTGAGGCCGAACCTTAAAGGAATGAACGGGCTGCCACCAGGCGCGGCGTGTGGCTTAGTGTGACTAAGTTTACAAGGGGGGACAACGATCCCAAAAGATCTTGGCAGAATGAGAGCTCTCTGCCGAGCCTTGAGATGGTCCTACGCCCTGATGAAATTGTGTGGTTGTAGGGCCGCTCCTGGTTGGTGGAGTGATTGTCAGACCCGCAGTTGAGGCCGAAACTTAAAGGAATGAACGGGCTGCCACCAGGCGCGGCGTGTGGCTTAGTGTGACTAAGTTTACAAGGGGGGACAACGATCCCAAAAGATCTTGGCAGAATGAGAGCTCTCTGCCGAGCCTTGAGTTGGTCCTACGCCCTGATGAAATTGTGTGGTTGTAGGGCCGCTCCTGGTTGGTGGAGTGATTGTCAGACCCGCAGTTGAGGCCGAAACTTAAAGGAATGAACGGGCTGCCACCAGGCGCGGCGTGTGGCTTAGTGTGACTAAGTTTACAAGGGGGGACAACGATCCCAAAAGATCTTGGCAGAATGAGAGCTCTCTGCCGAGCCTTGAGTTGGTCCTACGCCCTGATGAAATTGTGTGGTTGTAGGGCCGCTCCTGGTTGGTGGAGTGATTGTCAGACCCGCAGTTGAGGCCGAAACTTAAAGGAATGAACGGGCTGCCACCAGGCGCGGCGTGTGGCTTAGTGTGACTAAGTTTACAAGGGGGGACAACGATCCCAAAAGATCTTGGCAGAATGAGAGCTCTCTGCCGAGCCTTGAGTTGGTCCTACGCCCTGATGAAATTGTGCGGTTGTAGGGCCGCTCCTGGTTGGTGGAGTGATTGTCAGACCCGCAGTTGAGGCCGAAACTTAAAGGAATGAACGGGCTGCCACCAGGCGCGGCGTGTGGCTTAGTGTGACTAAGTTTACAAGGGGGGACAACGATCCCAAAAGATCTTGGCAGAATGAGAGCTCTCTGCCGAGCCTTGAGTTGGTCCTACGGGCTGATGAAATTGTGTGGTTGTATGGCTGCTCCTGGATGGTGGAGTGATTGTCAGGCCTGCCTCCGTGAGGCCGAAACATAAAGGAAATGAACGGAATGCCACCACCAGGCGTGGCGTGCGGGGCTAGATGTGACTAAGATTCTAGACTAGGATTACAAGGGGGAGAACGATCTCAAGTCTTAGCAGATTGAGAGCTCGCTGCCAAGCCTTGAGTTAGTGTGTAGTAGTTAGAGTGGAGTGATTGTCAGGTTGGTTGTGTAAACGTATGAGGACCCGACCCTGAAATCGACAGTCGGAGTACAGCCTCCGAGGAGCTGCGGCTAGACCTGGAGGTATGAGCGGGTGGCACACCCGCTTTTCAGGTGTTCATTTACACGCGTTTTTGGTTGTAGCGCACCCGCTTAAACCGGCACACCCTCTTTATCATGCAGGGTCAAAACCTTGTGTCTTTTATAAACGCTGCCGCGGGGCCGATGGCCCCCAATTTTTTTTTTTTGATTTTTTTTTGTTTTGCTCAACTTCATCAAAATTTACCGCAGTTTTTGTTCCAAAATTTTAAAATTTAAAAAACCCAAAAATTTCCGGAAAAAAATTGGTGGCCATGTACCAAAAAGACACAAGGTTTTGACCCTGCATGTTATCTCCAGCTTCCGAGGCTCGGCTCCACCGTGCAAGTGGGCGGCGCCGCCTCTTTCCAGCCGGGGCTAGCAGCATTGTCCATGACGCGCTAATTGTCCACAGGGGTGCAGCAAATGCAAAGTGAGAATCTTGAGGAAACCTCTGCTTATTCCGCTCACCGGTCAAAGACGATGGCCTCTAAAGCGCTTTGTAGAAGCCCAGAAGGGTGGAAGACCTGTATTTTGGTGTTACCCAGCAGGCCCATACCCAGTCCTGCTTATTCCGCTCACCGTTCAAAGACGATAGTCTCTAAAGCGCCTTGTAGAAGCCCAGAAGGGTGGAAGACCTGTATTTTCAACAGGCACATACCCAAGTCCAACAGAAGTCCTTTATTTCCATTTTCGAGTGATGCTGAGTTCGAGTGATGCTAAGTCGGGCGTAGATAAGTTCTGGTAAAGCAAAGTTCGCGGGCGATGCTAGTTTCGGGCGTTGCTAAACCTTGTTGGTGAAGCAAAGTTCGGGCGATCCTCATTTCCAGCGACACTCAGTTCGGGCACAGCTAACTTCGGGTCGTGTCATATGGAAGTGCAGGTGCTCGACGAGGAAGACGAGTTCGGGCGCCTGACCGGCCTGCCGCGGGGGCTGACGCCGGAGGAGCTGCGCGAGTACTTCCTCGACCGCGTCGCGAAGAAGCCCAGCTCCAGCACCCTCGACGTGGCAGGCCGCCGCAAGCGTCTCTGTCTAATACCTGAGTATTCCTCAGTTTCAGCGTACCAGATGCAGATCTCACTTGGAGTGGCTCTGCGCATCGTATAGACGAAGCGGCTAGGATGAACGACTCGCCAAAAAGTGAATGATGAAACACTTCCATGTCTTGCTAAGCAGTGATCCGCGCAGATCTTGCGTCATCATCACCGTGCAGATGAACTTAGAGTTCACATCGACAATAAACCAAGGATAATCGCGGCCACCCAACACCTACAGAAGTCTTAGATTTGCGCTTAGGATGACGCCATTGCGCTGCCCTCTATATTTACGATGGATATACCACCATATAGTTTGTGTGTTGGCAGGAGAGGATTGAAAGGGGAGGGGAGGGAGACCCGGTGCCGAAATGCGTCGAAGCCTGACGCGGCAGCTGCGGCAGTGCGCGGGGGAGGCGGCGACGAAGTTCGTGTCGAAGTACAAGGAAGTGCAGGTGCTCGACGAGGAAGACGAGTTCGGGCGCCCGACCGGCCTGCCGCGGGGGCTGACGCCGGAGGAGCTGCGCCCGCGCGCGCGAGTACTTCCTCGACCGCGCCGCGAAAGAAGCCCAGCTCCAGCACCCTCGACGTGGCAGGCCGCCGCAAGCGTCTCTGTCTAACACCTGAGTATTCCTCAGTTTCAGAGCGTACTAGATGCAGATCTCACTTGGAGTGGCTCTGCGCATCGTATAGACGAAGCGCCCAGGATGAACGACTCGTCAAAAAGTGAAGTGTCTTGCTAAGCAGTGATCCGCGCAGGTCTTGCGGCATCATTACCGTGCAGATGAACATAGCGTTGTACATTGACAATAAACCAAGGATAATTGCGGCCACCCAACACCTACAGAAGTCTTAGATTTGCGCTTAGGATGACGCAATATTGCACTGTTAGCGCCCTCTATACTTACGATGGGTATACCACCACATAGTAGGAGAGGATTGAAAGGGGAGGGGAGGGAGACCCGGTGCCGAGATGCGTCGAAGCCTGACGCGGCAGCTGCGGCAGTGCGCGGGGGAGGCGGCGACGAAGTTCGTGTCGAAGTACAAGGAAGTGCAGGTGCTCGACGAGGAAGACGAGTTCGGGCGCCCGACCGGCCTGCCGCGGGGGCTGACGCCGGAGGAGCCGCGCGCGAGTACTTCCTCGACCGCGTCGCGAAAGAAGCCCAGCTCCAGCACCCTCGCCCGCCGCAAGCGTCTCTGTCTAATACCTGAGTATTCCTCAGTTTCAGAGCGTACCAGATGCAGATCTCACTTGGAGTGGCTCTGCGCATCGTATAGACGAAGCGCCCAGGATGAACGACTCGCCAAAAAGTGAAGTGTCTTGCTAAGCAGTGATCCGCGCAGGTCTTGCGGCATCATTACCGTGCAGATGAACATAGCGTTGTACATTGACAATAAACCAAGGATAATTGCGGCCACCCAACACCTACAGAAGTCTTAGATTTGCGCTTAGGATGACGCAATATTGCGCTGTTAGCGCCCTCTATACTTACGATGGGTATACCACCACATAGTAGGAGAGGATTGAAAGGGGAGGGGAGGGAGACCCGGTGCCGAGATGCGTCGAAGCCTGACGCGGCAGCTGCGGCAGTGCGCGGGGGAGGCGGCGACGAAGTTCGTGTCGAAGTACAAGGAAGTGCAGGTGCTCGATGAGGAAGACGAGTTCGGGCGCCCGACCGGCCTGCCGCGGGGGCTGACGCCGGAGGAGCTGCGCCCCGCGCGCGAGTACTTCCTCGACCGCGTCGCGAAGAAGCCCAGCTCCAGCACCCTCGACGTGGCAGGCCGCCGCACTCTCCGCACGAAGCAACCCCACGAGCCCTACTTCAACACCAACCCCAAGCCCGGACCGGAGGACCCATTGACCCTCGACGTCACCTTAGCGTCCCGTGTTCCTTTCCCCAGCTGCAACATGGATCCCATTGAAGTCCCGGTGTTCAACATGGAAAAAGACCAGGTTTCGACGCGGAAGCTGGACCCGTACATCTGGGGGCTCTCGCCCGACGTCGACCGCCTCGCCCAGGTGTACTTTTACGAGCTCAAGGCGAAATCCGGCTGGGGCGGGTGGCACAAGCAGCACCGGTCGTTCGTGCCGGGACCCCAGAACCAGCTGGTGCAGCACATGGCGGCCCCTGGGCAGGCGCACACGCGCCAGAGCAACTACAAGCAGCACGCGACCGCCGGCGGAGGTTCGATCATCGGAAACCAGGTCCACAAGGACCTTCGCCGGGAGCGTCCAGCCCACCTTCAGTCGATGGTATACTTTTCTTGTATACGCACTTTAGGTACCAGGGAAAGCCTGGTACACGAGAGCCGAGCTTTCACGTGTTCCGCGGTACTGCAGAGCCACGGGCCTACGGGTCAAGTGGCTACCGATATCCCAAACTAGAGCATCAAGGCGTGGCGCACCTTGGGGCTTGGCGCTCACGCTGAACACAAGCTCGTCGAGACGGTCAGCCGCAGGGCAGAGCGGGATGGGGTTGTGGCACTGTGCTGCCTCCGACTCAAGCTTTGCAAGCTGTGGTTGACCGTCACGTTCCTGGACCATTTTCTTTTTAGCCACATGCAATGTGTGAGGAAACTGAACCGCCCAAGTAGGACCTTCCGATCATGATCATTTGCCAAATTTGCCACCAATGTGCGGTCAACGAAAACTCTAGTTTCCCTTTTCTACTTTCTCCTACTCTCGCGGTGTACGGTTTTTTTCTTTTTTCTTTTTTCGTACGCACCTGCTTTGTAGGAAATGCTGGAGGAGACTGCCAGTTCCGAAAATTCGTAGTGTGGTACGCATCGGCATGCCGATGACTCCCCACTATCGCAACAATATTCACTCAAACCGATCGATGACAGCGTGCTATGTTCCTCCCGCTACATGAAGAAAACAGGGCTGTGGGCAGGTTGTGTTTCCTCCTTGTGTTTGTGCGCACCAGCGGAACTCACCTGCGTTGGTGGTGGTGGTTAAGTTTCATGTAGTACGCTGCCAACTACTATTTCTTTGTGCCAACAATGCATGTTGTCAACACTCCATACTTGCGATAGACAAAGGAGGTAAATGTGCTGCAGCCCACACGAAACACAGGCAAATCTGGGTTCTGTGGCGGGCGTAAGCGTCCAACAAAAAGCTGCTCAACTTGTAGAACGTGGGGGGCCCAAGACTACACTTCACGAAGGAATGTACTTGGTGTCGGTCACAAAAATTCTCGGACATGGCTAGCCATAACCCACAACGAAAGCGTGCAGTAAATATACAACCCGTAACCACATAGCCCTTTCTTACTCTAAGAGAACCCATTCATGAACCGCCACACGGAGACCCTAAAACCCCGGAATTTCAAGCGAACTTTAACTCCAATAAAAAACATCCCTTTTTCCGACCAACCCCAACCCTTTGCAGTATCTGAGGCAGTCGTTCACGCTGAAGCTGCTGAAGGAAGAGCGCCTGATCGTCGTGGACAAGTTCGAGTTTCCGACCGCGTCGGTGGACCCCATGCGCGACTGGGCGAACAGCTGGGGTTTCGACCGCGACCGGCTGATGGCGTACGTCGTGGACGGCGGCAGCAAGCACTGCCCGAGCCAGGAGATGCACCCGAACAACTACTGGGCGAACGTTTTCCTGCTTCGGCATCCAGGTTATGCAGTACGTAGCCAACTACTAAGTCTTTGTACCAACAAGCATTATCAACACAAAAAGACTACGTCGGTCACAAACAGTCCCGGACATGGCTAGCCATAACCCAAAATGAAAGTGTACACCAAAGAAACAACCCGCACTCATATAGCCCTTTCTTGCTCTAAGAGAACCCATTTTACAGCGGTCACACGGAAACCCCAAACCCCCGGATTCTCAAGCAAACTTTAACTCTGAACAACATCCTAACCCAACCCTTGGCAGTATCTGAGGCAGTCGCTCACGCTGAAGCTGCTGAAGGAGCGCCTGATCGTGGTGGACAAGTTCGAGTTTCCGACCGCGTCGGTGGACCTCATGCGCGACTGGGCGAACAGCTGGGGTTTCGACCGCGACCGGCTGATGGCGTACGTCGTGGACGGCGGCAGCAAGCACTGCCCGAGCCAGGAGATGCACCCGAACAACTACTGGGCGAACATTTTCTGCTACGGCATCCAGGTGCAGGAGGTCCGGTCGCTCACCGGGTACGAGGCCATGCGCCACCACTACTTGGTCATGACGGAGGGTGCGCTCGAGCAGCTTGACGAGTTCTACAAGATCGAGAAGGCTGCGACTCTGCCGCCCCACCTGAAGAAGAAGGTGCAATACCCGCTGCCGGATCTCGGAGAAGCCGAGTGGAGCTGGGGCAGCGTCGAGGAAGAGGCGGCCTTCGAAGTCGCGGCCGTCGAAGAGGAGCAGCAGTACGGCGCGGGCACCGGCATGCGCACCCTCGACGACCCCTGGCTCAACGGCCAGCGCTGGGACGAAAACGAAGCGAACATCCGCGCGCACCGAAAGGCCGTTGCGGCGCACTTGCCCCGCGCTGGCGATCCGATCGACGACGACGTCCGAGAGTATGCCCCTTCCCCCAGGGAGTTTTTAACTGATTGCTCAGACACGGTTGTAGGGGCCTTCTCCCCGTGACGGATTCGCCTGTGCTCTCGTAGCACAGGTGGTCCTGGCTGTGACGAGCTACGAACAGCCGCCTGACAAACCAGACTCACACCGCTGTCCTGTCTGCAGACACTCAGGTTCCGCGCTGATGATGGTCCGCCTTATGTGTCCGTGGCTTAACGGACCGATACACGGCGCAGACGGGATCAGTGCGGTGTTGAGCACATACCCATTCCAAGCACGTTCTTGCAATTCCCCCAGGGGGGAGCCGTACACTCCCCTCTTTACAACTTTTCTATTTTCTATTTTGCATCCCTTTCCTAGACGACATCTTCCTCGAAGAAGACTTGATGCTAGCATCAACCATGCATGAGAGGCAAGTGCTCTGCCTAAACATCAAACTAAGATTTTCCCCCACAAACACTTACAACCCTTGAAAGTAGTGCCCCGTGGCGGCTGGTTACGAGCCACAATCCCATCCAGACCCCCCCCTTTTTTTTTTAAAACGAATGGAGGAAGGAAAACACATGAAACCAAGTTGTGCTCGCACCGGAACAGGACTGAAAATCCCCTTCCAAAGGAGCTCTGACTTTGGTCTGCGTTCAAGAGCGAAACATGAGACGAAGAACGAGGAGCACACAACACCGCGGTGAAAAAAACACAGGGAGCTAGTCCCTCCACCACTATGGGAGCCGTACACTCCCCTTTTTACAACTTTCTATTTTCTATTTTGCATCCCTTTCCTAGACGACATCTTCCTCGAAGAAGACTTGATGCTAGCATCAACCATGCATGAGAGACAGTGCTCTGCCTAAACATTAAACTAAGATTTTCCCCCACCCAAGCACGTTCTTGCAGTTCCCCCCTCTCTCTTAGGTGCTGGTGACGGTCGCACGAGTCTCTTTTGGCTAGCCACCGTGGGTAAAAGAGTACGCATCTTGTACGCAGCCAACAGCTCCTCCTCGCTCGTCTTCTTCGCCCAGTACTTCTCCAGCGCTTCCTTCATCTCTCTCTTCGGGCCCGTTCGCAGCGCTCTTGTTAAGGATCAGCCACTTTGGCCGGATGGCCGGATAAACCAGACCCCCCCCCAGCCTGGAACTTTGCTTGGCCCTTGACCCCCGCCTACGGTGAGGTCCTTTTTGGGGTTTTTTTTTGGTGGCCGTACCAGCCTCACGACAATGGGGGGGGTCCGGGGGGCTTCGCCCCCTCTACAGTGCAGTTGCCTTGGAGGCTGGGTGGTCAAATTCTCTAAGGTGAAATGGTCAAAATTCCCTGCCAAAAGTGGGCCCACAAAATTTTTCCAAAGTGTGGTATCTGGGGTATTTGGGGCAATTTTTTGTTGAACGCTTGCCCGCCACTGAACCCAGATTCACCTGTGTTTCGTGTGGGCTACAGCACATTTACCTCCTTTGATCTTTTGCAACTGGCAGCCTCCTCAAGTATTTCCTACAAAGCAGGTGCTTGTACAAAAAAAAATTTTTTTTTTTCTGACCGCCCACCGTGGTGACCACCTTAGAGTGTGACAGGTAGCGTCTCCCCCCTCCACAGTGAAAATAGCCTGAGGGGGGGGGAGGGGGGGTCAGCCGGCTGATGGATGGATGGATGGTTCTTAACAAGATGCCTGCCCGTTCGCGGCCAGCCGAGAGTACCAGTGCGGAGTGCCATTGTTGTGGAAAGATGGGAGAAGAGTAGTTTTGCGTAATAATCCTAGTTTTGTCTGATTTTCCGATTTTGAAGGGAATGTTTGAATTGAAAGTAGAAGGGGAAGAGAGAAACTGTGCCTTCCAGCTATCGACAGCAGTGAAAGAAGATACCAAAGCTCTATTCGACATTTTAAGGTAGGAATACGGGGTAGGTTCCGCACTGAATGACGCCCGTCGAATGTGTCCGTGACACTGCAGATGGGACCCCCACAAAGAGTCCACAGGTGTCACACCATGTTCTTCGTGACTCGTGTAGCAGCTCTCCGCTAAGCATGATTTCCTCCCGTGCATTTTCTCGAAGAAGACTTGACGTCAGACATACATGAGAAGGCAGGATTGTGCCCCCGCCACTAAACTGAGGCTTTGGCCCCCCACAAGACCCGATGTGTCATTCCTCTGCCAACTTTCTCACACTTTCACACAGGTACTGGCAATCACGCAAGGTACGCTTGAACCCAAGCGAAGACGAAGGACCCGAGTACTTGGTGCCGCAGGGCAGGTGGTGATCAGCAACAAACAGTGGCGATCACCCCCACCCGGGTCCCCGGGTCTTGTGCCGTCAAGCACCTTCCGTCTGGCCTGCACCATTCACGTGGTGCCGGAAGAAATCAGGAGGAGTACTTCTGTCTGGCTTGCAGCACACACACGGTAGTGTTGGAAATAATGCGGGAGTAGTATCTTCCGTCTGGCCTGCACCATACACGCGGTGCCGGAAGAAATCAGGAGGAGTACTTCTGTCTGGCTTGCAGCACACACACGGTAGTGTTGGAAAGAATGCGGGAGTAGTATCTTCCGTCTGTCTTGCAACACACGCGTGGTGTCGGAAGAAGTGTAAGTCGTGAAGGGGTCCAACCCCTGGGAACGGGGCAGGCCCAGTCTGCAGAACGTGTGTGCGCGGACGAAGCCCACGCGCGCGGCCGAGCCTCACCGAGGATACTTGAGCCGGTCCGTCCCTATCTCTTTGAAACTGCATCGAAGTTCCTGCCGCTGTTTATCACAGTGAATCACGGTCCACCACGGTCTATCAGGTCCATCCGTAGTCCCTAAAGGTGCATCGAATTGCCCAGTGCTGTATGCTTCGGTCTATCACGGTCTATCAAGAGGGGATGGACCGGCTCAATACTGCCGCAAAGAACTGCGCGTATTGGACAACGTCTGATCAGGCTCTTCCCGCGGAAACAAGGAAAGAAAAGCATTCACCTCCTACTACGGTGATGATCACCAAAGTAAGGGGGGCACAGCACCCCCCTTGCCGAGACCCTTCAGTACACTGGTACTGAAGAGAACATTCCCGGAACATCAGCGCGCATGGAAAGTTAAACCAAGCCAAAGTGACCCACTTGTTATGGTGGTTGATGACGAGTGGTCTCGTGTTTGATCTGCCTTTTTCACGGCCTCCTTCGGAAGTCTTTTTGCCCGGCGCGGATCATCCATCCGAAGGTACGCACTCGAGGCCTTCTCTTCACTGTTTCGAAGGGCGCGACCGGTGCCCTGGAGAGTGGGACACCCCTTGCCGGCAGACCCTTCAGTACACTTGTACTGAAGGGCACGTTTCCGGAACCACAGTGACATGGAAAGTTAAACGAAGCCAAGTTGCTGCACGACCCATTTGTTATGGTGGTCAATAACGAGTGGTTTCACGTGTCATCGCTTGGGTTAGAATGCAAAGAATCGGTGGCGATAATCTGCATCGCCACAGATTACACGTGTCATCGAACATGCGATCCCGTGTTTTTTAACCGAATTATCATGTGATCAAGTGTTCTGTTCGTGGCTCCTTCGGACGTCTTTTCGTCGGGTGTCACCCCGTCGTGGACCATCCAGCACAAGAAGATAAAGTGGTCCTCGTTGCTCGAGTCTTCACGAAGGGCGCGACTGCCCTGGAGAGTGGGACACAGCACCCCTTGCCGGCAGACCCTTCAGTCGTACTGAAGGGAGCATTTCCGGAACCACAGTGCCACACGGAAAGTTAAACGAAGCCAAGTTGCTGCACGACCCACTTGTTATGGTGGTCAAAAACGAATGGTTTCACGTGTCACGGAACATGCGATCCCGTGTTTTTTAACCGAATTGTCATGTGATCACGTGTTCTGCCTCTTCGCGGCTCCTTCGGACGTCTTTTCGTCGGGTGTCACTCCATCCAGCACAAGAAGATAAAGTGGTCCTCGTTGCTCGAGTCTTCACGAAGGGCGCGACTGCCCTGGAGAGTGGGACACAGCACCCCTTGCCGGCAGACCCTTCAGTCGTACTGAAGGGAACATTTCCGGAACCACAGTGCCACACGGAAAGTTAAACGAAGCCAAGTTGCTGCACGACCCACTTGTTATGGTGGTCAAAAACGAGTGGTTTCACGTGTCACGGAACATGCGATCCCGTGTTTTTTAACCGAATTATCATGTGATCACGTGTTCTGCCTCTTCGCGGCTCCTTCGGACGTCTTTTCGTCGGGTGTTACTCCATCCAGCAGAAGAAGATAAAGTGGTCCTCGTTGCTCGAGTCTTCACGAAGGGCGCGACCGGTGCCCTGGAGAGTGGGACACAGCACCCCTTGCCGGCAGACCCCGTTTTTTGCTTCTTCTTTTTTGTCCCTCGCCTTTCGTTCGTTCCGACGCCTCCCTTCCTCCAATAAACATCCTGCACCTGTAGGCCCAGCCACTGAACACCGTTATATCCGGTAGCGCATGTATGATTCTTGTTGGAGGAGAGACTACTTTCTACATGAGAGGTTCGGAAGACAAAACGGGGATGCATGTCGAGATCATATCTCATTCGATTCAGGTCAGACCTACTGACCAAGTATCGTGAGAGGGCACCTATTCGTCGGACCTATTGAATAGTAGGGTAGACTCAAGTCATGTCTTTTTCGATACAAGTCGGACCCTCCGAGAAACATATTCAGAGATCGCGTCTCAGTCGATACAGGTCAGAGAATAGTAGTAGACTCAAGTCATGTCTTTTTCGATACAAGTCGGACCCTCCGAGAAACATATTCAGAGATCGCGTCTCAGTCGATACAGGTCGTACCCACCGCCTAAGTATTGCCAGAAGTCAGACCCACAATAATAGTAGCGTAGACTCAGGTCAGACCGCGAGCTGCAGGACACCCTCAATGAGGACGAGTCGCCGTCCGCCGTGCCACAAGCGCATGGCGAGGAGCAGACCGATTGGACTCAACGAAACGCCTTTTCTTGGCAAAACCCCCGTTCAGCTCCTTACGGACGGAGGGGTCAGAGGGTTGTCCAAAAATGCAGAAAGAGAAGCTACGGGCGTCAAAGAGTTTCATGACACCCGCATGGGAAATCTGGGGCTTCTTTCCGAAACCACATTTTTTTTTTTGGCAAAAATGCTTTCGTTCTAAGAAAATGTCCGTCGCGCCACAAGCGCATGACGAGGTGCAGACCGATTGGACTCAACGAAACGCCTCCTCTTGGCAAAACCCCCGTTCAGCTCCTTACGGACGGAGGGGTCAGAGGGTTGTGACACCCGCATGGGAAATCTGGGGCTTCTTTCCGAAACCTCATTTTTTTTTTTGGCAAAATGCTTTCGTTCTAAAAAAATGTCCCTCGTTCATAAGGGGTTACTTTCTTATCTTATAGGAGTACGCGCGTGGGTGGAAGATTGGGGCGGAGGCATGCATGTGGGAGGCGGCGGGCCCAGCAACTGGAGGGCGCCCCAGGGCCCGTGCGTGGACCGCGAGCTGCAGTACACCCTCAGCGAGGACGAGTCGCCGTCGCGCCACAAGCGCATGACGAGGTGCGGGTCGACCGGCCTCGACGTGATGATGTCGCTCTCCCTGCCCTCCACCGCCAGCCGCCGGCAGGCCGAGCCCCAACAGGGATCGCCGATCTCGCCCCCCATGGCCGCAGCAGGCCCCCCCTCCTCGACCGCCCCTTCCTCCGGCAAGTGGCGAATGCGGTCGTTCCAGCCCGAGGAACACCTAGCCTCCCGGGTGGCCGACCGCGAGAGCCGGTACACTGCGCCGGACTCCTTTTCGGAGGCGGCGAGCCCAGGGCACCCGGAGACCAGCTCGTCGCAGCTCTTCTTCGCGCCCGGCCAGGGGGGGTCCCTGGATTCCGCGGGCAGGGCCGCAGGGGTTGCGCGGCACGGCGGCAGTGAGTCTGGTAGGGAGCGGGCCGCCTTGGCGCACCCGGAGACCAGCTCGTCGCAGCTCTTCTTCGCGCCCGGCCAGGGGGGGTCCCTGGCTTCCGCGGGCAGGGCCGCGGGGGGTGCGTGGCACGCCGGCGGCAGCGAGCCGGGCAGGGAGCGGGCCGCCTTGGCCCGGCGGCGGGCTCAGGCGCCTGCTGCGGGCGGCGACCCTTCGGGCGCCGAAAGCGTCCTCCGCGGCGGTGCTGCCGCCTGGACCGGGAGTGGCGGGGGCAGCCAGCACCAGCACCCCCAGGCGGAGGCTGTCGTCCCCCCCCGCCGGCGGGAGCAGGTGCAGCAGCCGGAAGCTTCGGGCGGCGTTCGAAGGCAGCGGGGGCTCGGAACGCAAAGAGGCGTTTTGCGCGGCCACGGCGAAGCAGACGCTGCAGAAGACGTCCGGACGACGCAGAGGCACCGGACGCAAACAGACTACGGAGAACACCACGGCGTCGAGCCGGAAGCAGCCGAAGACGTCCGAAGGCAACGGGAGCAGCGAATGCAACCCGACTACGGGGAACGCTACGCGAACGAAGAACCGGCACCAGCCGAAGACGGCCGAAGGCAGCAGGGGCGTCGGACACAACGAGATGCCCCGCGCGGCATGGGGGAACCCTACGGCGACGATGCACCTGACGCCGCCGAAAAAGACACCCAGAGGCAACGGGGGCATCGCACGCAGCTTCAAGGCTACGGAGAATACTACGGAGGCGAAGAAGCGGAACCAGCGGCAGACGCTCGAGGGCGCCTGGAACCCCGGATACACGGGGAATCCTACGGAGACGAAGCACCAGAAGCTGCCGAAGAAATCCGAAGGCAGCCGGGGCATCGCACGCAACGACAAGACTACGAAGCATACTACGAGGGCGAAGAAGCAGAAGCAGAAGCAGCCGCAGACGCCCGGGGGCACCTGGAACCCCGGATACACGGGGATTCCTACGGAGACGAGGCGCTGGAAGCTACCGAAGACATCCGAAGGCAACGGGGGCATCGCACGCAGCAACACGACTACGGAGAATACCACGGAGGCGAAGAGGCAGAATACGCCGCGGACGCCAAAGGGCACTGGGGACGCCGGATCCACGGGGAATCCTACAGCGACGAGGCGTTAGAGGCCGCCGAAGGCATCCGAAGGCAGCGGGGGCAGCGAGACCCCGGAGAATACCACGCACCGGGCGAAACAGAAGCCGAATCGGTCGGGGAAGAACACCGGAGGCCCCGCGCCGGCGCGGCGCCGGCGCACCCGCGCGACTTCTTCGCGGCGGAGCGCCGCTCCCGCCGCCGCCCCGCCGGCGAGCCGGACGCGGACGAGCCGGGTACAGCGGCCGGCCAGGGGCAGCCGCGGGGGGACTCCCGCAGGGAGTCGGGCCTGGACCTTGGGGGCTGCGACGGCGGCGGCGAGGAGGAGGAGGCACAGTGCTTCCGGCGCGCACGGCGCGGCGGTGAACCCTACGGAGACGAAGCCGCCGAAGACATCCGGAGGCAACGGCGGCATCGCACGCAACGACAAGACTACGAAGCATACTACGAAGGCGAAGAAGCGGAAGCAGAAGCAGCCGCAGACGCCCGGGGGCACCTGGAACCCCGGATACACGGGGAATCCTACGGAGACGAAGCTACCGAAGACATCCGAAGGCAACGGGGGCATCGCACGCAGCAACACGGCTACGGAGAACGCTACGGAGGCGAAGAAGCAGAATACGCCGCGGACGCCCGAGGGCACCGGGGACATCGGATCCACGGGGAATCCTACGGCGACGAGGCATTGGCGGATGCAGAAGAACAGCAACAACAACAACAACAAAAAGGCGACCTGCTACAGGTCGGCAACGCGGTGAGGGAGAGGACGCGGCGCCGCGATGGTAGCGGCCACCAGTCAACCGGCGGGAGGGAGGAACGGGGCGGACATGGGGGGAGCGAGCGAGGGCTCCCGAACGAGGCTGATCCGTCGGCCGTCTTGCCCGGCGAAAGCCCGAAGCGCGAGGCGTCGCGCTCGCTCCAGGAGCAGCGGCAGCAGCGGAAGGAGCTCCGCCAGCAGGAGCGCCTGCAGCAGCTGCAAGGCGGGCTGCCGGCGCAAGACCCCCTTTATCACCACCACCAGCAGCAACCCCTGCAGCAGCAGCAGCAGCAGCAGGGCCCGCCGCTGTTCTTGCCGCCGCCGAAGCACAGCATGTCGCTGTCGCCGCCGCACCCGCAGCGCCGGCTTGCGGCCGACCCGTACTCGCCCATCTCGCCCCCAGCGGCGGCGAACACCGACGAGGCGGGCTGCCAGTACCAGCACCCGCTCGACCCGGCCGCGCTCCGCCGTACCGAAGGGATTTCTTCATCGACAGCTGCTCACATGGACCGTCACATGGACCACCACACGAACGGTCACATGGACCGTCACACGGAAGGTCTCACGGCACGTCACGTGGAAAGCGAAGGTCACATGGGCGACCGTCACACGGAAGGTCGCATGGCACGTCACACGGAAAGCGAAGGTCCCACGGGCCGTCACACGGAGGATCACATGGACCGTCGCCACACGCGCGAGAAGAACCCGTCGAGGCACCGCCCCGCGGACGGCACCTCCGCAGCGGAGCCCGGCAGTGTCTCGCGGGACAAGGACCCGGCGAGGCTCGTGGAGGAGAACGCCCGCCTGCTCGAGTGGAACGCGGAGCTGCAGGAGGAACTCGCGCTGCTGTCGGAGGGCCTCAAAAAGAGAGGCGGCGCCGGCGGCGGCAGGGACGACGGGAGGCTGGAGAGGAAACTGTGGGAAAAGGGGCAGCTCTGCGAGAGGCTTCGGCAGCGCGTGAGGGAGCTGGCGGACAGGGAGGCACAGCAGCGGGGCGCATTTGAAGAAGAGGTCGCGAAGCTGACCGGTGCCCTGGAGGTGGCGAACCAGCAGAGTGACAGGTCAGAGTTTTCCCTTTTTTTAAGAGTTTTTGTGTTAACTATGCATTGTTGCTATGCATTGTTGGTACTAAAGATTAGTAGTTGGCAGCGTGACGCACACTACCTTCCCATCTGTTTTGTAGCTGCTACTGCGATTGTTCGAAGGTTCCACGCCTGCGGTGCGAGTTGTCCTATGCTTCCCCAGGGTTGCTTGCCAGGCTACCGGTGACAGTACAGCAACAAACACCTCCATTTCAAGTGCTTTGTGTGACGCGTTCAGGTGAGGTGGGGCGTGCACAAATACACCCCCAATGACGTGTGCATATGTATTTGAATCCAGACGAGTTTCCTACCCTGCACCAGGTGCCGACAGAGAAAAAGAAGACACGCCTACTAGGCATTCCAGTCATCATTCAAGAATAATAATTGCAATCGTCTATCCTCACCACGACGCAAGTCAAAAGATTTTTTGATAAGCACCTGCTTTGTAAGAAATACCTGAGGAGGCTGCCAGCTGCAAAAGATCAAAGGAGGTAAATGTGCTGTAGCCCACACGAAACACAGGTGAATCTGGGTTCAGTGGCGCGCGTAAGCGTGCAACAAAACTACTCCTTCGAAGTAAGCACAAGGCAGCCCCTCGAGTATTTCCCCATCCTAGGCTCTCAACCTCGCTTAATCCGTCAGTGTAGTGCGCGTGCAGCCGACATGTAGGTGCATCACAGACCTGCTTAATATAGCGCGAAATGGTCTTCAGGCCCTCCCTTATACCTGTGCACTCCCACCCGACACACGCAGGCAACTTGGCCACACTGTGGGCACCGGAGAAGCAGACCACAATCTGGTGGCGGAGATAGCCAACCTCCGCCTCCTCGAAGAAGAGCGCCTGCAGGAGATTGAAGACTTGACGCGACAGCTGGCAGAGCGGGACCGCGAGATTGAAAGGGTATGCCAATGTGTCGTGTTAGTACTAACAATCTTGCGGGTTGCCCTTCAATGGATTGTGCAGGCTAAAAAAAGACGTAGGCAGCGTGTTTTGGTGGTTGATCTTACCTGAACATACACAAGGTAAATACAAGTGGGAAAACGATCACCCGGCACGCACAAGCAAACCGAAGCGCCTGTCTTTTTCACCAGCACGAATTGACCCCTTATGGACGGAGGGCAAGGGAAGTTGTCCAGCGTTCTGGGGAAGCTATGGGTCAAACTCGGATGTTTTACGACTCCAAAGTGGGAAACCTGGCGGTCCTTGGGAAGGTTTCGTAGCACACCTCTTCACAGCAGCAAACGTTGATCCTTCCTCTTGACGTGCCTTTATGCTCTGGAGGCCCAGAGTCCGAAATCTGTGCTCCCTTACTATACAACAAAAGAGCTCTTTCAGTCTTTGCTCCGGAGACTTTAGCCCCGTTTTTCAAACCACGTCTTACCGCTAGAAACACTTATCGCTGGCTCGCTTGCAAGACACGGTGCAGTCGCTTGCCGCCGGCATATCCGAGATCCAGCAGCAGCAGGTGGAGGCAGAGCACCTGCGCGGTGAGATGCAGGACCGGGAGCGCGGATTCGAGGCCGAGCGCGCGGAGCGGGACGCCGCCGAAGCCGACCGGCTCGCCGCCTTCGAGACGCTGCGGCGGCAGGTGTGCGAGGCGGAGGACGATGCGCGCGAGTGGAAGCGGCAGTACCACGAGCTCCGGTCCTCGCTGCCCGCCCAAGGCGACGACGCAGACGAGCACTACGCCGCGCAGCACCACGCCGTGTGCCACGACGTCGCCCTCAGCGTCTCGGAGGTCATCCACCTGCAGAGCGTGGTCCGCTGCCACACCGCGAGGCAGTCCCTATGATAAAAAACGAGAAGAAATAGCAAGCAAAAAGTCTCCAGGCATCAGAACGACGTAAATTGACACAACGCCCGCACACAGACTACAAAGACAGCTGGCATACCCACTAACTATACGACAGCGCTTTCACTCTAAGCCCCGGAGACTTTCAGCATACCCACTTTTTGAATCCACGATTGCAGGTTACAGCCGAGAAGCAGTCTACAGAGGACCGGGTGGCTCGCTTGCAAGACACGGTGCAGTCGCTGGCCGCCGGTATATCCGAGATCCAGCAGCAGCAGGTGGAGGCAGAGCACCTGCGCTGCGAGATGCAGGACAGGGAGCGCGGATTCGAGGCTGAACGCGCGGAGCGGGACGCCGCCGAAGCCGACCTGCTCGCCGCCGTCGAGACGCTGCGGCGGCAGGTGTGCGAGGCGGAGGACGATGCGCGCGAGTGGAAGCGGCAGTACCACGAGCTCCGGTCCTCGCTGCCCGCCCAAGCCGACGACGCAGACGAGCACTACGCCGCGCAGCACCACGCCGTGTGCCACGAAGTCGCCCTCAGCGTCTCGGACGTCATCCACCTGCAGAGCGTGGTCCGCTGCCACACCGCGAGGCAGTCCCTATGATAAAAAACGAGAAACGAGAAGAAATAGCAAGCAAAAAGTCTCCAGGCATCAGAACGACGTAAATTGACACAACGCCCGCACACAGACTACAAAGACAGCTGGCATACCCACTAACTATACGACAGCGCTTTCACTCTAAGCCCCGGAGACTTTCAGCATACCCACTTTTTGAATCCACGATTGCAGGTTACAGCCGAGAAGCAGTCTACAGAGGACCGGGTGGCTCGCTTGCAAGACACGGTGCAGTCGCTGGCCGCCGGTATATCCGAGATCCAGCAGCAGCAGGTGGAGGCAGAGCACCTGCGCTGCGAGATGCAGGACAGGGAGCGCGGATTCGAGGCTGAACGCGCGGAGCGGGACGCCGCCGAAGCCGACCTGCTCGCCGCCGTCGAGACGCTGCGGCGGCAGGTGTGCGAGGCGGAGGACGATGCGCGCGAGTGGAAGCGGCAGTACCACGAGTTCCGGTCCTCGCTGCCCGCCCAAGCCGACGACGCCGACGAGCACTACGCCGCGCAGCACCACGCCGTGTGCCACGAAGTCGCCCTCAGCGTCTCGGACGTCATCTACCTGCAGAGCGTGGTCCGCTGCCACACCGCGAGGCAGTCCCTCGTTGACCACGACTTGGCCTGCGGCAACCCCGAATCCGCCGCCGACAAACGGCAGCGGCTGGAAGGCATGTCGCTCGTCGACAGCGCCCGGTTCAACTACGTATGCCCCTGGCCCTTCATTCAGCCTGGAGCTAGTGTGATGGACCTTTCTTCGGAGGGGCTCACGCACTCAAAGATCGACTGATACCCACCGCCAAGCATGCAAGTACAGCGCCCCTTGCCCCAACGTGCTTGCTTGCCTTCGAAAATACAGGGCCTTTGAGCCTCAAATACACGAAAAGAGACGGTCAGACGGTACCAAGAAGACAGACAGTCACCTACTGCGGCACCACAGTGAGGAGGGCCTACCGTAAGTAAGGTATGTGGACACTGGCCGAAACCACCAACCCCTGCTCAATATGCATGCGCGTGGGGGGCCCAAGACTAAATTCAAAGCGAATTTCTTCTTGGTGTCGGTCGCAACACTTACAAACATGGCTAGCCGTAGTTAACGTGTATAAGCATACCTACTACCCGCATACCACCCGCCTCACAGCCTCAATGGTCAACCGGAGACCCTAAAACACCGAACCTCTAAACCACAATAAACGCTAGAAAATCAGCTAGCCGTACGACGGTGAAGTCCAGCCCCAGAAGCTGTTAAAAAAGCGGGTGTCACACCCGCTTTTCGGGTGTGACTCGGCACACCCTCTTTGGCTCCAGCTTCTGAGGCTGGACCTCACCGTGTAGTTAAAGTTTATAATCGTACCTACATCCCCTCTTACTACCCGCCTCGCAGCCTCAATGGTCAACCGGAGACTCTAAAACACCGAACCTCTAAACCTTATGAACCTGGCTTGCCAAAGCAAGCAGTTATAGTGTACACGAAAGAAGCCATGCATGCCCCCCCCCCCTGAATCCTCCCAATACGATTATCAAGCGAACTTAACATAGACGCAAGTAGCTCGAAGCATCTGCAGAATGTAGCACGAAAAGCCTCGAGGCAAAACCCCCGTTTTCACACTTCTTCATCCGCCCGGACGGATCAATTTCCTACAAGATGCGCCAATTTACTTCGCACATGCGCGATGTATCATGCCTTGCAGCACCAACTCCGGTGCCGCCACTCGCTGTAGCAGAGCCGCAACCTGCAGCGCGCCTCCGGAGCGACTTACGCCCGCCGTAGCAGCACGAGGAGAGGTGAGGAGACCGGAAACTCCCCGGAGAGATGGTCCCTGCACTCTAACTCGTCTCTCTCTCTCTCTCATGCCTTGTTGAGCCTTGTAGAACGGAAATCGAGAATTCCCAGACTCCTCACGGCGCGCGAGTGAATGATGACTACGGGGGGGTTTCCATTTTTGTACACACCAACCTTGCGGCTTCGAGCACTCACCCCGCGTCTTTTGCTACTGTCCCATGCTGGCTGGGTCCCGGGTTTCGTGGTGGCATCTGTTCGTCACACGGGCAACAGTTTTGTCAGATGAAGGGCGCATTTGAAAGATCTGTGACGTATCTTTCCAAAGAAGCAAACATCGACCACTTTAGATGGATATGCTTTGACCTTGTTTGTTTGCCATCGTGTCCGGAACGAGTCCATGATGGAGGAGGAACGGTCTTGACTTTTGCATTTTCATTGGGCACATGGCCGATTCAATTTTCTTTTTACCAAACATGCAATGTTGGAGGAAATATGAACGCGTCACAGGCCTTCCACGGCGTGTCATTGCGCCCTGTACCAAGAAACAAACGTCCAGGGCAAAGCGTTCAACGAAAAATACTAGAACGAAAATATGGTACGATGCCAAAAGGGGGGGGGGGGGGTTTGGGCAGATGTTTTATGGCATAGTAAGATACTGGGCATGTGGGGTATGGGACCCATATCCCCCCAGAAACCATTTCTTCGGGCCGGTTTTGGGGCCAAATGCCCTTGGAGAGCCTTTTTCTGAGCGCAAAACTCTGTTTCTGTGGGTTTCGAGGCCCCGCACGGTGCACTCCAGCATCGTGTGGGGGTGTTAACTGTGCGGCCAAAGTGTCGGGCGTGGGCACACCTGCTAGATCCAGTGTGCCACACCCGCAAATCCAGCGTGAAATCCACTGACACCCAAAAATCCAGTGCGGAATCCAGTGTGACACCCGCAAATCCAGTGTGAAACCCACTGTACACCAGCTAAAACAGTTCCCCAAGTTGGATCGAGTCACCTGTCGTCCAACGCAAATCAATCATCAAGGAGGCGAGGCCCCTGGTTGTTAAAAAAGCTGACCCCAGGTTCTTCTGGCAGTATTGGCAACTTTTATTGGCAGAAATCGGCTTGTCGGATCGAAAGAAGTGAGTTTGCTGCTGGTAACCTCACGAAGGCGATGGTTAATCGTGTTCCCTTCTGCAGGTGTCGCACACGTCCGGCCAGGTGTTCGAACCGGGCACCACGTAGCTGGCGGTACGTGGTGTACGACACCTTTGCCGTTAGTTGGCCTTCTTCGTCCACCAGCCTGTGCTAGAAGGATTTGTGCGACGAACGTCTTGTGCACGACAGCTTTTCCGTGACCCACGACGTCGGTGGTTGCCTCCACGAGATCGTCGAATGCCTGCTGCCTCATGGGTCACCTTTGTCGGTCGCCCTCTGTACAGAGACCCCGGGCGCAATCGGGTCAACTCCTGCAGCTTTCATCAGAAAGGCTCTCGTCGCTGCATGGAGCCTTGTGGCCTATCGTACTTCGTGTGCAGCTTGCCTTGCAAATTTTTGAGCCAATTCTTCGAACGAAACGCATTTACGAGTCACGCATTCTGAGAACAGAGTTAAGTTCCTGTTCTGGGTGGGTGCTGCCGCATTGTACAGTCGTAACCCTACCTGGGGCCTCAAAGTCCACAACAACTGAGTTTTGCGCTCAGAAAAAGGTTCTCCGAGGGCATTGGACCCCAAAATTGGCCCGAAAACATGGTTTCTGGGGGGGTATGGGTCCTATACCCCACATGCCCAGTATCTGACTATACCAGAAAACATCTGCCCAAACCCCCCCCTCCCCCCCTTTTGGCATCGTCTCATATGTCAAGTTGGAAACCTCACAGCAGGAAGGTGAAGTTCACCAACCCACCCCCGCTGCAAGAAGCCTTCGAGCGGGTGACGGGACAGCGCCCCCTGAAGGGGGTAAAACTGCTGACCGAGGCAGCCGCCGGCTTCGTCGGCGAGCGTTTCTCCTCGGACGAGGCCACCGCGGTGCAACAGCTTCGCACCGTCGTCGCTCGGGTGTTGGCAGCACCGGATAACGCCGTGGAGGCGCTCGAGGGAGCCCAGCTGCTGCTGGCTTTCTGGCAGTTGCAGCAGAAGGCCCCGGTCCCCGTGGAGGGAGAGATGGTACGGCTCGGGCTGGTACCCGAGGAGGAGACCGACCTTGACTCTGAGTCGGACAGTGACGAAGAGGACACGCCGGTGGCAGGCGGAGGGGTTGACGACAATCGTCGGCAGCCGTCGGGGGGTCGTGGAACAGAGCTCCCACCTCCTAACATGCCCCGTTCTGCCCGGAGCCCAACAACCACCTCCACCTCCGTCTCGCCCGCGGTTACACCAGTCCCGGCTCAGCCCCCCCGTCCAACCAACGACCTGCTCGCTGTGCTAGAGAGCATGCGGGAGGAGCAGAAGGCAGAAAGGGCCCAGCAAAGAGCCGAGCTTTCCGAGCTCAGATCGGAGATGGCCAAGTTGAAGAACGGAGGCCCCCGCTCCAACCCGGCGATCTCGGAAAACGGGAACGCTCCTTCCTCGTGCCGCGGAGAAGGGAGCGATGCAGGGAGCGCGGCCTCTACTACCGCGCCGCGCGAAGCGGTGCTACTCGATCCGGCAATGTGGGTCGACATGGACCGCACAGAAAGAGCGGTGTTGCGCGTGGAGCTCGAGAGGCACTTCGCGACCCCCCTCACAAAGGCGCCGCACGAAACGGCGTTTCTCTTCGAGCAGCTCGAAGATCTCATGCATGGCATGGGCACGGGCGAAGTGGAGGACGGCTTCGCCGTCCGTCTCGCCAGGAAGGTGGTCGTCCGCCTCATCGTACTCCAGACGGGGTACGAAATGTCGTGGGAGGCGGCCCAAGCAGTTTCCGACGACTACTTCGGGGGTCCGAGAAAACCGGAGTACCTGAAGCAAGCCCTGGCACAGCGAGACAAGCACCGGACGAAAAGCCGTCCACAAAAGCAGAAGTCGGAGAAGGGGGAAAGGGGGTACACCACACAGGAAAAGGGAGAAAAGGGTGCCTTTCGCGCCAAGAAGGCCTCGGGCGGCGGGAAGGCCTAGTCGGCTCGTCCACAGAACAAGACCCGGCCGGGTTTCCCCTCCCACCCCCCCACCCAGCGCGCTCACCTACGACGTCGCCCACCCACCCCCCGCCAACCGGACCCAGCCTCCCTGTCACCGATTTCCTCAGGAGCGCCGGAAAAGCTGTGAAACCGGAGAAAAAGAAGCCCGGGCGTCCGCCCCTGGTCGAGGTGCCGCCGACGGTGCAGGAGATGAAGCGGGTCACCGCGGCGGCAAATTGTCACCTGTCGCAGGCACTGGCGGACTCAACGTGGAGGTCGCTGGAGTCGGTGCACCGCCGCATGCTTCAGTTCAAGTGGAACTGGGAGGCCCAGTCAGGGCAGGAGATCGATGTTCCGACGGCGGTGGTGCTGTGGCTCTCGCGGAAGATGCTGGGCGAACCCGGGCGCAAGCCCATAATTTGCTCTTCCGCCCTGCAGTACATGCAGGACCTGAAGTCAGCCCAGCGGCGCTTCGGGACACCAATCGGAGACTCACAGATAGTTCGCGATTTCGAGCGGTCGTTGAGAAGGCAGGGTGCCATGCGTCAGGCAGTCCCGGCGACGCTGCGCGACATTCGAAAGGCGTTGGGGCCGCAGGCATCGACGGACGTAGGGCTTGCGATTGCGCTTGCGTGGGCCGGGGCGGCCCGGGTCTCGGACGTGATTCGCCTGAGCGTCGGGGACATCACCTGGGAGGACGGGTATGTGGCGGTGAACTGGTCGCAGACGAAGTCCGACCCCTTTCGTCTGGGTGTCACCACAGGTTTGGTCCTCTCGCAGGAGTGGTCAGAAGTGTTGAGGAGACGGACCAACGGCAGGGCTGCATCCGAGCCCCTCCTCTCGGCCACCTACCCGAGGATCAAGGCAGCTCTGAAGCGTGTGCGGCCGGAGTTGTCGTGTCACTCCATCCGCCGGGGCGCTCTTTTCCGCCTCCTGCAGAAAGGGCTCCATTTGGAGGCGATACGCCAGGTGTCGCGGCACAGCTGCCTGGATGCTCTGGTCCGCTACCTACCGGCCGGGAAATTAGCGATAGCCCGCGAGACGGCGGTGACCGCGGGCCACCTTATCATCAACAGCGGCAGCGATCTTTGAGCGGAGCCCCCGTGCTTCCGTTTTCCCCTGCGTTCCCCAAATTCCGCCGCCCTCCGAAGTACGCGCCAAACGCTGCGTACGACCCGTCCCATCTAGAGGACGGCCCAGACTTTTCTCTCCCCTACAGCCAAGCGCTCTGCGTTGAGGCGGCGGGCGGAAAGATTTCGCCCCCGGCGGTAAAGGCGAGAGGTGAGCTGGCGCAAATTTCGACGGCTCGACTGGACCTGGACGCACTAGTTAGGCTCGACTCCGAAGGCGTTCTTGCGGGTGTTCTCGACGTGTTACGCTCGGCGGATTCATTCCGTGAGGCCATGCGCGACGGGGCGCTCCGCGAGCTGGAAAACCCGCGTTACGCTAGGGGTTTGTCTCGGTTCATGCTGCGACACTTGCCGAAGCTAGAGACCTACGGGGTCGTGCGAGCGAGCACCGACGCTCGTGTTGTTCTGCCAGCCTTTACGGTAGAGAAGAAGTCCGGCGGGCTCCGCCTTGTGGCCGATGGCCGCAAGCTGAATTCGTTGATGCAGAAACCACCCGCGATGATGCTCCCGGGCATCGATACCGTGGTGGACAGGTTCCTGGCATCGAGGTTCGTGGCACAGGCGGACGCCGTGAGCTGGTTTTACCAGTTCCCCCTGGACGATTCTGTCTCTCCGTACTTCGGTATGAACCTCGCAGGCCCCAGGGGTCGCTTTACAAAGGTGCAACTGTCGGTGATGTGCATGGGATGGAGCTGGGCCCCGTGTATAGCCCAGAGGTCTGCTCGGGTGCTTCTCCCGGAGTCGGAGGGGCTGTGTTGGGTAGACAACCTTTTTGTGGTCGGTGCAACACACGACGAGGTCGAGGAGCGCTACCGGAGCTTCCTTGACCGTTGCCGCCTCGTGGGCGCGGACATCAACACCCGGGACGCCATGTACGGCCGCCCCCTCAGCCGTTTTGAAGCTCTCGGTCTGGAGTTCGACCTCGAGGCCGCGACCCCGCGCTACCGGTCGGCTCCGTCGTGGGTGCGGAAGTTTTTAGAGAGCAGTGCCCTCGGCCTGGTCCTTGCCGGGAGAGCGACACCTCGGCAGGTCTTTACTGTTTTTGGAGGGGTCGTCTGGTTCATTTTTTCCACCAGGCGGCGCTTGTGCTTCCTGAGGTCAGCGATGGCTTTCTTGCGGAGAGCTGCGTCGCTTCTTGGCGAGGGCGTAGTTTCGTGGGACGACGAGGTCGACATTCCCCCCTCCGCTCTGCACGACCTGCGGTCGGTGCTCACCGACCGCATCATTTTCCGGTTTCAACCGTGGTTAGCCAGTGACGCGTCTTATTTTTAGCCACATGCAATGTGTGAGGAAACTGAACCGCCCAAGTAGGACCTTCTGATCATGATTATTTGCCAAATTTGCCACCTGTAACCACGTCCAGGATTTGGGCTCAGGGTAGTGCGGTCAACGAAAACTCTAGTTTCCCTTTTCTACTTTCTCCTACTCTCGCGGTGTACGGTTTCCCACAGTGTCTTTCGAGCATGTGGTATGTCATTCATACTCATTCTAATCGGCATCCCTCTTCTTGCATTACAAGCGGGTTCCCTGTGGTGTGCATGAAATGCACTCAGAAATCACTCGGAAATCTGCAAGTTTTGGAGCTTGCAAGTGATTCTGGTGGGGACTTATTCGACAAACGCACTCCCGCAGGAGCACATCTGCATTCTGAAGGGCTGCATCCTCGATGCAATCGCGCACGACGATTCGGGCGCTGGCGGAAACGGTTGCGACGTGCAGTAGGGCTCTTGCATCTCTCGTGAGGTTCACACTTCGAAGGCGTGGCAGTAGAGTGTTCGCTCGAAAGTCAAGCGTTCGCCTCTCGATTCGACTATTAGTTGGCTAGCTGACCATTATCGATCGAGTCGAGCCGGTTGGGACTCGAGGATGTGGCGGTGCACAGAGACGAGAACCCCTCGGAATCTCACACTTCGAAGGCGTGGCGAACGTCCATATCCGCCAGCAGTAGAGTGTTCGCTCGAAAATCAAGCGTTCGCCTCTCGGTTCGACTAATAGTTGGCTAGCTGACCATTATCGATCGAGCCGAGCCCCGGTTGAGACTCGAGGATGTGGCGGTGCAAAGAGACGAGAACCCCTCGGAATCTCACACTTCGAAGGCGTGGCGAACGTCCATGTCCGTCAGCAGTAGAGTGTTCGCTCGAAAGTCAAGCGTTCGCCTCTCGATTCGACTAATAGTTGGCTAGCTGACCATTATCGATCGAGTCGAGCCGGTAGGGATTCGAGGATGTGGTGGTGCAAAATATCATCCCCTTTCATGGTCTGGTTGATCTCCGAGAACGAACACCGCATATCTCTGCTTTGAATCGTTTGATGCTACAGGTGGAGCTCGATCAATGGATCGGATGGGCGGCCGACCCGTCTCCAAATATCGTCTGGTTTCTCGTGAGGTTCACACTTCGAAGGCGTGGGATTACTTAAAGCGAAACACAAGTTGCTTGACTGCAATACGTTATTTCACCCGCCGGCCAGAGCGCCCGCTGCAGCACCAACTCCGGTGCCGCCACTCACTGTAGCAGAGCCGCAACCTGCAGCGCGCCTCCGGAGCGACTTACGCCCACCGTAGCAGCACGAAGAGAAGTGAGGAGACCGGAAACTCCCCGGAGATCTAACTCGTCTCTCTCTCTCTCTTATTTGTGGTGCGCGTATATTTATATATGCGCACCACACGCCTAGGCATAGTGGTCAAACGGTTCGCATTATCGCATATTATCGCATTTGGGATTTTGGCGCCAATTCTCGTATTTTAATTCGCATTATCGCACGGTTAACCACAAAAAACGCTAGAATAAACCCTGGGCGAATACAGCATGATGGACTATCGCATATTATCGCATGCCGATCGTGTGCGATAATCCTGTGCGATAATGCGATACTTATTATCGCATGCGAATCGTTTGACCACTATGCCTAGGCTGAGCAGGCTGATTCCGGGGACAAGTCCTCGGGGTTCCAATAGAAAATACTCGACGTAGCTGCTTCGACTCCGAATGGAATCGAGCATTTCCTTTCAAGCTGGCACTTATGTAAAAAAAGTACCTGCAAAACCTACGGAAATCTCCCCCCCCCCCCCCCCCCCGGGGCCAAAATAAATAAAGGTCCACGCTTAACCGCGAAGATGAAATTGAGCTTTTCGTTTGTTTCATTTGAAAGGTGGCAAATTCTCGCAAGGGCGCCCCTGACTATGAAACAACACAAGCAAAGGGGAGGAAGGTCCATCAACCGACACGCGCGTGTGCAGCGAAGCGCCGGTTGTGGGTTCTTCTTTTTGTTTTCGTATAAGCACCTGCTTTGTAAGAAATACTTGAGGAGACTGCCAGTTGCGAAATCTCAAATATAGTGGTACTCAGCAGCATGCCGGTGACTCCCCACTATCGCAACAATATTCCAATCTCAAAGGAGGTGAATGTGCTGAAACACAGGTAAATCTAAAAAAAAAAGACCCACATTGCAGTTGATTGTTTCTACCGAGGGCCTCCTTCGAAATGAGCACAAGGCAGTCTCGAGTATTTTTTCCTGAGAAGAATTGTTTTCTCAAACGCAGGAAAGTCACGCGTAGCAACCTTTTGTGTTAACAACGCTGTGTTGTTGGTACCATAACTTGGTAGTTAGCAGCGTACTGCGTGAAACTTACCAAGGTGGCAGGTGAGTTCCGCTAGTGTGCACGAACACAACGACAACCACGAAGTCGCTGCGCGCCCCTTTCCTGTTTCCAGTAGAACACCTAGACACGTTAGAATCAACTAGATACCGCTTCCTTTCTTTTTCGCTCTTCTTCTTCTTCTTCTTCTTCTTCTTTTGCTTCTTTCCCGCCTCTGTTCTTGGTGGAGGAGGGGGACATGCGTGCCAGACAATTGCAAACATCGCCCTTGGGCGGGATCGCCGTCTTTTTGTTCGCTGCTCACCCGTTCCGTTCAAATCGAAGCTGGGTCTTCCCTGTCGCGCCAGAAGAGGGAGGTGCGATGACAGCCCTCGGGAAGCCGCTTCTTATCGATTGCAGATTATCGCCACAGATTATTTGCATTCTAACCCAAACCCTTATCGACTTTCGTGGTGCGTCGACTCCTTCAGTGAAGCTGTTTGAGACGTAGGCACTGAGGCCTTCGCACGTTGAGACCCGGAAATTATGGCCACCTATCCAGAGCAGGGGTGGGCTTTGTCCGGCGCTTGTCGCGCCAGGACGAAGGGGGGAGGGTGGGGGTGCAATGACAGCCCTCGGGAAGCCGGAAACGGTGACGGTCTTCGTGCTCGGCGGGACGGTCACCGCCGTCGTGATCCTGCTGCTGGTGCTGATGATCCTCCGGCGGACGTACTGGGGCGGGCTGGTCAAGAAGAAGCTGAAGTCGAGGACCCTGCAGCAGGAGGACCGCGCCTTCACCGACGAGATCGTCAACCACGAAACGGTGCTGAACGTGGCCCGGAGCCAAGTGTCGCTGGTGCCTTCCCCGCTGCTGCGGCCGCAGACCCCGCCCACCACCAGCAGGCAGGTCTCCCGGCGCATCTCGGCCCTGGGTTCCTTCAACAACCACTCCGGCAACAGATCGGTCAACGTCCTGTTCCCCAACCACAAGACAACCACGGCGGGTTCAGACGTCGGCAGTGAGGAGCCAGTCAGTCCGATACCCATGTCGCCCAGCTTCGCTGAAATGCCAAAGACGCCAAAGTCTCCGAAGACTCCAAAGACACCCAAAACACCCATCAGGTGATCAGGTGTAGGTCCTGAAAGGATCCAAGTTTCGCTGAAATGCCAAAGACGCCAAAGTCTCCGAAGACTCCAAAGACACCCAAAACCCCCATCAGGTGATCAGGTGTAGGTCCTGAAAGGATCCAAGTTTCGCTGAAATGCCACGCCGCAGTCTCCGAAGACTCCAAAAACACCCATCAGGTGACCAGGTGTAGGTCTTGATAGGGTCCAAGCATCACTGACGGCCAAAACTCTGCGACCTCGAAGACTTTAAACAAGCCATACCACAAAGTGCAGCTCTTCGGGCGCTTGCTGTATCTGCGAAGGCTTCGCTGAAATGCCAAAGACGCCAAAGTCTCCGAAGACTCCAAAGACACCCAAAACCCCCATCAGGTGATGAGGTGTAGGTCCTGAAAGGATCCAAGTTTCGCTGAAATGCCACGCCGCAGTCTCCGAAGACTCCAAAAACACCCATCAGGTGACCAGGTGTAGGTCTTGATAGGGTCCAAGCATCACTGACGGCAAAAACCCCGTGACCACGAAGACTCTGAACAAGCCATACCGCAAAGTGTAGTTCTTCAGGCGCTTGCTGCATCTGCACAGGCTTTGCTCACGTGAATAAACTCTGGACCAACACCTCGAGGACTGTGCCTGACTGTCTGACTGAGCCGACGTGCACAGTTCCTTCGCCTGTACGCATGCTGGTGGGGCAGCGTGTAATACTCGACCTGCGGAGTCCCACCACGAGTGACTCTGAGAAAGCTGTATCGATTGACTTTACCGGTGCCAACTGGACCCTGAAGACTCCAAAAACGCAATGTTGAGCCGGTCCGTCCCTATCTCTTGAAGCTGCATCAAAGTGCCTGCCGCTGTTTATCAAAGTGAATCACGGTCCACCACGGTCTATCAGGCCCATCTCTAGTCCCTAGAACTGCATCGAATTGCCCGGTGCTGTATTCTTCGGCCTATCACGGTCTATCAAGAGGGGATGGACCTGGTAGATCTTGAGGGGCCGCTTCGAGCCCCAAAACTCCACAAGCAACCCTCAACCTGCACTCGTTGATGTCATCGTGCCATGTCCTGTCGTTGAACGGTCCTCGAAGAAACTTCCAGAGTTCG
The DNA here is from genome assembly GCA_030068145.1 of Diplonema papillatum. Taxonomy (NCBI): domain Eukaryota; phylum Euglenozoa; class Diplonemea; order Diplonemida; family Diplonemidae; genus Diplonema; species Diplonema papillatum. The sequence goes on from JAPJBO010000257.1 coordinate 216,829, forward strand.
CTGACCTGTCCAAGTTATCTAAGGCACCGAAGACACCAAAACCACCAAAGACACCCCTCAAGGCCATGCGGCTTCGGATATCTTTCATCACTCTGAGAAAGCTGTATCTGCTGACTTCACCGGTGCCAACTGGACTCTGAAGACTCCAAAAACGCAATGCGGTAGATCTTGAGGTGCTGCTTCGAGCCCCAAACTCCACAAGCAACCCTCAACGTGCACTCGTTGATGCCATCGTGCCATGTCCTGTCGTTGAACAGCCCTTGCGAAAGTATGCGATAGTCCGTAGTACTGTATTTGCACCGGCTTAAGCGTGCGATAATGCGAATGAAAACTTGTGGAACGTGGGGGGGCCCAAGACTGCACTCCACGAAGGAATGTACTTGGTGTCGGTCACAAACAGTCCCGGACATGGCTAGCCATAACCCATAACGAAAGCGTGCACCAAATATACAACCCGTAACCATATAGCCCTTTCTTGCTCTAAGAATACCCATTCATGAACGGTCACACGGAGACCCTAAAACCCCCGGAATTTCAAGCGAACTTTAACTCTGAAAATGCGATAATTGGCGCCAAAATTCCAAATGCGACAATATACGATGATGCGAATCGTTTGACCAGCAATCCCAGTGTGGTGGATTGCCTGGGGGCGCGCCTACATCCGCCGCGCTTCTCGGTGGACGCTGTTCCACCTCGTGATCGATGCGATCATGAGAGAAGTTGAGGGGGTGGACATTCCGAACGCGGGCGTGTGCTTTGGTCCTACGGGTGGGCGATGGCATATCCGCCTGAAGCACCTTGAATTTGTCGATGACATTGTTCTAATAGCCCGATCCGCAGCAGCCGCGAAGTATGGCCCGAAGGCCAAATACGGCGTAGGCAAGACAGAGGTAGTCGTCTTGGGTTCACAACATCGGCAACCGAGCACGCATGTATATTCTGCAGTGCTGATCTGCGTCTTTCGCTGATTTGGCGCCGCGTCACTAGAAAGGTGCAGACGAAGCCGTTTTCACTAGCCCCGAGCCCAGACGGCCGTATTCTACAGGATCCCCCGTCTGATTTGTTTCATGAGAAAATGCCTTCCCCTTTTCCGCATCACGAAAGCAGCGCGCTCCCGCGTCCGAGAATTCTCCGTCGGCTACTCCTGCATCAGGAGAATGCTGCCACCGCAAGGTTCACTGGAATTCAGAAAAGGGGGAAAACAAGGGTTTAACGTACGATGGGGTAGCCCCCCCCCCCCCCCCCCCCCCGAGATAGCCCCATGCGTGAGAGAATAAGGCTATCCGATGGTTGTACGATGCCTCCGTCCGGGACCTCGTCCGCAGCTTCACGCAGGGCCACAACGCTACGGACCGCGAAGAGAAGAAACAGAGGAAACCCCCAGTGTCTATCAGAAGTCGGTCAGCCGGCACACGCACAAACAAAGGCACTCATAAGCACACGTGCTGCCTACCGCAGATACTATACGCAGACTTGTATACAATACTTAGAAGGAGCATGGTACGACAGTGGGAGACTTTAAAACCCCGGATCTCTAAGCTCTACAAACGAAACGCCTGCTTTCTTCTTGAATACCTAATGTTGCTGCCCAGATAAGACATCCAGTTTTTCGGCACTGTATTTTGCTTCAGACAACGTACCCCACGCATTGTTGAGAAGCTCCGCAAAAAACGCAAATTTCGGGCACAGTAGACCCCGAAACGCAACAAACCTCGAAAACAATCCCCGACCGGAAAAGTGTGACGGGGGGTCCGAACCCGGGCCTACCGGCCTGAAGGCCGAAGCCAGCTCACTCTGCCACCCCTATGCTTTTGGGCAAGGGGGGAAAAAGTTAACTCTGAGATAGTATCTAGTCCAAAAACAATACACTTTTTCACTGGAGAAAAGCCGGGTTGGCTCGAATAGAGGCTATTTCACATTGCATGTTCATAGGACCTCCAGTCTCGAATAAAACAAAACTACGCATTTCTTCTTGAATACCTAAATCTTGCTGCCCAGATAAGACATCCAGTTTTTCGGCACTGTATTTTGCTTGCAGGCAACGTACCACACGCATTGTTCCAGTGGGCGGGAAGGCGTTGAAAGGGCGGGTCCACAGCAGGGTAATGAATGAAGGCCCTGCGGAGGAGCCGATCAAGGTTGTCGTCCGGGTGCGGCCGCTGTCCGAAAGCGAGCGCGGCGAAAGCGTGTGCCTGACCGCTCTCGAGGACAGCGCGAGCATTTGGGTCGACGACCCCGGTGCCGGCAGGGGCGGGCGGACGTTTTCCTACCACTGCGTCCTCGGCCCGGACACAGACGCGCCGCGCAGCCAGGCGCGGCTGTACGATGCCTCCGTCCGGGACCTCGTCCGCAGCTTCACGCAAGGCTACAACGCGACCGTGATCGCTTACGGCCAGACCGGCTCGGGGAAGACGCACACCATGGCGGGACCTGATCAGGCTGATTTCTTCGAGGAAGACGCCGGGCAGGCTGACCCGGAATCCATCATGGAACACGCGGGCGTCGCCCCCCGGGTGCTGCGCGACATCTTCTCCGCGTCGACTGCGAAGCAGTCGGTCGCCATCACGTACCTCGAGCTGTACAACGAGACCTTGCGCAACCTGCTGCCTCCGTTTACGGAGGACCTCTGCGTGAGGGAATCGGCTGACGGGGGCATCCACGTCGCGAACTTGACACCGACGCCCGTCGACAGCTTCTCCGAGGCTCTGAGGGTGCTGCACAAAGGCGAAGGCCGACGAGCGACGGCCAGCACGGGGATGAATGCGCGGTCCAGCCGGTCGCATGCGATTTTCACGATTTTCCTGCGGAGGGCCGCGGGTGGCGCGGCGGGGCGGCGTGGCGCGGGGGTCGTGTCGAAGCTGCACCTGGTGGACCTCGCGGGGTCCGAGCGGAACAAGCGCACGGGGAACACCGGCATCCGGCTGAGGGAGTCCGTGGGGATTAACTCGGGGCTGCTGGCCCTGGGCAATGTGATCTCGTCCCTTGCGAGGTTGAAGCAGACGAACACGAGCCCGAGGCTCCCGCTCGGATCGAGCGACGACCACAACCCGCTTGTCACCGGAGCGCAGGCACCGGTGCACATCCCGTTCCGTGACAGCAAGCTAACCCGCTTGCTGCAGGACTCGCTGGGGGGCACTTCTCGGACCTTGTTCGTCGCGTGCGTGTCCGCTGCCGCGTCGAGCCACGACGAATCCATCAGCACGCTCACCTACGCCGCGCGCGCGAAAAAAATCCAGAACACGCCGCACCCTCCCCGCGTCGACCTCGACGCCTTCCGCCAGCAGCAGGCGTCGGTCCACTTCGGCGAGAACCGCTCCCACCGTTCGCGGGTGGACCCAAGCACGGAACACGCCGCGCAGCCGGCGACCGACCCGCCGAAGGCGGGGGGGGGGGAGTGCGTGAAGGATCCGGGGGGCGTGCTGTCGAGGAGGGTGCGGGAGCTGGAGGAGGAGCTAGAGGCCGACGAGGCGATTTTCGCCGAGTACCTCAAGGAGACGCGCGCCCTCAGGTCCGAGAACAAGGCGCTCAAGCGGCGGGCGGCCGCCCGCGAGCAGGCCCTGCTTGAAACCCTGGGGCAAGGCCACGCCGATCCAGTCGGCTCGTGCCCTCAAAAACTCCCAGCGCTTGACAGCCGGGAGCAAGGCCGCGCCGATCCAGTCGGCTCGTGCCCTCAGAAGTTCCCGGAAGTGCTTCCAAACCGGGCGGGGGTGAACGCGGCCGGCAGCATAGACCCCCGAGCCGGAGGCACCTCACCGCAGACTCAGCCCCACCTCAACCACCACCACCACGGGTCCCCCAGCTCCGGTGGTCGCTGGGGAAGTCCGCACCTCCCGCGGGAGTCTACCGGGGGGGGGTCGAGGGGTCTGCCGCAGGGGGCGGAGGTGCTTCCCCAGGGGGAAGCGGGGGGCGCGGCGGGCGAGATGGTGATGGTGAGCGTCGAGGAGCTCGCTGTGCTGCGGCGGGGGCACGCGGCGATGGAGCTGCTGGCGAAGGACAACTACTACTACAAGAAGACCAACCAGAAGCTCAAGAACAAGCTGCGCGAGGTCGTCGAGCAGAAGGGGCGCGCGGCGCGCGAGCACAGCGCCCTGGCCGCCCGCGTCCAGCGCCTCGGCCTCGGCAGCGGTGGCGGCACCGACGACGACAACGACGCCGCCGACGCCGCCGCGGCAGAGTCGCCTCCCGGGTGGCTGTCGTTTTCGCGGTTCGAAAAAGACCGCGCGACTCCCAGCGCGGAGCCGGCCCGGGCTGGTCGGACGCCCGGCGGCTTCGACTCGCCCGGGGGGGGGGGCGTCGGCAGAGCGCCGGCGGCGAAGGGAGGAGTTCGGCTGACTCTGAGCAAGCCGACGAGACGCTTGGCCGGGGGTTCCTGCAGGGGAGAGACGATGAGGCGCAGGCGGGGGGTCGCCGGCGGAGTGGCGCGGGTCCGGACTCCGCGGGGCGCCAGCCGTCCGCCGGTGTGGAGCGCTTCCTCAGGGAAGTAGGGCACCCGGGCTACTCCTCGGGCAGGTCCGCGCAGCAGCAGCAGTCGCAGCAGCAGCAGTCGCAGCAGCAGCAGTCGCAGCAGCAGCAGCAGCACCAATCACAGCAGCAGCAGCAGCTGCAGCAGCAGCAGCAGCAGCAGCAGCACCAATCACAGCAGCAGCAGCAGCAGCAGCAGCAGCACCAATCACAGCAGCAGCAGTCTGTGCAGCAGCAGCAGCAACATTCTTCGCAGCGGCAGCAGTCGCAGCAGCAGCAGTCTTCGCAGCAGCAGCAGCAGCAGCAGCAGCAGCAGCAGCAGCAGCAGCAACAACATTCTTCGCAGCGGCAGCAGTCGCAGCAGCAGCAGTCTTCGCAGCAGCAGCAGCAGCAGCACCGATCGCAGCACCAACAGTCTTCGCCGCAGCAGCAACAGCAGCAGTTTTCACAGCAGCAGCAGCCGCAGACGCAGACGCAGCAGCAACGTCTCCGGAACCACCACCAACAGCCTCCGCAGCAGCAGCAGCAGCAGCAGTTCGCCCCCGAACACGCGGACGCCCGGGGCCACTCGGACGCGGACCCCGACGCCGGCCCAGGAGTCCCCAGCCGGCAGCACCAGCGCCGGAAGGAGCGCACGCCGGCTACACCCGCCCGCGCGGCTGCCGCGCACCCCTGGCACACCTCCGGCCACTCGGACCCCCGCGGGAGGGCCACCCCGCTCACCCCTGAGCATGCGAAGGAGCAGCAGGACCCCGGGCACTTGTTCCCGCAGCCCGCAGCAGCGCGCGAGCACCACCTCGACCAACAGCGGCAGCACCCGCCGGCCGGTCCCGGCCCCGACAAGGAGGAGGAGGACGAGGAGGCAACCGCCGCCCTCTGCAGGCTGGCCCAGGCCGCCCTTTCGAACTCGTTGGAACTCGCCCTGTGCGGCAGCCGTGACGACCCCAAATTTGACTCCGCCGGAAAAGGTCGTCGCGCAGAAGAACCAGCGCGGGTCGACCCACCTTCCCACCCGGCGTTTGCCGCCTTTTCGAACTCGTTTGAACCCGGACCGAGCGGCGGCAACGACGATCCCAGATATGACACCGCTGGAAAAGTCCCCAGCGCGGCACCTTTTGCGGAGAGCCGTGGAGGCGAACCTGCGAATGCAACGCCGAAGCCTCTTGGGCAACGACATCGACCGGGTGAGGCTGAACTCGGTCGCTTTGCCGGAAGGGAAAGCGACCGAGTTACGCGTTCCCGACACGGAAAGACACCCGAAGACGGCGAAGGCGGGGCGGCCGTGCGGCGGCGCGAAGCGAAGCAGTGCTGGCTGGACGCGGCCGATGCGCGGGATCACGGGCGCGGCGGCGACGACGCGTCTCTGCTGGATGCGATCGTGCGCTCGCGGAGCACCGAAGCGATCCGGGCCTTTTTGGCGGGCAAGCACAGCCCTGCCGCCCGGGGCCGCAACGGGGGGGGGTTGTCCGCCGAGTCCGCGCCGTCCACCCAGGGGCGACCCTCAGATGCCTTCGGCTCGGGTGAGCGTGCGGACGGGGCGCAGTTCGACGGTCATCCTCGTCACCAAAGCACGCCCCATGATAAATTCACGGATGCAGCGGCAGGGAGGCGACCCTTGGATGCTGCCTTCGGCTCTGGCGAGCGTGCGGACGGGGTGCACATCGACGTGCATCGTCACCAAAGCACGCCCCATGAGAAATTCACGGATGCAGCGGCAGGGAGGCGACCCTTGGATGCTGCCTTCGGCTCTGGCGAGCGTGCGGACGGGGCGCACATCGACGTGCATCGTCACCAAAGCACGCCCCATGAGAAATTCACGGATGCAGCGGCAGGGAGGCGACCCTTGGATGCTGCCTTCGGCTCTGGCGAGCGTGCAGACGGGGCGCAGTCCGTCGGTCGTCCGCGCCACCAAAGCACGCCCTACGAAAGATTCACGGAGGCAGCGACAGGGCCACGCGGGGCGGCGGCGGCGGGCGCCGCCGGGAGGCGGTCTGCCAGCGAGGCGGCGGGGGCGAAGCGGAAGCTGGCCAGCCAGCGGCAGCACCAGCAGACCCGGCACCCGCGCGCAGCGAGCGCGAGCGCCGGCGGCCGGGAGCACCCCGAGGTGGCTGTGGACCCCCACGGGCTGGCCGACTTGATCGTCGCCGCGGAGCCGCCGTCCCCGGGGGCTTCCGGGGCCGCTCGCCGGGGCTCGTTCTTCCTGCCGAGGTCGGCCGGGCCGCAGGAGGACGGGTTTTTCTCGCCGCGCGCCGCCGCGCCCGTCGATACCGAGCTGCAGGAGCACCAGCAGCAGCAGCAGCAGCTACAGCAGAAGCATCGCCAGCAGCAGCAGGAGCAGCACCAGCAGCAGCACCAGCAGCAGCAGCAGGAGCAGCACCAGCAGCAGCACCAGCAGCAGCAGCAGCACCAGCAGCAGCACCAGCAGCAGCAGCAGCAGAAGCATCACCACCAGCAGCAGCAGCAGCAGGAGCAGCACCAGCAGCAGCACCACCAGCAGCAGCACCAGCAGCAGCAGCAGCAGAAGCATCACCACCAGCAGCAGGAGCAGCAGAAGCATCACCAGCAGCAGCAGGAGCAGCAGCAGCAGCAGCGAGCGATGCCTCCCTTCTGCCCCGCGCCGGCGGCCAGCGGCGGGGGCGGAAGCCGGCCGCGGACGCCGCTGGCGACGCTCGCGGGGCCTTCGCTCTCGCCTTCGCAGGTCAACGGCAGCAACCCGAGCCCGGCGTTCGCCCTGCTGGGGAGCGGCGCAGACCCTGCCCCAGGGGCCACCCGCGTCGTTGTCTCGCGCGACGTGTCCAAAATGCGCAAAGCAAACCTCGACGAAGTCCTCAGCAAGCAGCGCGCCCGCCAGCAGAGGCTCCAGCAGCAGCAGCAGCAACAGCAGCAGGTGCAGGAGCAGCAGAACGACATCACGCCGTCGTTCTCGCGGTGGTCGCCCGTCAGCATGCCGAACCACACGCCGTGCTTCTCGCCGCCCCTCATGACGCCGACTAAAACATAATATAAGCAGAGCAAGCAGACGAACTGATGTGCAATGATAGCCTGCTCTGATAAAGGGGACCCAACTCAGTTTTCGCCTGCCCCAGGGGCCACCGTGTAGTGGTCTCTCGTGACGTGTCCAAAAATGCGGAAAATGAACCTCAACGAAGTCCTCAGCAAGCAGCGCGCCCGCCAGCAGAGGCTCTAGTAGCAGCAGCAGCAGCAGCAGCAGCAACAGCTGCAGCAGAACGACATCACGCCGTCGTTCTGGTCGCCCGTCAGCATGCCTAACCACGCCGTGCTTCTCGCCGCCCCTCGTGACACCGACGAAGACATGAGCAGAGCGAACAGATCAACTGATGTGCAACGCAGTCCTGCTCTGATATATGAGGCACAGGGGCCACTCGCGTAGTGGTCTCGCGCGACGAGCCAAAAATGCGCAAAGCGAAACCTCGACGAAGTCCTCAGCAAGCAGCAACATCCCCCGGAGGCTGATGGCAAGCGAGCACAGTCATGGGAACATGCAGGAACTCTGAAAAAGAGGTCCCTGATATCAAATTCGCCAATCATTCTCCACTTTATCGCATTAAGATCTGTGGGCCTGTAAAGAAATATGAACTGCAAACAGAGCCATGAAAGCACTTCCTTGCAAAGTGTGTGAGGAAACTGAACCGCAAACCCGGACCCTCTGATCATGATCAATTGCTAGAAACCACGTCCATGTGGTTCTGCGGCCAACGAAACCCTTCAGGCTCTTTCTTCTTCTTTCCTACTTTCGTGGTACAGGAGTTTCACCAAACATGAAATGTCGGAACCGAGAAGCTTGGCAATTCTTTCGTTCAACGCTTACACCCGCCACCAAATTCAGTTTTACCTGTGTTTCGTGATCCTCCTTTCAAATTTTGCAACGAGCAGCCTGCCTCAAGTATCCCCACAAAGCCACGCTCATACAAAAATATCTAAAAGCCAGGAGGGTTTTTGAAGCCTCTTTTGAGGAGTGGCTTTCAGGAGACGAAGCAAAAACAGTTTGCTTCTCCACCTCCAACGCGGTTAGACTACATGGTTGCCGTTGTGTCCCCACACAATGACGTCACAACGCGAAGCAACTGTGTGTGCAATGCATAGCTCACGTTACGAGTTCCCAACCAAGTAGACACAAAAAGAGCGTTCCCTCTTCTTTTTTCCTTTCCCGCCTTTAGAACCCACACACACACACAAACACACACCCCACACTCACCCACCACTAGACTTAGAGAACCAGAGAGCCAGCAAGCCGGGTTCATCGCATTTCTTCCGCAACTGGCTGTAGAACATCGGGTGGTTTGCATCTCTTGATCTTTTTCTTTTGGCTGTTTGCTCCGACCACTGCACCCTCTGCCGACACTCGCTAGCCGTCGACGCTCATGACGGCAGCCCCATCCTGAAGTGCAAATACTGCCGACGCGTCACTGCTGCTGTGTGCGCTCGGATTGGCGCCGCTCAAGCGGCCACCTTAAGTCACTCGTTTGTTTGTAAAGATTGTGCAGTCTATCGACACTGATTGTTGCTGCACAACAAGTTCAAACTACTGCTACTACTGCTGGCTGTTTGCTTAGGTAACTGGAAGCCGGTGGTGACAGCAAAATTACCACGGGGAGAACTGGCTTGTGGCAGCTAAGCGTTCATAGCGTGCTTTTTGATCCTTCGATGTCGGCTCTTCCTAACCTAGACAAGCAGAATTGTCTAAGAGTTGGATTGTTCACCCACGAACAGGGAATGTGAGCTGGGTTTAGACCGTCGTGAGACAGGTTGGTTATACCCTACTGATGGAGAGAGAGCCCATCGGGCCAGCGTATCGTATGGAGCAGTGGTCAACCCGAAGTAGAGCAAAATTCTCGTCAGAAGAAATGACTCGTATTTCTGTGCTGGACGGACGAGTTTAAACGAGTACTGGTCATTCTCATCGTGGAATCGTGTGTTTGCGGCGCTTCTTTCCGTGCGGGTGTTAACCACAGGCATCTGGGACAAGACCCCCCCCCTCGATGAAAGCCGCAGCAGTTCCAGGCAATTCGATGCGAGTTCCACTGGACTGGGTTGCGCCCTTCTCAGTCCAGTCCTGGGAAAGGGGAACGTCGTTCCCAGTGCTGCGAATGTGTCGTGAGAGAACAGCAGAAATACGAGTTGTTTCTTTTGACGAGAATTTTGCTCTGCGAACCAAAAAGCGAGTTTAGACGAAAAAATGCGACTCGGATGCGTCCATTTGGGCCTACGAGGAGGGGCGCGTGCCTGCAAGGGATATCGCGAAATTAGAAATCAGTCTCTCGGTCGCCGGCGTAACTGCAACTGCGCTGATATTTCACACCCGCAGCAGGAAAAGAAAGCTTACACACGCAGCAACACGGCTGACCTTCTAGAAAGGAAAGGAAAAAAAGAGAGCGAGTTTAGAACTTCGCGAGTGAAGCGAAGTTCTGGACGAACTTATACCGTCAAGTGACGAGCACACACAAAACACGCTGACCTTCTAGAAAGAAAAGGAAAAAAAGAGAGCGAGTTTAGAACTTCGCGAGTGAAGCGAAGTTCTGGACGAACTTATACCGTCAAGTGACGAGCACACACAAAACACACCACGGAAGGCAGCCAGCGCTTTCCCGACGTTACCTTCCCACCTTGCTTGCACACAGCGGTTGCGGCAAAGTGTGAGGGCGCGGTGGGCGCGGAAAGAAAGAAACACCTTGAGCCCGATCAGCTTTCGCCGGTCGGAAACCTTGTGCACGGGTGGGCACTCGGTGTGTGAAGGTTCGTTCTGCCTCCCGCTTTGCGCCTTGGACCAGAAGAGAAAAAAAGCAAAAAAGAATGTCGATGTCGGTGCTGAAGGACCTGCCGGCGGTGCGCCAGCCGCTGCGCGGGGTTGATTTGAAGATGCACTTCGGCCGCCCGGCCGACGGCGCCGTGTTCCTGCCGAAGGACGTGCTGCGCGTGATCGTGGGCTACCTCACGGCGCCGGAGGCCGAGTGCCTACGTGCCCACGGGCTGCTGCTCGAGGCGACAGGCATCCGGTGCGAGACGGTCTGCGGGTGTTCCCTCGCGTGCAGCCACCCCGCGAACTGGCGGTACGACAAAATCGCGCTGTTATCCTCGTACCAACGCACGAGCGACGGCCACGACCCTTCCACCTTGGTACGGAGGCACGTGTGGCGGTTCGACCCACCCATCTTCCTCGCGGGAGAGGCGTACACCAGCCTGCTGGTGACCATGACCCCCCGGGAGACCGCGGTCGTCAACCCGTCGACGGACGCGGTGCTCTGGTCCTGCTCCGGTGCCAGCTGCCACTTCCTCTCGCTGTTCATCAAGCGCGGGTTCGACATCGTCATGGGCCCAGACGCCAACATTTCGAGCAAGCGGCGGGGGCCCGCGCGGCACGTCGAGTCTGACCTTTCGATGCTCTACGCGGAGCTCCTGGTGGCGAAGAAGGAGGCGGGGTACGACGTGCCGTACATCTCGGGGTCCATCGGCGCGGAGTGCCCGTCGGCTCTCGCCGACAAGCTGGGGAGCTCGCTCACCGCGTGTTTGTCGTGCCAGCAGAAGGGGTGGATGGCGCGGCAGACGAAGGTTAACCCCATCTCGCACCACTGGCAGTCGACCCTGTCGCAAAGGCTGCTTTCCGTCCGGCAGCTCATCCTAGGCGGCGCCAGCGTCGAGGAGTTGGAGCAGCTCGGGTTGACGCTGCGCACGCCGGGGACCCGGAAGTCGCTGTCGCGGCTCAACCAGGACGCCGACATCCTCGCCCGCGCCATCTCGTGGCGGGCGACGCAGTTCCTGCGGAACGCAGCGCATACCATCGACTTCACCCCCGGCCGCTCTGGCAGCCTCGGCTGCCCCATCTACTACGTCACGACGGTGCTCGCCAGCCTCGCCACGACCCTGTCAACCCCTGCCCTCTCACCTCTTCCCCAGCACCACCACGATCCGCTCGTCCAGTTGACCCTCGATCTCCTACCCTCCGGGATCCTCAACCTCACCCCGGGCTGCCACGCGCGCCGGGAGTCGTTCGGCGCGGTGCGGGAGGGCATCCACGCGCTGCTGCAGGCGGCCCCGCAGTGCGCGGAGGAGATCCGGTCGGGGCACGCGCACCTGTACCAAGCACAGGATGCCGAGTGCGTGTGGTGCCAAGCGCTCGAGACCGGAGAGAAGGAAGGGCGGAAAACGTGAGGAACAAAAGTGTTCAGCACGCTTCGGTTACCTGATCGAAAGAAATGGACACAGGACTGGCGAAGCTGTAGAGCAAGATACCAAGGCAACAAGAGTGTAGCAACGTGAGGCGGTCTCGGTACTGGTTGTCGTTGCACAACGTACGGCGGCTTCCAACCTTCTCACGTCGAACCCATTCGTCCAGGTGACGCTCGATCTACTACACCTGGCGAAGCTGTAGAGCAAGATGTCAAATCGAGGAGTTGGAGCAGCTGGGGTTGACGGCTTCGGAGCCGGGAAGTCGCTGTCGCGGCTCAACCACCCGCGCCATCTCGTGGCGGGCGACGCAGTTCCTGCGGTACGCAGCGCACACCATCAACTTCACCCCCGGCCGCTCTGGCAGCCTCGGCTGCCCCATCTACTACGTCACGACGGTGCTCGCCAGCCTCGCCACGACCCTGTCAACCCCTGCCCTCTCGCCTCTTCCCCAGCACCACCACGATCCGCTCGTCCAGTTGACCCTCGATCTACTACCCTCCGGGATCCTCAACCTCACCCCGGGCTGCCACGCGCGCCGCAGTGCGCGGAGGAGATCCGATCGGGGCACGCGCACCTGTACCAAGCACAGGATGCCGAGTGCGTGTGGTGCCAAGCGCTCGAGACCGGAGAGAAGGAAGGGCGGAAGACGTGAGGAACAAAAGATGCTCAGCACGCTTCGGTTGGTCTCGGTACTGGTTGTCGTTGCAACGTACGGCGGCTTCCAACCTTCTCACGTCGAACCCATTCGTCCAGGTGACGCTCGGTCTACTACACCTGGCGAAGCTGTAGAGCAAGATGTCAAATCGAGGAGTTGGAGCAGCTGGGGTTGACGGCTTCGGACGCCCGGGAGCCGGGAAGTCCCTGTCGCGGCTTAACCAGGACGCCGACATCCTCGCCCGCGCCATCTCGTGGCGGGCGACGCAGTTCCTGCGGTACGCAGCGCACACCATCGACTTCACCCCCGGCCGCTCTGGCAGCCTCGGCTGCCCCATCTACTACGTCACGACGGTGCTCGCCAGCCTCGCCACGACCCTGTCGACCCCTGTCGCCTGGAACTTTGACGCGAAGAAGAAAGGAAGAAGAAAAAGGCCGCTCCGGGTCCCGGAACGTGACGGTCAACCACAGCTTGCAAGGCTTGAGTCGGAGGCAGCACAGTGCCACAACCCCGTCCGCTCTGCCCTGTGGCTGACCGTCTCGACGAGCTTGTGTTCAGCGCAAGCGCCAAGCCCCAAGGTGCGCCACGCCTTGATGCTTAGTTTGGGAAATCGGTAGCCACTTGACCCGTAGGCCCGTGGCTCTGCAGTACCGCCGAACACGTGAAGCTTGGCTCCCGTGTAGCAGGCTTTCCCTGGTACCCAACACTTTGACGCGAAAATACTCGAGGGGCTGCCTTGTGCTCATTTCGAAGGAGGCTAAAGGGCTATAAAGTGAGTCTTTTTGTTGAACGCTTACGCCCGCCACTAAACCCAGATTCACCTGTGTTTCGTGTGGGCTACAGCACATTTGCCTCCTTTGATCTTTTGCAGCTGGCAGCCTCCTCAAGTATTTCCTACAAAGCAGGTGCTTACACAAAAATACTCGACGTAGCTGCTTCGACTCCGAATGGAAGGGGGACACATAGAGGTAAGGGGCAAATACAATACAAACACAATCTGATTTGTTCTTCGCTTATACCACCGTGTGTTGTTTTCTCACTCAGGACTTTTGACCTGTTGTGTTTGTGTGATTGGTCGTGTAGGGGTAGACCCGCATGACCTCGCGTCCGTTCAACACGTGGTTCGGTAGTTACAGCACTTGGGATCCCTTCTGTTCTTTGTCGGGCAGCATCGTCGAGCATTTCCTTTCAAGCTGGCGCTTATGTAAAATAAAATGGCGAGGGGGTGAGGGCCTGAGAGGGGGCGTATTAGCTGGCGAGGGCTCACCTCGCAACGAAATCTCAAAGCTTGTCTCTCGACCCTGATCTCTGGCAGCAGCCTCCCTCCCCGAGCCCCAATCCCTCTCCTGTGCCATCATCCCGAGTGCTCAAGCCGAAGCGAACACGTGCTACGTCGTAGTACCGGGATGTGCTACCACGACCTCGTGGTGCTAGGTCCGGGATACGATGCAGCAGCGGTGCATCTATCCATCCACCAACCATGCTGTGGTAGCAGTATACCATACGTAGTACCTACTGTTACGTGGTATACATACACCTACGTATGCATAGGATGCTACTACGTATGTATGTACAGGGAGGGGGAACCTTTCGGAGAATCACACGACTTCCCCAGCACCACCGCGCCCCGCTCGTCCAGTTGACCCTCGATCGCCGCCGGTTCGGGCTGTTTTGCATCATTGGAATGCTACTTCTGTGCACCCCAGACACCCGCAAGCTATGGGAATGCTAACGGCCCGTCGGGGGTTGGATGCCACCCCTGCATGGCCTCCAGCCTTAGGTATTCTGTTCAGCCAACGTCGTCGCACCCAGAAGCTGCTGTGTGGCACGGGATGCCCTATTTTTGCGCAGGCTAAAAAGACGTAGCTAGTGTTTTCGGTGGTTGATCAAAAGAAGCTAGCCCGAATGAATGAAACAGAGTAGATGCAAGTGGGGAAACAATCACCTTGCTGCGCGCCCAAACAAATATGCGAATGCTGCCGATAATCATTGGTCGATCCGAGCAAAACCGAGAACCCCCCCCCCCTTTGAGCCTGCGAGCGTTTAACCAAGACGCCGACACGTACCCTTCGCTGACGATGCCGCGGGTCACCTCCTCAACTCATTCCTATCCTGGTCGATCCGAGCAAAACCGAGGCAGCCGGCAAGCCGTCTCGCAACAGAAGCTTGGACGATCCGAATAGGTCCAGACGTCTCAACCATAAACCCCAGTGAAGGAGCAATGATTAAGATTTGAACGCATCTCCAACACTTATAACTCATCGGTTTCAGGGACTTTTAACCCTCTTTTCAAAGTTCTTTGCATCTTTCCATCACTGTACGTGTTCGCTATCGGCCTCCGGGAGATATTTAGCCTTAGCAGAGGGATACCTGCCGATTAGCTCAGCATTCCCAAACTGAGCGACTCGTGCTAGCAAGGAGTTAACCAACATGGCTCGTCGAGGAAATACGGGACTCTCACCCTCTGTGGATACCCCATTCCAGGAGACTTACCTCGACGCCAGTTGTGTCCCCAAGCAGCTTGCGCCACATTCCGGATATCCGTAGAACACCGGTTCAGGCTTGGGCTCTGCCCTGTTCACTCGCCGTTACTAGGAGCATCGCTGTTGCTTTCTTTTCCTGCGCTGAGTGATATGCTTAAGTTTAGCGCGTAGATCTTCAACAGCTGAGGTCGGTGAGAGTTTCATTCGAACGACCTGTTTTTCCAAAAAAATCAATCCATGCCTTGATGGCTCGTCTGCCTGGACCTTTTCGGTTCGTGCCGCTCACGAATTGCGGGGGGTCGGAAAATTCTTGAGTTCTCGACCGGGCTCCCCGCCTTTCGTGACAAATCTTGGCCCGAAATCAGTCTTGCGGGGTTGCCCTGCAATATTTTGTGCAGGCTAGAAAGAAGTGGGAGAAGCGTGTTTTTTGGTGGTCGATCAAAATTCTTCCAACCCGAATGAACGAAGCAAAGTAAAATAGAAGGGGAGAAACGATCAACCTGCACGCGCCCAACAATCACACTGGTAGGTGATCAGCGACACCTCCCGGAAGTGAGCCAAGGGCGAAGGACGTATCTGCGGCTGCTGCGGCAGTTGTCCGGTGGTGGTAACCCCACACGCAGAACGCGGGGAAGGGGAACGTGTTTTCCCAACTACATTGAAGCCCCTTCCCGACCGTAGCATCCGAGGAAGGTGCAAACACGGAGGGTGCTACGGTAGCCGTGCACGGGTCTTGGGCGCGTGCCTCGTGCAGGGCGGGTGCTTTGTGATCCGCCGCGAAGTTCTCTCCTGGTGCAGTCCGGAGAGACCAGCGCCGAGTTTCGGCACACAGCCGGTTCCCCTCGGGCGGCAATCCTAAGGCGTGAGAAAAAGCGAAGACTAAAAATAATAAGCATTTATTCGGCAAGATAATTTCCGTTTATTTTGCCGAGATGTCGGTTTTAGCCCCGAGGGAGGCCCGAGGGGGGGTTTGCAACCCCGAGCCACGAGCGGAGCGAGTGGCGAGGGGTTGCAAACCCCCCCGAGGGCCTCCCGAGGGACTAAAACCGACACCGAGGCAAAATTGGCGGAAATTATTGCCGAATAAATGATTTTATTGGGAAAACTAAATTCCCGAGGATGGAAAGAAAACCATACTGCTTTGCAGTTATGTTGGTGTCTAGCAGAACGTTGCGTAGCAAATGTGCACGGCAGAACGTTGTGTAAGACGTTGAGCATATTGCTTTGCAGTTACGTTGGTGTTTAGCAGAACGTTGCGTAGCAGAACGTTGTGTGTCTGAGACATTGCGTAGCAGAACGTTGTGTAGGAGTGGAGTTGTTGTAAGCAACTGGGGGAGTCCCGGCAGGTTGACGTTGTAGTTCACAACATACGATGCTGCTTGCATGGGCGCTTGCATGAAGGACTGCACAGGTGCTGTCGTGCTGGGTAGGACTGTTGGATGAGCGCTGCGGACAAGTGCTGCGGTTTTCTTTCTGCGAGGTCTTGATATGGATCAGAAAGGATGAATTAGACTCAAAACGAGCTCAAAACACGCGATTTCACTCACCACAGGGAGAAAAAAAATTTTGCGAGGGGTCTCCCCTACAGATTTCTGCCTACGACCTTATTCTGCGCTGCCAGCTATTTTCAGTCGGAAAAATAAGCGAATTTATTTCCCTAGGGACAATAAATTTCATTTATTTGTTTCGACTGAAAATAGCTGGCGGCGCAAAATAAATTCCGAGATCGGAAAAAATAAATTCGTTTATTTGTCCGGCCTGTGTAAACACAACGGAATCCTGTCAAAAAATAAACGAAATTTATCGTCACGCTCCTCAAGCCATTTCCACCAGAGGGAATATATTTTTCCCAATAAATGATTTTATTGGGAAAACTAAATTCCCGAGGATGGAAAGAAAACCATACTGCTTTGCAGTTATGTTGGTGTCTAGCAGAACGTTGCGTAGCAAGTGTGCACGGCAGAACGTTGTGTAAGACGTTGAGCATATTGCTTTGCAGTTACGTTGGTGTTTAGCAGAACGTTGCGTAGCAAATGTGCGCGGCAGAACGTTGTGTGTCTGAGACATTGCGTAGCAGTAAGTTGTGTTGGAGTGGAGTTGTTGTAAGTGACGGGTCACAGATCAATGTGCCTGGTTGTTCTGCTGCAACTGGGGGAGTCCCGGCAGGTTGACGTTGTAGTTCACAACATACGATGCTGCTTGCATGGGCGCTTGCATGAAGGACTGCACAGGTGCTGTCGTGCTGGGTAGGACTGTTGGATGAGCGCTGCTGACAAGTGCTGCGGTCGAGTTCTTGATATGGATCAGAAAGGATGAATTAGACTCAAAACGAGCTCAAAACACGCGATTTCACTCACCACAGGGAGAAAAAAAAATTTGCGAGGGGTCTCCCCTACAGATTTCTGCCTACGACCTTATTTTGCGCCGCCAGCTATTTTCAGTCGGAAAAATAAACGAATTTATTTCCCTAGGGACAATAAATTTCATTTATTTGTTTCGACTGAAAATAGCTGGCGGCGCAAAATAAATTCCGAGATCGGAAAAAATAAATTCGTTTATTTGTCCGGCCTGTGCAAACACAACGGAATCCTGTCAAAAAATAAACGAAATTTATCGTCACGCTCCTCAAGCCATTTCCACCAGAGGGAATTTATTTTTCCCAATAAAAATAAAAACACCTTCTTTTTTCCATCTTTCTAAAGGGAGGAGAGCCCGCGAAACAACGTGTCAACACACGCCTGCCAGGCGGTCTCGTCCGCCAGTCAGAACGCCCCCGGCTGCGCCACCATCGGTGCAACAATCATCTTTGACAGGGCCACGGCTCGCTCCGCGCCCACGGCGCAACGACTTGCGCCCGCCGTAGTAGTACGGGATAGTAGTGGGGCGACCGGATACTCCTCGGAGAGATGGTCCCAGCACTCTAACTCGTCTCTCTCTCTCTCTATCTTTGTCAAGAGCTGCAACTCAACTATTCTCACTCTTCTTGCTAAAGAGTTGCGAAAGCTTTCTTTGCGCTGAGAGAAAAAGCGAACGACACCCAAAAAGGTACTCACTGCATTCTTTCCTCGAGTAGCCTCCACTTTTAATAGCACCCACTTCCCCCCTCCCCCGAACTACTCTACGGCACCAGAAAGTCCAAAAATACCATGGTAAAGAAAATTAAAGTTAAAATTAGAAGTAAAAGGAGAAAAAAGAAATTGGCGACAACGAAAGAAAGAACAGAAAAAACAGAAAACGGAAAAAAAGAAAAAAAGAAGAAAAAAGACTCTGCATTCCGCGAAGAAGACTTGATGCTAGCATCAAACACTTAGAGGCAAGTAGCGCCTGAACACGAAACTAAGATTTTCCCCCCCCATCGTAGTGGCGCGTAATCCCAGCGTCTTCAAAACACTGTGGAAGCTTTTCCTGATGCTGCCTTTAGCGCCAGAATGCTAGAGGTTACCCCAGACATGCTGGAGTGAAACATCTATTTTTTTTTTTGTGTAAGCACCTGCTTTGTAGGAAATACTTGAGGAGGCTGCCAGCTGCAAAAGATCAAAGGAAGTAAAATGTGCTGTAGCCCACACGAAACACAGGTAAATCTGGGTTTAGTGGCGGGCGTAAGCGTTCAACAAAAAAGACCCACTTTGTAGTTGTATTGTTTTCTCCCCCTCTAGCCTCCTTCAGCACAAGGCAGTCCCTCGAGTATTTTTTGGAACAGCATACCACGCCGGACATGTCAGTACAAAAAAGAAAGTTGGCAGCGTTGGAACCTGCCATGTAAAGATACAAAACAGGTCCTTCGCACACACACCTTTTTTAATTTTCTTCAGTAGTGGGGCGACCGGATACTCCTCGGAGAGATGGTCCCTGCACTCTAACTCGTCTCTCTCTCTCTCTCTCTCTTTTCTTTTGTATAAGCACCTGCTTTGTAGGAAATGCTTGAAGAGACTGCCAGTTGCGATAGAAATGTGCTGTAGCCCACACGAAACACGTTGCCGAAGACTGGTAGATGAGGATGACTGCGAGACGAATCGCTTACAAAAAGTTCCAAAACGTCCCTGCACTACTCAGTATCGGAGCGCGCGTAACGCCCGATTCATCCCATCGCAGATGAGCTGTCCAGACCACTCACGCGCGCCAAAGGTGTGGAGCTGACCCCGAAAATACTCGACGTAGCTGCTTCGACTCCGAATGGAAGGGGGGAAATATAATATAGAGGTAAGGGGCAAATACAGTACAAACACAATCTGATTTGTTCTTCGCTTACACCACCGAGTGTTGTTTTCTCACTCAGGATTTTTTGACCTGTTGTGTTTGCGTGATTTGTCGTGTAGGGGTAGACCCGCATGACCTCACGTCCGTTCAACACGTGGTTCGGTAGTTACAGCACTTGGGATCCCTTCTGTTCTTTGTCGGGCAGCATCGTCGAGCATTTCCTTTCAAGCTGGCGCTTATGTAAGAATAAAAGGTTGTTCCCCTTGGGCCCGTCTGTTGACTCTCAATATTTCCTCGAGGGGTCCGCTGGACCCGTTAGGTAATGATTTCCTCTTCATACAGCTCGCCTGACGTATCAGCTCTGCACGGGAATTCCCTCTGACACTGTCATTCAATTGCACTTGGAGGAGGAAGAGCTGGACTTCGCCTTAAACCGCGAGGAATGTATGAGTACGTGAGGCTGGCCAACACTGCATGGAAAAAAGATTGTCGCTCAGTGAATAGGGCCGGACCCTTCAGACCGAAAATCCGGAGTCCTAGCATAAACCCTGACCCCTGCAACATGTGCAAAATAGAAAAAAAAACGATCGACGGTAACACAAAAAATTTTCAAGCCAAAAAAACAAAAAAAAAAAAAACACAAAAAAAGCAAATGTGGACATATCACCATACCACAAAAACACCCGTTTGGGGGTTCATTCGTTACAAAATCTTGCACCTCCTCCTTGAAAGTATGCAAATCTTGCAGGAACAAGTTGAGTAGACCTCTTGATTTTGTGCTGCCCACGATTGCGGGAGTCGGGAATCAGCGTACCCTAAAGCAGGACCGACCCCCTTTTCGCGGGAAAAAGCGAAAATGACAAATACCGTTCTTTTTTTCTATTCGTCAAGAGATAGCGAGCCCTCAACTACTATCTTCTCTTTTTCTTTGCCAGCACTGGACAATCATGCTGGGGGGGGGGTCTGTCTTGATACTCATCTAAAGGGTTTCCCCTGTCTGCACACTCAGGTTCGCGCTGATAGTCTGCCCATTGTGTCCGGCTCGAAGAACCGAAACACGGTGCAGACGGGACACGATACCACTCCAAGCACCTTTAGATAGTAAACCCTACAACAACAACCCAAAAAATAGCACCAAGCCGTACCGCATTAGAGCGGCTGACAAGGGGTTATCCAGAGAAGTTTGGAGCCCTTATAACAGGGCCGCCAGACGTTAGAAAAGCCCCTCTTTCCCCCTCCCCACGGTGACCGATTGGCCTGTGCTCTGGTAGCACGGTCTACGAGCTGCCTGACAAACCCGCAAACCGGTACGTTGGCGCCACGCGGAACTTGAAAGTTACAGGTGGCAATGGCCAGTGATCAGTCCACGCGTACCTTGAAATTTACAGGTGGCAATGGCCAGTGATCAGTCCGTTGGCGCCGCGCGTACGTTGACATTTACAGGTGGGAAGGGCCAGTGATCAGTACGTTGGGGTAGACCCGCATGACCTCACGTCCGTTCAACACGTGGTTCGGTAGTTCCAGCACTTGGGATCCCTTCGGTAGCCCAGCATCTACCTGGCGCGCCTGACCCAGCGAGCTACGAGGGTCCAAAAATATAACCTGCTCCTTTTCTTTTTTAGAAACATTTTCTCCTTTCCTCCTTTACTTTGATCACAGGTGTCACGGCAAGTTTTGGCAGCCGCTGCTTAACAACAATTTGACGTGGGCGGCTTTGGATTTACATCTGAATGACACCTCAATACAAAAAAAGTTGTCGACACCTAACAAGTAAAAGAATAAAACAAAACTACGCAGTTCTTTGTGCCCAAGCCACCGAACAATGGCAGCCGAGGTTCTTTTACATACGCGCCAGCTTGAAAGGAACTGCTCGACGATGCTGCCCGACACCGGCTATCACGCGTGCATGAGGGGCTGTGCTCTGCTTAAGCATCCAACTACGCCACCCGTTACTATTATTCATGGAGGTGACATGCCATCGAGCATACCCCTGAGTACTGCTTTGAAGAACCACGAAAAGCGCGCGATCGCAGACAAGTCCTCCCAGTCCGTATTAGCTCAAAAAATCCCGGATTCTTAAGCGAACATAACTCTAAAAGTCACATGTTATCAACATAACATGTGTGAAATCACTCGTTAGTAACAAGTCGGTCGTGTGGGATTTCCTATCTTTAGCCAGACTTCAACCCTCTTCGAGCAAATCTCCCCGCGGGTAGGGGGAAGGTGGCTGAGTTGCACGACCACTTGTCATGAGGTTCTTGCTCCAGCACCAGGTGGGGGAGTTGACTGGGCAGGTGGGGGAGTTGACTGGGCAGGTGGGGGAGTTGACTGGGCAGGTGGGGGAGTTGACTGGGCAGGTGGGGGAGTTGACTGGGCAGGTGGGGGAGTTGACTGGGCAGGTGGGGGAGTTGACTGGGCAGGTGGGGGAGTTGACTGGGCAGGTGGGGGAGTTGACTGGGCAGGTGGGGGAGTTGACTGGGCAGGTGTCCGCACCGGACATGATGGGTACACCGCTTAAATGAAGTGTAAACACTTGCGCTTTCCGTAGCAAGTGGGTCTTGCAGGGCCACACGGTGGAAGCTGGAGTTAAAGAAGGGGGTATCACACCCGCTTTTCGGGTATGAATCAGCCCGCGTTTGTTGTCGCACCCGCTTTTCGGGTGTGACTCGGGCACACCCTCTTTACCTCCAGCTTCTAAGGCGGGACCCCGCTGTGTAGTGGGTTGTGCCGTGAACGGTCTTGTGTCTTTTTCGGGGTCTGTGAAAGTATGTATGTCTGGGTGGCAGCTGTGTCAGGTCAAGTGGCGAGAACGTGTGATGGATGAGCACACCTAAGCAGGGCTGCATCCTCGTGTTGTAGCCGTGTTGTGCATTGGGCGGCTTGGAGGCTTGGTCAACTTCCTCATCACTACAGGGTACAAACCTTTTGCGACCACCCGCCCCCTGCGCCTGCTTCGGCAAACGACACATGCTACTAATACGGCAATGCACTTGTGTACGAGCCTTTAGAACCAGGATTCTACGTCAGGGTTCAATGAAGTAACCCCGAACTCACACCCATAACAAAGTTTGAGAATAGGTCGAGGAAGCGATTTCCCCAATGCCTCCTCCAATCACTCGCTTTACCTGGCGTCTCTTCACGTTCGTGCCTGGTCTGCTTTGTACGCGTCCGATCGTCAATGTGGCACGTTGGTTCGGCTTGCGACGCGTTATGCCCAGTCGTTCGAGCTTGTTGCTGCTCGTTGCGTTGAGGTCCAGGGTCTCCCTGCCGGCAGGGGGTCCTGAGGAACTGGGGTTGGAAGTCGGGGGTCTTTCAGCATCTGGTACCTTGCCATGGGCCCAGCGTTCTGTCTCGGTCGTATCCTAGAAGGGCTGCTAAGAACGTTTCCCCCCCAGCCGAGGCTCAGATGACCTCTGCAAACCCTTAAGTATGTCACCCCCCTTGAGTATGTCACCCCCCAGCGGATTTTTGCACAAAAGGGGGTGACAGGTTCACGGGGGGGGGTAGGCAGCGCTCTTGTTAAGGATCAGCCACTTTGGCCGGATGGCCGGATAAACCAGACTTTTTTTTTACATAAGCGCCAGCTTGAAAGGAAATGCTCGACGATGCTGCCCGACAAAGAACAGAAGGGATCCAAAGTGCTGTAACTACCGAACCACGTGTTGAACGGACGTGAGGTCATGCGGGTCTACCCCTACACGACAAATCACACAAACACAACAGGTCAAAAGTCCTGAGTGAGAAAACAACACACGGTGGTGTAAGCGAAGAACAAATCCTCTTTAAACCAATTTTTTTTTCCTGACCGCCCACCGTGGTGACCACCTTAGAGTGTGACAGGTAGCGTCTCCCCCCTCCACAGTGAAAATAGCCTATGAGGGGGGGGGTCAGCCGGCTGATGGATGGATGGATGGTTCTTAACAAGATGCCTGGGGGTAGGTAACTCCTGTTTTGGTTCTAGCTATCTTGAGTGAGACATCGGAGTGAACCCGCTACTGGATGGGTCGATGGGTCTTTCGCCTCTATACCCAGCTTTGACGAGCGACTTGCACGTCTCGATCCAGTTGACATCCGCCCCGGATTCGAGGCTTTCTGCCGGCTGCCATCCGAAGTTTTCGGTGACAGCACGAGGAATATTCATCGCCAGGCGGTCGGCGCTGCTGTTCAATAGACTCTTTAAAGGGGGTTTGCGTGGATTCTGAGTCCAAGTGCACATTTCCCCAGCCCCGCCCAGGCTGCCCATTCGACCAAGGGTGTCAGCGCATCCTTCTTCCGCGCAGTCGCGAGAAAGAAGAGGGCCCGCCGTTACAAGGCTGAGCCGGTCCATCCCCTCTTGATAGACCGTGATAGACCGAAGAATACAGCACCGGGCAATTCGATGCAGCTCAAGGGACTAGGGATGGACCTGATAGCCCGTGGTGGACCGTGATTCACTGTGATAAACAGCGGCAGGCACTTCGATGCACTTTTTCAAGAGATAGGGACGGACCGGCTCAAAGGCGGCGATCACCCGCGAGACGAGCTCGCCCGCCGGCCAGAGCGGCCGCTGCAGCGCCAAACTCCGCCACTCACTGTAGCAGAGCCGCAACCTGCAGCGCGCCTCCGGAGCGACTTATGCCCGCCGTAGCAGCACGAAGAGAAGTGAGGTGACCGGAAACTCCCCGGAGAGTTGTTCCCTGCACTCTAACTCGTCTCTCTCTCAAATACATGTCAGAAACGCCTGAAATTGCGAAGGAACGGCAAGGAACGACGTTGCCGCTGTTGAGTGCACGGTGAAGTCCAGTCTCAGAAGCTGGAGTTAAAGAGGGTTGAGGGTGCGTTGGGACTTGGTGAAGATGGTGTGCCCGAGTCACACCCGAAAAGCGGGTGTGCCACAAACAACCAAAAACGCGTGTTAGTCCACACCCGAAAAGCGGGTGCGACACCCGCTTATTAACTCCAGCCTTAGCTCCAGCTTCTGAGGCTGGACTCTACCGTGTGACCCTACGCAATGCGATGTGTGAGGAAACTGAACTGAACGGCCTGATCATGGTCATTCGCCAATTTGCCACCTGTAACCACGTCCAGGAATTGGGCTCAGGGTAGTGCGGTCAAGCCCTTTCTTCTTTCTGATTGCTCAGATACGGGCGTTGGGTCTTCTCCCCGAGTCGATATCCTGTCAGCAGACTCCCCGGTGAGCGCTGGGTGTCCGCCTTTGTGACCGTGTTAAAGAAACGAAGCACGGCGCATACAGGACTAGAGCGCTGTTGAACACACAATCACTACAAGCACGTTCTTGCAAATCCCCCTCCACTCCCCCCCCCCCGCTCCCTTTATCAACGCGAGCGTGGGGTGATCCACCTACTGCTTAGCAGAAAACTTCACGACTTTTCGCAAACAGTGTTGACCCATAGATCTGCAGAGCTCAGCAAAGATCTGCGCTGCTCAGCAAAGTAGCGAAAAGCTGGCATAGTGTGGTACTCATTTGCATGCAAATGACTCCCCGCTAACGCAACAAGAAGACGTATTCATCCAAAGTTCCGTCAAAGTTTCTGCTAAAAAATGGTGTTATCACCCCAGCGCGTTGCGAATAAAGGAAGTTGCCGACAGTCGCTCGAAGACTCTCAACGACCCACCGGGGGGCTTCAGACGCTCTAGGAAAGAGTTGTTGTGCCACCCCCGGGAGTCGAGGATCGCGGCACTCCATCAGCCTTCCGGTCAAAAGCTCCAGATCATATCAATCAACAACCTGAAGGTCTTGCGCGCAGTGCAGTCTTGCCCCATACTCAAGGGCAAACACACGATGCAACCCCACCCCTCCAGATGCTCACCTGACCGCTGCTTTTCTGTGCTTTGTGTCCTTTTAGTTCTGTTTCGGTATCAGGAAGAATACGCCCTGTTGAAAATGACTGAAAGAAGACATCCTAAATCCAACAGCCAATCTTCAAGGAACCCGACTCTTTTTCTGCCATCTCCATTTCTTGTCGTTTAACCCTATTGCCGGGCATATACATATGCCTTCAGTCCAGCGCTACTTGAATAAATAAAAAAAAAATGAAACATTGGGAACGTGTCAGTTAGACTTTGGCGGACAATGTCCACGGTGGACTTACAGGGGTCCCTGTATGCTGTGGCTGTATGCGAAACTACCTGTATGCTACAGCATACAGCCTGTATGCTGTAGCATACAGCTGTATGCTACAAGCATACAGCTGTATGCTGTGGCATAGCAGATTCCTGTGTTTAGCGGCTTGCGCGTGCCAGAGATACTTTAAAGGGGGCAGAAGCCATCGTTCCGTGTACTGTACTACCTCTGCACCGAATTGGCTGAAGGAACTGTACATGTGCAAACGAATCTCTGTCGAAGAACTGCACGAGCATGGTTCCACTGTCACCTTTTTAGCGCACTAAAAGGTGATTGCTATTTGGGTAAATTCCCTTATATGTCTCACATATTTTCAAAACGCCCCTTATATGTCCATACTATGCAGTCCGCCGCATTCCGCCCGACTTACACGGACTAAAAATGCTCCCACACGGACTTACACGGAATCGGGGTGAGTCCGTCTGGGGTGCGGGTGAACGTTTTCCAATGAAAATACTCAGTATCCTTAGTATTGCTTCGTATTCTTAGTATTTCTATACTTGCACATAACAGTCGTTGCGAACTTGGTCATTGCGGTTGCGGAGACCAGCAGCAAGAACACAGGAAACAAACACACAACTTCGAAGGGGGGGGAAATGGGAAGGCCTAAGGGCTCGAAAAACAAGGCAAAGGCCGGCAAGTCTGAACCGTCCAACAAGAAGAGAAGGGTGACAATGAGCCAGGCCATGCAGGATGCGGAGTCCAGCAGCGAAGCACCGACTAGCGAAGCACCGAACAGTGAAGCACCGACCAGCGATTCCGAAGGTGGCTCGTCCGTCCCGATGTCGGTCTCGTCGGTTCTTGGTCCGCTCTTTGAGGCAGTCGAGGCAGCCTCACAGGCTGACGATGCAGGTTCACAGACAGAAGATGCAGGTTCACAGGCCGGCGGGTCAGCCTCACAGGCTGGTACGCCAGCCTCGCAGACAAAGGTGGTCAAAAGACCGTCTAAGCTGCAGCTCCGAAAGGGGCTGGCGAAGGGCGCAGCGAAGGTTGCAGTGGCCGGCAGCAAACGCCACAATCTGCTGATTACAGCCGTAAAAAGGATGAACAAGCTCACAGACGCAGAAAAGGAAGGCTTGGAGCTCAGGAAGGTGAAGGACCTCCCTTCATCTTGGAAGTCGTTAGCACTCAGAGACCCCAACGTCACGTTGCAGGAAGAAGTGATCTGGTGCGGTTCATGCCAAAAGAAAATCAACTACCTCGACAGCACCACGTGCAAGAAGCATCACACCTACGAAGAACACAAGAAGAGGCACACACTTCTGGTGGCACAAAAAAAGGCTGGCGCGGTTGTTGTGGACGTTGACGCCGGTACCGCAAACGTCACTGAAAAGGGGACCGCCGTACAGGACTTCACGAGGTTGGTTGCGATGGCCGGCATGAAGGCAGGGGCAGTGGCTTGCATGCGTGTCTTTTTCAGAAAGCATGTCTCCCCGGCAATTCCCCACACGAGGACGCTCATGGATATGAGTCGGGGGTGCGATGCGAAGACGCAGATGCAGAAGGATCTAATAGAGACGATCGGGACATCGTTTGGCATTGGGTTTGATGGATCCATCATCGACGAGCTCAAGGAGCAGGCATTGGCAGTGGTCGCATACGACAAGGGACGAGCATACTTGCTGGGACTTCGCGTTGGAGAGGACGGTGAAGCCTTGGACACAACCTCTCAGTCGGAGTTTGTTGCCAACGTCCTCAAGGACTACGGGATCAAGATACCCAACGTCGCTTACATCGTCGTTGACAAGGCGTCGACGAACGTGGTCGCCCTTCAGGACTGGGAGGGCATTGTGATATACTGCTTCGGTCACCATCTGAAAAATGCCATCAAGCCGTGGTTCAAGCTGAGTCACCCGAACGCCCACGACACACTGCGTCTCTTCAGCAACGCTTTCTACAAAGCACCCACGCGTGAGGTTCGGTGGGTGCAGGCGCAGAAGGCAGTCGTGACCCATGATGTCGATGCAGCCGCTACAGAAGACGAGATTCCGATCGCCCAAAAGCTGACTGCCCTGCTGTCGTTGCACGAGGATGGCGAAGACGTCGAAGCTGACATCCTTGAGTGTCTTGGTGAAGGAGATGGAGACATGTTGGAGCGTGCAAAGGAGAGGTTGACGCAAGCTCAAAATGAGAACGTGCCAGTGGACTTGACACCAGAACCACAACGCGAGCAACGTCCCAGCCCGGAATACCCCCCCTCTATCAACGACACGAGGTGGGATTCCACCTTCAGATGCCTTGCCCACCTGGTCCCCCGCCTGCAGTCTCTTCCAGCATTTCTTGAGAAAGAACTGAAAAGGAACACCACACCCGAGAGTATCCAACTACTTGCGGGGAAGTTCAGCGATGCAGACGTCACAGAAACGTGTGCAGCTCTTGTAACGGCCTTGGAAGCCATGGAACCCGTCATGCCCCTTTTCAGTTTTGCTGCTGATCCACCCGCGCGCAAGCCCCTTGCAGCGGAACTCCCCGCCATGGTTGCAAAAGCCATGAAGGCCGTTGGCAACGATCTCTCCGCCGTCCTGAAAGAGATGTGGAGCACCTATCTTTCCCGGGACATCTTCAAATCCATGTGGCTCTTTTGCCCTGAGAAGCTGGGTACGAAGAAGGCAGCGGGAATTGCCATCCCCTCAGTGGAGTCAATCACGGACACATTCAAGGGCGTGTTTCACCGCGACGCCAAAACCCAACTGGGCGAGTACCTGAAGGTTTCGATCAGCGTCCTGACGAAATGGAAGGATGCCGAAGCATTCTGGACTTCGAAGAAGCAGGTATGGCCGGATCTCTCAGCCGTAGCTCTCACGCTGTTGTACCTGCCCGTCAGTGTAACGCGGGTGGACGCCGTGTTCAGCCAGTTGGGGGCAATCTCAAATGAGAGAGGGGGGAGAATCACCCCCTCTCTCATTTGAGATTGCCCCCAACTGCCCCCCCCTTCTGCATACGAGACGACAGCCCTTTACTACTGCAACAAAGACATCTCTGGGAGGTTCAAGGACTTCGACGACGAACATTCGCTGTCTCGGGTGTGATTCTCAATAACAGGCATCTGAGAACACAACAGTGCAAGCCTTTTTTCTACGTTCAGTGTTTTTCCGGGACTCCCGGAGTGACTTTTCTGAGCGCACCCTGCTACAGTGTGGCTCGCTGGACCGGAAGAGTGAAAGCCACGAGAGGTCCCCGGAAGTGTTCTCTCCCCTGTTTCCCCTGTTCCAGGAGGTTCAAAGACTTCGACGACGAACATTCGCTGTCTCGGGTGTGATTCTCAATAACAGGCATCTGAGAACAAAAGTGCAAGCCTTTTTCCTACTTTCCTACTTTCAGTGTTTTTCCGGGACTCCTGGAGTGGCTTTTTTTAGCGCACCATGCTACAGCGTGGCTCGCTGGACCGAAACCCGGGAAGAGTGTGCACCACGAGAGGTCCCCGGAAGTGTTCTTTCCCCTGTTTCCCATCTTTCCCCTCTTCAGCCACGACGAAGTTACGCACATATCCCTTTGTGCTTTTCTCGTTTCCATGCGCATCTTCCTGGATCAGGTTTCTTGGCGCATGGTCCAGCCGGGTAGAGAAGAACACCAAGAGACCGTGAGTCGGCATTGCGGATTGTCATGGCGAACTGCGTTCCGTGGCGGAAGACTCGGTCGCCAACACTGTCCTCGAGTGGGATTACTCCCCGTGTGTACGCCACAATGTACGCGGCATACCGCTGGTGTCGCTGAGAAGTGATAACGGGTCCTTGTCCTGGCTGTTCAACCCGGCACAGATGGGCACAGGGGATCGGAAGCAGTCGGGACCGTGCACATACGCAGTGCACATGAGGCAGTGCGCCGCTGTGGCCACACCCTGATTGAACAGTTGTGCGCCCGTGGGCTGCGACCGGCAGACACAGAGCCCACTCGCGGTTGGAGGTGGGCTCATAGTGGCCATAAGCTCTTCCCGAGTGTGGCAAGGATACTTGACCGCTCACCATCATCACCATAATTGTGCTGCTGGTCTCCGCAGCCGCAATGAAAAGGTTCACAATGACTGTTATGTGCAGGAATGGAAGTAAAAGTCCACGAATAAATACTAAGACTACTGAGTATTTTTCATTGGAAAACGTTCACCCGCACCCCACCCGCACTCCACACGGACTCACACCGAGTCCGTGTGGAGTGCGGGTGGGGTGCGTGTGGGGTGCGGGTAGGAGTCGTCGGCGGAAAAAAAAAAAATCTGCGCGGAATGCGGCGGACTGCATAGTATGTATGTCCGACATATTTTCAAGTTACCCTTATATGTCCAAGGTGTCTCACATCCCGGTCATTTCGGTCCAAACTTGGGGTCCACATCTGGGTCCAACATTTGGGTCCAACATTTGGGTCCAACATTTGGGTCCAACATTTGGGTCCAACATTTGGGTCCAACATTTGGGTCCAACATTTGGGTCCAACATTTGGGTCCAACATTTGGGTCCAACATTTGGGTCCAACATTTGGGTCCAACATTTGGGTCCAACATTTGGGTCCAACATTTGGGTCCAACATTTGGGTCCAACATTTGGGTCCAACATTTGGGTCCAACATTTGGGTCCAACATTTGGGTCCAACATTTGGGTCCAACATTTGGGTCCAACATTTGGGTCCAACATTTGGGTCCAACATTTGGGTCCAACATTTGGGTCCAACATTTGGGTCCACCATTCGGGTCCAATATGTGGGTGCCTCCACATTGCATCGTGCAAGGGTGGATGATTCCTTGAAGTCAGTAACTTGAACCGAACGCAAGGCCGCGCTACGGAGCAGCGGCCAGTCCGCACTCATCGAAGGGATCACAGGTTGCCGGTTCGAAACAACCTTTTGGAGCTGAACTCAGGCAGAAGTCCGGTCAGTAAGTACATGTATACGACCCTGACACATCAAACTGCGTTGTGCACTCGACATAAAAGACCTGTAGTCGGAACCCCCTCGGTCGGACGGCAGCTGTGCTGGACGGACACAGGAAAAGACGAGTATCATCGGAACTGTCTTTTCGAGAAATGGGGGTCAAAAGCTTCCTAACAAAGACTAACTACAACGGATAGTGTTACAGAGGCGAACGAATCATGCGAAAACCTATGGAGGGGCCCCTCAACAGCTTTCAAAACACAGCATAGTAAGTCAAGGAAAACGTAAGCGTGTGCACATTCTACTTCCGCTTGATCTGCACTTTCCACCTTTCACCATCTTTCTTTGATCTGTTGTGTGTATTTGCGGGGTTATATCATGTCATTTGGTTACTCGAAAAGCACATGACCCCAACATGAGCTCCGAATCCCACCGTGGGTTTGTTACGCATACGCAACGATGGCGCACGGTTCCTTCTGTGAACGGTGCTCGCCACTGGCTACCCAGAGCCGGATTTCAATTTTTTGGTGGAGGCGGAATCATCATGGTGTTTGCAGATGTGCACGGTAAGGTGGATGAAAGTCAAAATAGTATCCCAACATGTAAGGGCTACTTGAAAATATGTCGGACACATAAGGGACATTCTGTAAATATGTCGGACATATAAGAGGCAATATGAAAATATGTCGGACATATGGGCCTATCGGGTGCCCCTAAACATCATGGCGTCCGTGCTGGCGGAGAACAAAGCGGCGGCGTGTGTCCTCGACGACCCGCTCAATGAAAGAGCGTGAGTAGGATGATGGCTAGGAGTCGCCGGGCCCACGGCGGGCGAAGCCGCCGGGCGTGAAGGAGTTCAGGACGATCTTCGATGCCGTCCATGACCACGGCGCTGCTCCGCAGATTCTGGGCGAGTTTCTGGCGCTGCTTAGAACCTCGAGTATGCGGGCGTCCAGGGCGCACAAGGTTCTTGACGTATGAGGCCATAAATTTGGTGCCTCCGCTCGCGCCCCGACTGCTTGGCACAGATCGGAGCGCGAGCGGCCAGACGAGTCCTGGTCAAGACCGCGGCACTCCAACGTCTACAACTTCGAAGCTATCTAAACTTTACACAGGTGCAGGTGTGACACCCGCAAAATGGACTGCACAGTTCACCCGGTGCTGGAGCACACCGTGTGATTGTGACCTCAGAAATCCCACAAAAAAGCCCTGTAGGTGACACCCAACATACCTTTTCTCCAACCAGTGTTTCTGACCCCCGAAACGCAGAAGCACGTTTACCAGAAAAGAGAGAGACCGAGCGGGTGATTTTCAACCCAAAAAGGCAGGAATCCTTGTGGCTTACCACAGGATGCGTTCAATGACCGCAACATTGCGGTCATTGACCGCAAGGTATGCGGTCAATGACCGCATAACTTTCTCAGCTGACCGGTCAAAAACTGACCGGTCAAACATGCGATCATGACCATGACCGGTCCACCACAGCGTTTTACCACCTTGCGCGGTGTCACGGGATGTTTGGCAGCCGCTGCTAAACAGTGCGTGCTAATCCATGTGGTTCATGTACTTAAAAGAACTCAATGCTAAACAAACATAACGTGGGCGGCGCCGAAGCTTTACCAGCTTCGGCTGACACCCTTTGCGCACTTAACCATGGTTAAGAAGACGACTGAAAGCACAGACACGAAGATAGCTCAAAGCATTTGCAAAATAACACGAAAAAGCCTCTAGGCAAAAACCCGTTTTCACATTTCTTCCCCTCTAGCCTCCTTCGAAGTAAGCACAAGGCAGCCCCTCGAGTATTTTATGGTTTGCCGTGCCGCCATATGTCCGCCACCGGGGGGGGTGGGGGGGGGGCGAGGGGTGTCGGCTACAGTAGCCCATACAGGACGAAGCCATGATTTGCCATGCCGTCATCTGTCCGTCAAAAAATATAAAGGCGGGGGAGGGGGGGGGTTCTCCACTGCATGCCGGCAAGTGTCCGCCAAAGTCTAACTGGCACGTTCCCATTGAAAGAACGAAGGCGCAGAAAGCGAGTAAACAACTGGGTTCCTTCATCGTCATAGAGGTGTCTGCCTACCTTACCACAATGGACCGGCTATTCACGCCGAAGTAAAGCGCCTCCAAGCCCGGAAGGGGACATCCAATAAGGGTTCACGACGGAATGAGAGATCACCCGAGCAACACCCTCCCCACCCGGTTGTGGGGACCGTCTCGCACCCCGTGTCCAGTGTGCTCTGCGGAGTTTACTTCGCAGAATGCCACCGTAAAAAGAAGACAAGTCGGTGCTGCCTGGCGAGTCGCAGTCACAATCAGGGCGGCGGACCCTGAGTTCTTTTTTTTAACTGATCGGACACGGTTGTAGGGGCCCCCCCGTGACAGATTCTCCTGTGCTCTGGTAGCACGGGAGCGGCAGTTTCCTGCCTAAACATCAAACTAAGATTGCTCCCTCACCGCGGTGAAAAAAACATACAGAGGACCCCAAAGGTTTCATACCCTACCTACAGAGGTCTAAAGTTCACTCCTTTTCCCCTTCCCCCATTGGCATCAAGCATGCGTGAGAGGCAGTGTCCTGCCTAACCATGAAACTAAGGGTTCCTCCCCTTCCCAGCCAGGCTCCCAGCCTCAGCGGTCAACCGCAGACTCCATTTAATTACCGGCCCTCTAGCCTCCGTCGAAAAAAAAAGCGCCAAGCGGCGCCGCCGAGTGTTTCCCCAGCTGCTCTCTGCTGCTGCGGCACTATATTCCCCTTTTTCCCCGTCAGGTCAGTCCGCTGGCCATCTCTGACGGTAGCCCCGTGCACGACCGACGCAGACCCGACGATCAGGAATGCTTTGTGCGCTTCACTCGGTGACGATCTTGGCTAATTCAATGAAATGAACGCGAAAAGAGAGAAGAGAAAGAAAGAAAAACGCCGCTCCTGGTCCAGGAACGTGACGGTCAACCACAGCTTGCCAAGCTTGAGTCGGAGGCAACTCAGTGTCACAACCCCGTCCGCTCTGCCCTGCGGCTGACCGTCTCGACGAGCTTGTGTTCAGCGCGAGCGCCAAGCCCCAAGGTGCGCCATGCCTTGACGCTTTAGTTTGGGAAATCGGTAGCCACTTGACCCGTAGGCCCGTCGCTCTGCAGTACCGCCGAAAACGCGAAGCTTGGCTCCCGTGGCTTTCCCTGGTACCTAACGTGAAAGGAAGAGAACGAAACGAATTGCACTCACGATGGGGTAACCCCCCGAGATACCCGCTGAATGACGAGAGAAACAGGCTAGCCCAGGAGGTCACGGGGGACCGAGCGCAGGTCCCCTGGACCTCGCGCTGAACGCGGTCCCGAAAAACAAGAAGCAAAGCGGGTGTGGGTGTGGTGGGAAGTCTTTTGTTGTCCGGTTCCTCTGGAATCCGGTGCCCAACACCTTCCTAGTGAGTGGTTCGTTACGCGCTCAGCATTCCCACGATGAATCGACAGAACTGAGGAAGGATTCCGTCATCGAGAACACTGAGGCCAGGCATTTGGCCGAAGACGCGAACCAGCACGCACGATTCTCTGTAACTGCATTTACGGCCTTGTGTTCAAGTGGGTGTCGATGTCCGTAGTCTGTGCCCCTGTCTCTATGTTCGTGACGCGCCTCACCAAGGATCGCGACTCTTCCTTACTGCCTCAGCGGAAGGAAACGCCATTTCCGGAGAAAACACAAGAAGACTCCGCAAGGCCGTTCAGTTGGAGTCTGAGTTGGTGTTCGCTGGTATCTGTGGATGTGTTTCTGTCCTGCTTCTTCTCTGTCCTAGTCTGTGTCGAAGATCGGGGTCCACGTCCGTCTGCGTGAGTTTGTTCCTTTGTGCTTGCTCAGGATATTAGCTACACGTTTCTGGGTCTTCAGTTTCATTGTGGACTTGCGCCACCTCGCAACTGGCAGTCTCCTCAAGCATTTCCTACAAAGCAGGTGCTTGTACAAAAAACCCCGGACTTTCAAGCGAACTTTAAATCTAAAAAAAACAACACACGGTGGTGTAAGCGGAGAACAAAACTCGACCGCGGGTCTCGTAGCAGTAGCTAATCCCTTGAAAGTTGTCATAGTGGGGGCATTGCTGATACTGTGTGTTACGCTAGTGCGCAATTACGATTACACC
Source organism: Diplonema papillatum (assembly GCA_030068145.1). Classification (NCBI taxonomy): domain Eukaryota; phylum Euglenozoa; class Diplonemea; order Diplonemida; family Diplonemidae; genus Diplonema; species Diplonema papillatum. Next base: position 250,912 of record JAPJBO010000257.1, read on the forward strand.
CTGCATGCGATTCGGCTCGCGAGCACACTGGGGCTTACCGTTTTGGTGGTCGAGTCTTCTCGTTCGTCACACACTCACCGGCAAAGAAAGACCAATAACTGAAGAACGGAAGTTCTTTGAGGGTGATGGGTAATGAAGTACTCGGCAAAGCTGGCGCACTAGCCGCCTTCTAGCCGGCATAGATACGAGGAGAGAATCAAGTGAGCGGTAGGAGAGAAGGTCCTGATGTGGCACGCTCTCCATCTCTCTCTCTCTCTCTCTCTCTCACTCGTTTCTTTCTGTTTGAGCTGCATGCCGCCGCCGTAAGTTACAAAATTGCTTTTTTATTCCGCCGCGTTTCCTTCTCAGCCTGCTCGAAGAACGTGCCGACGAGTGGTATCAAGAGTGATCTACAAAACACCCGAGTGTGCTACAAAAGACGGTACAATCCTGCACGTCCGAGCAACGCTCGTCAGTGGCAGCTATGAGGCGAGCAATTACACCTTTGCCCTAGGACCGACGGACCCATGTCCAATCGCTGTTGACACGGAAACCTTCTCCACTTCGACCTTCAATGTTATCCATTGTACAACCAAGATCTGCACTCATCCACGCTCCATCGAGGCTCACGTCAAGGAATTCTCCGTCGGCTACTCACTCCTGCATTAGGAGAATGCTGCCACTGCAAGTTTTCACAGGAATACAGAAAAGGGGGAAAAACAAGTCTAACGTACGCCGAGATAGCCACCATGAGTGAGAGAATAGGCTATCCCAGGAGGTCACGGGGGGACGGAGGGTGGGAACCCCGAATCTCCCGGACCTCGCCACTAAAGCGGCGGAAACAAAGCTAGTGATAATCCTCGCGCGAGGGTAACAGGGGCCGCACGGCCTCGAATGCAAACAGCAGGGAGGGATGGGTGGAAAAAGATCTTCCCCGCCAGCCAGCCCAAAGGAACCTGAAATTCGTTCGTAGTGCCTAGTCGATGAATCGCAAGACTTCGCGGCGTGGGTGGGTGTGCCTCGCATGCACAGTGGCGGTAGACCAGGCTTGAACCACTCTGCAAGAAGAGCTCCAAAGAAAGATCGCAAGTGCTCGAGAGCACGACGCTCCGCCGAGCTTGGCTCAAGAGCCTTTGCTCGCTGCCGTTGAGGAGGGCCCGGCGAGGCGACTCCGCCGAGTGTTTTGTTCTTGTTGTCCACTGGATCTTCAGGACGCTCGTCGTCTGGCCTGCTTTTTTAGTACTATCAATCTTGCGGGTTGCCCTTCACAATGTATTGTGCAGGCGAAAAAGACGTAGGCAGCGTGTTTTGGTGGTTGATCAGAATTCCTTACCTGAATATACACAGGGTAAATACAAGTGGGAAAAACGATCAACCGGCACGCACAAACAAAACGAAGCGCCTGTCTTTTTGACCGCGTCTGTTTGATATCCACCTCGATCCGCCTCTCTCGGCAACCCTATAGGTATCGCGACACGCCAGAAAACCCGTTTGTCGCTGGAAACGGGAGAAGCTATGGATCCGACGAAGACTCCCCCAATCGTCTTGCCGGTCAAGACCGCTCTCCTCGCCTTGTTCGCCAAGTCCACCTTACACAGCCTCCCGATGGGAGTGGTTTTGCCGTCGTTTGTGCGCGGGACTGGGACCCCCTCAATGCGGGAGTGGCACTCCCGCAATGCGGGAATGACCACTCCCGCATTGACTTAGTATATGGCTGCTGAAGTACGGGGTGTAGGAAGCCGACATGTATCCCGTAAGCGGCACACATGCCGGCCAGGGTTCTCAAAGCGGGTCAATGGCAGGCGATGATAACGTCAACGCACAAGACGTGAGAAAGTGCATGCTGCTTCATGTGGTCCATGTACTTAAAACTTCCCAGTGCTTACCGGCGCTTAATCACGCGGGCGGCCCTGGGATTATCCTCCTCAGGTGACACCGCTGTTTTATCTTAAACCGTGTGAGTGCGGTACTGGGCACCCACAACTTTCCCACAATATATATGGTCAGAATAGCCACAACATTCACCCACAAATACACTGTGGCTGTTGTGGCTACGAGTTGTTTTTTGTAGATCGTTGCCACGACTGACGGCCAACTTGTTGCCACGGCTTGACGGGTCTCTTTCGTAATCGATGCCGACGTCGAAAGCTGTGCGCCAGGTGGCGACGCCACGACGAACATGACCCCCCAGGAGTTTGGAGCAGCTAGTCAGGCGGAGCTCATTGCGCAGGGAGTGCCAGATCCACTGGGAAGACAGTGGAAGGCTTCCACTGTTGTTCCTGACCCTCTAACGAACGCCCCGCTGGCAGCGGCAGCGAACACGTCCGTTCTGTCCACGACGCTGTTCCGAAGAACTCAAACGAGTGGACATTCAGCGCAGCGGCGTAGCACCGCAGAGCGCAAGGAACGCAGTTCTCATTTTCTTTTGCATAAGCGCCAAATGCTCGACGATTGCTGCCAGACACAGGACCGAAGGGATCCCCAAGTGCTGTAACTACCGAACCACGTGTTGAACGGACGTGAGGTCATGCGGGTCTACCCCGACACGACAAATCACACAAACACAACAGGTAACAGGTCAAAAGTCCTGAGTGAGAAAGCAACACACGGTGGTGTATGCGAAGAACAAATCTGTTATCGTCGATCCGTCTTGCGACCTTTGTTTGTATGGCAAGGAGTTTTGGACTCGCTAACATGTTACCCACTTTGAACGAAGTCACAACACATAGAATCTGCCGAGGAAAACGAACCAATCCACCTGGTCCGGGCTCCTGGTAAGTTCCCCGAAACTCCCCGAAACTCCCCGCAACTCCCCGCAACTCCCCGAAACTCCCCGAAACTCCCCGATACTCAGCCCGATTTTGGTGGGAAAAAGTGGGGCTGCCGGTGGGTGGGCAGGTGTACAGGTTGGTAGTTGAGTGGACAGATGGGTGGATGGTGGTGGGCAGGTCGGTGGATGGGTGAACAGGTGGGTAGTTGGGTAGACGGGTGCGGGCAAGTGGGTGAGGTGTGCAGGTAGGTGTGCTAGTGTGCTTCGGACGCGGCTCTCTTGAGCCGTCCGTGTTCCTCCTCCTCCGATCCTCTTCCTCTACTAACCGGATGCATCTACCAACTGTAGCTTGGACTCCTGGGCAGTTGTTGAGGCACACCCTTCAGCCTGCGGATTCGGAGGGCCTCAAGGCGAACCAGCAGGTGCTGGAAAACCTGCAGCACCTGCCTTTGAGTCCTTGGACACAGGGAGGAGTCTGAACAGGACGCGTCGTGTGCATGTGCGCAGGTTCAACCATCATCTGACTCTTCTGTTTGCGGTTGCAACCTTCGGTACCACGAGTTTGCCATTCTTATGTCAAACTCTCCAATCCCCTCTTGGGTTTTGGTTTGGGCAAAAAGTATTCGCGCCCGCCATCTCCCGATGACCTTCCCACTTCTGACCACGCTGCAGCAGTCACGTGTAAACCGGGCAGACCCAGTCGTCCCCCATCTGGTCCCGAACGACGAGCACCGCTCCTGCACCCGAGTTTAGCCTTCGATGATTGGAAGCCGTGCCATCGGAAACAGTGGGTCAACCCATCCCGGAATTCTGAATTCGCGCACCCGGTCGAAAGGAGTGTCCACTTCGGAGTCCACGTTCACTTATGTGGGGAGTTGTCGAGCACGGGAGGAACCGGAAATCTCCGGAAAGATGGTACCCGCATTCCAACTCGTCTCGAATGGTCAGTCGACGACCGTATGCAGGTGGGTGGAGGCCCTGGGACTGCGAAGGTGTGACCACCCCATAAGGAGGACTCTCTATCTTGCGTTATCTCTCTGTGCGTCATAACGACGACAGACAACATCCAGCAACGTTGCGACGCCCACATACACGTATGCCTCAACACGCCCAGCACTCGCGCGTAATTCTTCGATGTTGTGGCAATGTTGTTAAAGGGCCGGGTCGAATAATAACACACCCTGAGCCATTATCCAATTCGTCGAACACGAAAAAGATTCCAGGTAGGCATGATGGTTCGAACAGTAGCAGGGTCAAAAAAGATGGTAGTTGTTTTTTTTTTGACAGCCAGACGCGTGTCAAATACCTGTTGTTATTATTCGACTCTCCCTTTCATGCCGCTCATACGAAAAAGAATTCGATCGGGATCGATGTTAACACAAAATTAATTACGACACACACACACACACACACACACACACACACACACACACACACACACACACACACACACACACACACACACACACACACACACACACACACACACACACACACACACACACACACACACACACAGACACCTTCTGCAAACGCCGGATAGTGGCATCACTGGATACCAGCAAGGAATGTTGAGGTCCATTATCGCAGGGGCAGTATCCACGACAGGCCGCACAGGGCAGAGAAGGCCCTGCCCGTATTGTAACGACGAAGAGGGGGAAACGGTGGCGCACCTATGGTGGATGTGTGAGGCATGGAAGGATGTGCGGGAAGAGCACGGCATGGTCACCACAGACAGGACAACGTGGCCAACCTGCCTTAGCATGTGCGGAATAGCGCCTCTCTACAGGCATGGGGTCGATGCGGCTGCGCAGCCGATCCCCCTGGATCATGTACGAGCGTGTGCTTTCGTCGGAAACCTGCAGCGTTTCTTCCTTGCAGTACTGCGTGCTCGTCAAATACGCGACGACAGAGCACAAGAGACGTCACGCCACCACCGCTTAGCCCAATATCCATGGGGATGGACGACACCGTGCCCGAGAAGGATATCCATGCCGACAATCGAAGTGGGGACGGTTTCGCAGCAATGGAAGCAGACTGAGGCGCTCTGGAAGGCGCTACACTGGTGGATCGGCAAGTTGTGCTGGGCACATATCGGATCCGAACACACGGTGACGTTCTTAGAGCTAGCCGTCGACTTTGAGCTCACGACGGGAGAACGGCTGCCGGACGTGTCGGATCGGCGAATCCAGCCACCCACAATGCGGAAGACCAAAACAACGACAGCCCGGGAGATCCTCCCACCAAGCGAAGCGCAGTCGGGCTTGTGTCTGTACTTCGATGGCGGGTCGAGGCAAAACGGCACCGCGTTGGCTGTGGCAGGTGCTGGCGCGGTTGTATACGAAGATGGGAAGAAGATCGCGGAGGTCATCGTCCCCCTAGGCCGAACGACCAACAACGTGGCAGAGTTTAGCGCTCTGGTCGGGGGCTTGCACTTGCTCGGGGAGCAGCCCCCGAGCGTGCAAGGACCCGTAACGGTCCGAGGTGATTCGAAGGTAGTGATCAGCACGATGAAGAAGACAGCGCAGTGCAAGCCGATCCTGCGGCCGTACCTCCTGCAGGCGACGGCGTCCATGGGAGCCCTCGCGCCACGGTTCAATTTCAACCTGGAGCATGTCGCGCGTGACCGCAACACCGACGCCGACGCGCTGAGCAACGCGGCGATGGACCAGGTGCAAGAGCAGACATCTGGAGAGGTGAGCACCGTCATGGCGCAGTACGAAGCGTACAGACGGAGTGCGCTGGCAAAGGCCCGAACCCTGCACAGGCTAGCAAACACGGCCGCGCGGATTTACGGCACAGCCTGGCACCCTGGACGCGTTGCGAACGTGACGAGCGCTACGGCCTTGGGCGGTGGGGTAATGCAGGGCGTATCGTGCCGAGCCGTGCTCTCACCGCAGACGGAGGCAGTGCTACGATCGATGAGCCGGGGCGCATCCGACACGGAAGGAACAACCCCGAATCCGTTTGTCAAGGCCCACGAAAGGTGGGCAGCAAGTATCCAACCCGAGCGATACTACGAGGCGACCTGGAAGGAAACAGCAGAGTGGAAAGGGAGAGGACGAGAAGACCCTCCCAGTCAACGATCTCACCCGCCAACGAGACGGAATGTCAATGCGGCCTTAAGATGTACTAAGCATGACGCCCCGCGCTGCACCACATGTACGAGAAGGCGAATACCCCCGGACACCTGCTGTAGACAGCAACATGCAAATCACGAAGAAGGAAACCAATGCCAGTCGAGGCTGCATTTCCGTGTACGTCGCAACCACCGCGAGCGGCCGGCTGGTGCATCAGCAGTAACGTAGGTGCATTGCGCAACTGGGCTAGACTCCGCTCAGGGGTTACCCATTACTGAGATTTCACACACACACACACACACACACACACACACACACACACACACACACACACACACACACACACACACACACACACACACACACACACACACACACACACACACACACACACACACACACACACACACACACACACACACACACACACACACACACACACACACGTGGATACACGTGGACACACTCTCGCTAAGGGGGGCGCCACGTTATAATGAGTCCGCCACACACACACACACACAAGCACGTACTGCCACTACCGCAGATACGATGCGCGTACTAGTTTCCTATACCAAAAGGAACCTTTTCGACAATGGTCACCCGAGACTTCAAAACCCCGAACCCTAAGCGAACTTACACTCTGAGAAATCGTGAAGCGCGTCACGTAAGTCCTTACCGAGCAAACAAAGACGCCAAAACTGATCGTCCTCCTCGGGACTGTATCTCAGTTGAGGAGGTGACCCGCAGCGAAGGGTAAGTGTCGGCGTTTTCGGACAACGTCCTTGCTCCCGCTGGCCTGACGTGGTTAAACGCTCGCATGTCATGTCAGACACAGCGATCTTCTACTACCCGTCTTGAAACACAGACCAAGGAGTCAAACACGTGTGCGAGGCTTAGGGGGTCAAACCCACAAGCCGCACTGAAAGGGAGATGTGCCAATCCTTGAGGACGCAGCACAGCCCGATCCCGATTTACTGGAAAGGGATTTGAGGTTAAGTACACTTGTTGGGACCCGAAAGATGGTGAACTATGCCTGGATAGGACGAAGCCGGGGGAAAACCCTGGTGGAGGTCCGTTGCGGTGTTGACGTGCAAATCGCTCGTCAAAGCTGGGTATAGGGGCGAAAGACCCATCGAACCATCTAGTAGCTGGTGACCTCTGAAACTTCCCTCACAAACCCACTTGTTGCAGAATATTTTTGAGGTACGGAATATTTCTTTGATTATCTTGGGGGTTTGCAAGTACGAATTTCATGGTATGCGGGTTCGGGTACGCGGTTTGCGGGCTCGGGTTTGCGGGTTCGGTTTGCGGGTATGCGGGGTTTGGGTATGCGGGTTTGTGGGTTCGGGTATGCGGGGTTTGCGGGTTCGGCTATGCGGGTATGCGGGTTAGGGTTTGCGGGTTAGGGTATGCGGGTTTGCGGTTTGCGGGGTTTGCGGGTTTGCGGGTTTGCGGGTTTGCGGGTTTGCGGGTATGCGGGGTTTGGGTATGCGGGTTTGCGGGTTCGGGTATGCGGGGTTTGCGGGTTAGGGTATGCGGGTTAGGGTATGCGGGGTTTGCGGCTCGGGTATGCGGGTTTGCGGGTTCGGGTGCGGGTTTGGGTGGGTTGTCCTGTGTCACCAAATGGACGTACCCCAAATATACCGTACCTACTAGTTCCATGTTTCGCTTTTATCTTTCAAATTCTTCCCCAAGTCACTTGGTTGTCAATGTCTCTAAGCATGCACCCACAAGCATGTGTCATTACGGTCTTGCTACAGGAATCGGTGAAGATGACACTTATGTACCGAAAGGCTGAAAACTATTCAGTAGCCCTCGTCACTGAAACTAATACGCAATGTTTCACAGCCAATGTTCTGGGGTTTCAACAGTTTTCAAGTTTCACTAAGTACGTCAGACCCCATGTTTTTAGTACGAAACGTGTTAATTAAGAAACACTTTGGCCAAAAAAGTAGCTAAGAAACATTTACACGTTTCGTATTAAACCCGCATACGGTATGTCCAAGGGTGAGTGGCATTTCTTTTTCCTTCGCGCCTTTGGCGCGATGTTGCTAAAAAATACCGCTAAAAATGGCAAAGCACATGGGAAATAAGAGCGCGCGCTAAACTACGTCGAATAGTCGGCAATAGGCAACAAAGATACACGCACAAGCACACGTACTGCCACGGTACACACACTACACCTTAAAGGAACCTTCGCGACAATGGTCACCCGGAGACTTTAAAACCCCGGATCCTTAAGCGAACTTGCACTTTAAAAATGTTGGTGTAAGCACTGCAGGTGCAGATACACCAAAACTGTGGACCCATTATCATTAGGAATCATAGGAGAATAGGGTTCCCCTGAGTAGCAGGTGCGCCTTTAGCTGCCTGATCGTACCACCTTTGCACAAGGCGAAGTACAAGTTGTAATGCATTCGTATGCCGTTCAACGAGCACAAGAACGATGTTGTCTGCAGGTGGTGGATATATCCGATTTGGTCCATGATGTCCATGATCAGGCATGGCTTTAGGAGCTGCGTCATTGTGGGTTTTTGTCCAGGACCGGCAGGACCTGGACCCCGGTGAAAGCAATCCCGTTTTCTTCCGCAAGAATGGACCTAATCCCAGAAAAAAGCCGACTTGGATGGACACCTGGAGTTGCCATCCACGACGCCGTACTAGCCATAGGGCAACAATGCAATGATGTGGTAGGAGCCACAGAGCAAACAATACAACATTGCAACAATTCAACGATGTGGTAGTAGCCACAGAACAGTAGGCCGAGCACTGCACACAGCAATCGCGACGCCTGTCAATCAACCACAAACCCGGACCGACTGTTCGCCTGAGTTACCATCCACGACGCCGTACTACTGGGGGGGCCCAAATACAATAGGTACTCAAATACAATATTATTTCGGAATACAATAGGTACGCTGAAATGGGGGTTTCGTTGAGCATTGTTTCGGAATACAATATTATTTGTCCCCATTGGGGTTTTGCAGGGGGTTCCACGGGCTTCCCGTCACGAGAGCAGCTTCTTTTTCGAGAGAAGTTCAATGTGGAACACTCCCAAAGCTGAAAGTTCAATCCTGCTACTTGATTTCGCTATCTGTGGCATTTTCCTCAGGTTAGGGGGCGCATAATTTTTCAGGCCTACCCCAAAACAAAAAGAATTGCCCGCTTTTTTTTAGCCCGTGGTCCAGCGGTCACCACACCCACATGTGCTGCTGAGGGTGCTGGTTCGATTCCTCGGCGGAGTGGTTTTTCTAAAGTCTGAAATGCTATCTGGGTGCCAGATTTTTGGCCACATCGAGTGCAGAAAAGGTGTCATACATGCCGGGAGGCAGCTCTTTCCATCCCACAAAATATTTGCCAAATCTCCTCCAATGTTGACCTGCAGGTGCCTGCACCCTGACTATCTGCATCCAGACTGTTTGAAAACCCGGGTTTCTCTATCCTTCCCCTCCAAATACAATATTATACCTATTGTATTTGGGCCCCCCCCAGCAGGTCTTTGCCGAATGAATGAATGAATGAAAAACAAGGCAGGTTGGCAGGGGAAAAAAAAGCTAGCTTCGCACATCCCCAGCTCCAAAAAAAAACAATACACTTTTGAGTGTAGAGAAAAGTGGGGTTGGCTCGAATAGAGGCTATTCACAGTGCATGTTCATAGGACCTCCAGTCTCGAAAAATTAGTAGTTGGCAGCGTACTACATGAAACTCACCAAAGCAGGTGAGTTCCGCTAGTGCGCACAAACAAACGAAAGCGCCATGCTAATCTTTTTGGTACGTGCGTGGTTCACGCACGTACCCAAACGGGCTTTTTTGTGTTAACAATGCACTGTTGGTACTAGAAATTAGTAGTTGGCAGCGTACTACATGATACTTACCAAAAGCAGGTGAGTTCCGCTAGTGCGCACAAACAAAAGAAAGCGCCATGCTAATCTTTTTGGTACGCGCGTGAATCACGCCCACGCTCACGCCCGCAGACCTCCCGAAAACGAATGAATAGCGAGAGCGTAACGCGCGTTTTACTACCATGACCAGAAACCAAAAGCCAGCGTTCTTATTCACATAAGCGCCAGTTTGGAAGGAAATACTCGACAAAAGCTGCGAGACACAAAGCACCGAAGGGATGCTGTAACTACCGAACACGCGTTGACGGACGTGCGAGGAAGATCATGCGGGTCTGCCCCCCCCTACGCGACAAGACAGTCCTGAGTGAAAAAAAACAACACACAATGGTGTAAGCGAAGAACAAATCAGATTGTGGAGTATTGTGTTTTCCCCCTCTAGCCCTACATTTCCTCCCTTCCCATTCGGAGTCCAAGCAGCTACGCCGAGTATTTCTTTTTGAACGAACGCGTCCTTCCTCCCTCTTTGCGTCCCTCCCCGGTCTTTTTGGATGCCGAAATGAAAACGAAGAGATGATTCCCTCCGCTTGTCCCTCCTTTTCTCAACGCAGGTAATCTACGACAGCGGATCGTCGTATATTGATTCAAAGCGCTGTGCAACGAGTTTTCGGAACCGAACCCTCATTCCCCGTACCCGTTCCAGCCACGGTAGTCCACTACACTCTCGTGAAAAGCTGATGGCGCAGAACCGGCGGCTTTCGTAGAGTAGCGAAATCCCCCGTCACGCCGTTCAAGCTGGGCAGCCCTTGTGGGGTGGGCCTCCAGAACACTGGCTGCGTTGTGGGTGGTATCGTCTTCAGCAAAAGGATGCGTTGAGCTGTCGCTGCGTGCTGGCACAGCCTGCAGGATAACACAAGTCCTGTGTTCGGCACCCTTCGGCGTCGGAACAGATCCACCGCCTTAGAAACTCGCACAAGAGCCTGGAGAGTCGACCCAGACCGTGGTTACATTGATGTGTTGTCGGTGGTTACATTGATGTGTTGTCGGTGGTTACATTGATGTGTTGTCGGTGGTTACATTGATGTGTTGTCGGTGGTTACATTGATGTGTTGTCGGTGGTTACATTGATGTATTGTCGTTAGGATGACATTGGGAGTTGTG
>JAPJBO010000258.1:0-261312 GCA_030068145.1 Diplonema papillatum
CGGCCCCCGCCGAAAGCAATTCTTTCACGATGGCCACCTCGCCTGCTCCGCAAGCCGCGAAGAGAGCAGTCATGCCGTAGTTGTCTGCGGCGTTGACGTCGGCCCCCGCCGACAGCAAAACTTTCACGATGCGTTCTGCGCCCGTCTCACTCACAAAAATCAGTGCAGTGTCGCCGTCGTTGTCTGCGGCGTTGACGTCAGCCCCCGCCGACAGCAATTCTTTCACGATGGCCACCTCGCCTCTTCTGCAAGCCGCGACGACCGTTCAACACGTGTTCGGCAGTTACATGCTGCAGCACTTGGGATCCCTCCAATTCTTCTTTTTTGTCCAGACAGCTTCGTCGAGCATTTCGACGTAGCATTGTTCTTCGCTTAGACCGCCGTGTGTGTGTTGTTTTCTCACTCAGGACATTGCCATGTTGTGCTTGTGTGTCTTGTCGTGTAGGGGTAGACCCGCATGACATCGCGTCCGTTCAACACGTGTTCGGCAGTTACATGCTGCAGCACTTGGGATCCCTCCAATTCTTTGTCCGGACAAATTCGTCGAGCATTTCGACGTAGCATCGTTCTTCGCTTACACCGCCGTGTGTGTTGTTTTCTCACTCAAGACTTTGACATGTTGTGCGTGTGTGTCGTGTAGGGGTAGACCCGCATGACATCGCGTCCGTTGAACACGTGGTTCGGTAGGTTCCTTGCCCAGACAGCTTCCGTCGAGCACTTCCTTCTCAAAGCTCGCGCGTACGTAACAGCAAACCAAACGGGAACGGCGGAAAGAAGCGAGCATTACATGTGTTCCCAGCGTCACCGGATTCACCCGCGAAGATGCCTCATTTGCTTAATGAACAGCGCCGGCCGCCAGATTTTCTTCGGTCCAGTCTGGTATAAGTGACAGGAAACTTGTTTGATCCTGCCAGTAGTCAATATGCTTTCAAGGATTAAGCCATGCAAGTCTCAGTAAATGGACTAACAGTGGGTCTGCAGACGGCTCATTAAATCGGCGGCAATCTACGCGGGAAACTGGTCGCAAAATGTCTGCTCTGCAGAGGGAAACCTCCGAAGGCAGACGCACAAGGCGGCCGCATAAAATAAACGTTCGTCGTATCCGTAAAAATCAGAGTCTAGCCACAATGGAGCGGGGACCAGTGGCCCATGATAACTGGACTGGACAGCGGCGTTGTGCGTATAAGTCGAACTTTGAGTGCGAGAGCCCCTCCGAAGAAATGTGAAAACGGGTTTTTGCCTAGAGGCTTTTCGTGTTATTTTGCAAATGCTTTGAGCTATCTTCGTGTCTGTGCTTTCAGTCGTCTTCTTAACCATGGTTAAGTGCGCAAATGGTGTCAGCCGAAGCTGGTAAAGCTTCGGCGCCGCCCACGTTATGTTTGTTTAGCATTGAGTTCTTTTAAGTACATGAACCACATGGATTAGCATGCACTGCCTTGAAAGTCAGGTTATCGGATGACGTCGTCACCTGCCATTGCGTCGTCAAGGTCGAGCATTTGTGGAGCTAGCGGGGTTTGGCTTTCTTGCGATTCCAGAGACTGAGTCGGCGAGTACGAGGGCGGGCAGGAGTGCCCGTCTTCCACTTTCGAGGGCATTGGCGTACCCGCGGTCCCCGGTCGTTTCTGAGAGCTGCTTGTTTAGCATTGCGTTCTTTTAAGTACATGAACCACATGGATTAACATGCACTGCCTTGAAAGTCAGGTTATCGGATGACGTCGTCACCTGCCATCGCGTCGTCAAGGTCGAGCATTTGTGGAGCTAGCGGGGTTTGGCTTTCTTGCGATTCCAGAGACTGAGTCGGCGAGTACGAGGGCGGGCACGTGTGCCCGTTTTTGACTTTCGAGGGCATTGGCGTGCCCGTGGTCCCCGGTCGTTTCTGAGAGCTGCTTGCCCTCGGAACCTTCTTCTTCCTTCGATGCACCCCTGACTCGGGGGTGGTCGCCTTCGTCTTCTTCCGCTTGCGGCCGGCGATCGGGCCTTCCTTCGGGGTGCCAAGCACCCTCTTCTTCAGCGCTGGTCGTTCGCTGGTTCCTGGCGTTGGTGGCGGCCTCTTGGTCGCCCGTCCGGTTGCCGCCGTCTCCTTTTTCGTTGCCGCGAGCGGCTGCCAAACATCCCGTGACACCGCGCAAGGTGGTAAAACGCTCGTTTGTTTTCTTTTCGAATGCTTTTGATGGGGCATGCAGGCCTGAAGAGGATGCACACTTGCTGTCCTCAAGAGGAAAAGAGGTCGAAAAAAGAAACGATCCTCTTTACCTCTAACCACACCCCCATCTGTAAGAACACGCTGCGCCTGAAGGATACCGTTCTTGCCTGCACGTCACCCGGAGGCTCTCAAAAAGGCCCGGGGTTTCAAGCGAGCTTTCACTTCCAGAACACTTTTGCCCCTCGTTGGCGCAGCTGGAAAGAGACGAGCGATGGCTTCTACGATAATGAAGAAGCCATCGGTGTACAAGTGGCACGCTTGCTGTTTTCTGAAGAGGATGCACGCTTGCTGTTCTTTGAAGAGGATGCACACTTGCTGTCTTCTGAAGAGGATACACACTTGCTGTTCTTTGAAGAGGATGCGCACCTGCTGTCCTTTAAAGGGTGAAGGAACCTACGGCAAAATAAACCGGGGACCCCCGGGAATAGTGCAACAGAAAATAATCCGAAACGTGCCGGTCAACTTGGGGGACGCAGTCCATACCCGTAAAGCAGTAAGACCACGACTCCAGTCAGTGAGGGGCATGGTATCTGCACAACGCCGCTGTCCAGTCCAGTTATCATGGGCCACGGAAGAAGCCCGTGCAGCAGGGAGTGGAGACGAGGTGATGCAAGACGAAGGGGAAGCGCGAAGCGACCAGCCCTCACGGACCAGCAAGACGCAAGACCAGGCGATCAAGAGAAGGAGGGGGACGCGACCCAGAGACCCGGGCTAAGTAGCCTGGTGCGCAGTCGGACGGACCTTTCTTCGGAGGGGCAAAGTACCTAGCCCAGTCCTACCTGGAGCGCTGGCCCGGCGAGCTACGAGGGCACAAACCTTTTCCTTTTTCCCCCGTCTCTTTTCCATGGGAATTTAATGCCAGCTAATTTCGTGCAAAGCGCCGGCAGAGAACGAAACCACCGAACAGGACACGCATTTTCTTGTCCGGGGTTTCGGGCTCTGTCGCTTTCCGGAACTGGCGACACTACCAAGGTCGAATATACTCTTCCCGCAGTGGCCGCTGATAGACGCCTCTGGCCCTTATCGGCTGTCGGGCGGCCGGGTTGACATGGGTGGTCTCCGGCCCGCCCCTTCTGATAGACCTGGTGCTATCGGTTACCGCCTTCTTTTCTGGGCTTCCGGGCTGACATCGTCGGCCCGGTTGCCCGGCGTGGCTTCTGATAGACTTAGTGGTCTCTGTCCTGCTATCAGATACCCCGCCTTCTTTTTTGAGCTTCCGGGTTTGACTTAGTGGTCTCTGGCCTGCCCCGGTTGCTCTGCGTGACTCCTGATAGACTTAGTGGTCTCTGTCCTGCTATCAGTTGCCGCCTTCTTTTTCTTTCAAGCTCCCGGGTGACATGGGGGTCTTTGGCCTCCCCGGTTGCGCGCGTAACCTCTGATAGACTTAGCGTGCTATCGGTTACCCGCCTGCTTCGGCTTCCGGTTGACATAGTCAGCCCGGTTGCCCGGCGTGAGTTCTGATAGACTTAGTGGTCTCTGTCCTGCTATCAGTTACCCCGCCTTCTCTTTTGTTTTTAGAGCTTCCGGGTTTGACTTAGTGGTCTCTGGCCTGCCCCGGTTGCTCTGCGTGACTCCTGATAGACTTAGTGGTCTCTGTCCTGCTATCAGTTGCCGCCTTCTTTTTCTTTCAAGCTTCCGGGTGACATGGGGGTCTTTGGCCTCCCCGGCTGCGCGCGTAACCTCTGATAGACTTAGCGTGCTATCGGTTACCCGCCTGCTTCGGCTTCCGGTTGGCATAGTCTGCCCGGTTGCCCGGCGTGAGTTCTGATAGACTTAGTGGTCTCTGTCCTGCTATCAGTTACCCCGCCTTCTCTTTTGTTTTTAGAGCTTCCGGGTTTGACTTAGTGGTCTCTGGCCTGCCCCGGTTGCTCTGCGTGACTCCTGATAGACTTAGTGGTCTCTGTCCTGCTATCAGTTGCCGCCTTCTTTTTCTTTCAAGCTCCCGGGTGACATGGGGGTCTTTGGCCTCCCCGGTTGCGCGCGTAACCTCTGATAGACTTAGCGTGCTATCGGTTACCCGCCTGCTTCGGCTTCCGGTTGACTTAGTCAGCCCGGCTGCCCGGCGGGAGTTCTGATAGACTTAGTGGTCTCTGTCCTGCTATCAGTTACCCCGCCTTCTCTTTTGTTTTTAGAGCTTCCGGGTTTGACTTAGTGGTCTCTGGCCTGCCCCGGCTGCTCTGCGTGACTCCTGATAGACTTAGTGGTCTCTGTCCTGCTATCAGTTGCCGCCTTCTTTTTCTTTCAAGCTCCCGGTTGACATGGGGGTCTTTGGCCTCCCCGGTTGCGCGCGTAACCTCTGATAGCCTTGGCGTGCTATCGGTTACCCGCCTTCTTCGGCTTCCGGTTGACATAGTCAGCCCGGTTGCCCGGCGGGAGTTCTGATAGAATTAGTGGTCTCTGTCCTGCTATCAGTTACCCCGCCTTCTTTTTTCAAGCTTCCTTAAGCTTCCGGGTGTGACATAGTGGCCTCTGGCCTGCCCCGGTTGCCGCGTGTGACTTCTGATAGACTTAGCGTGCTATCGGTTACCCGCCTTCCTTATGCTTCCGGGTTTGACATAGTGGCCTCTGGCCTGCAGTTGCCGCGCGTGACTTCTGATAAACTTAGCGTGTTATCGGTTACCCGCCTTCCCGCCTTCTCTATGCTTTCGGGTTTGAGTGGCCTCTGGCCTGCCCCAGTTGCAGCGCGTGACCGCTGATAGACTTAGCGTGCTATTGGTTACCCGCCTTCTTTTAAGCTTCCGGGGTTGACATGTTGGTCTGTGGCCTGCCCTGGTTGCCGTGCGGGGCTCTGATGGACTTAGTGGTTCCTGGCCTGCTATCAGTTGTTTCATCTTCTTTGAGCGTCTAGGTTTGACTGAGTGGCCTCCAGCCTGCCCCAGTTGCCGCGCGTGACTTCTGATAGACTTAGCGTGCTATCGGTTACCCGCCTTCTTTAAGCTTCCGGACTTGATGGTGGTCTCTGGCCTGCCCCGGTTGCGCGTCGATCGACGAGGCTGTCGATGAGTCCGCACGAGTCAGCACGAGGATGAAGCGCAAGGAGAAGCAGGACGGCTGCTACGTCCTGGCCATGGCGCAGATCGACGAGGTGAAGCGGTTTGTGGCGCGCAAGCAAGCCCGCCTGGCGGGGCGACGCGACACCAACCTGCATCGGTTCTCACAGGAAACAGCCACCCACGATGCGAGCTAGATGCTAATGTACATCGAGCGATACCTGACGTTCATCCGCATGTCGTGCAGTCGACGTCGCACACGGTCTATCTGTTATCGACATGGGCCTGTTCAGCCGATCCCCACACCAGGGCTCGTCGATGCCACAAACGGTCTTTTCACACTACTTCAAGTTCAAGCCGGACGACCTCGTGGCTCGGAAGGTGTTCAGAGGGATCAAGTGGGCCAGGGGGGAAGGTGTGCAGCCCTTAGACATGCTGCCGTACCTCCCAGGAGGGTCACCAGCCGGGTTCGACCTTGACACATGGGGCTCAATGGCTGACTCGCCGGCGGTGTTTACCCCCTGTTTAATATTTGAAAGTTCGTCGTCACTCTATCAACGCGGAAGGGACTCACCTCATCCGCGCATCAGCACCAACTCATCTCTCACTCCGGACGCTGTGTATTGCAGCGCCGACTGTCGGCTTCTGGTCCGCCGGAGTCAAGTTCCAGCTCCGAGGCGTGCTGAGGAGGTATGAGTTCGCCGAGCGCGCCCTCGGCGCCTTACCGGTGGACAGGGACATGTCCCAGATCACGACGAAATCACCGCGGCACTTCCTGCACACTGACACCGGTTCGGAGGCCCAGCGCATGCGCCTGGATTTCTTGATCCGCTGGGAAAGAGAGGTCCTCGCAACTTCCGCCGCATGGGCCCACATTGGCCTTCCAGACGAGATGCGGGATCTGGGTATCCAGGGCGCCGACGCCCTGCTGCCTCACCTCAAGTACGGCAGCGAATTTCTTGACCAGCTGGAAAGAGACGTCCTTGCAACTTCCGCTGGTCTGCGCGACGTGGACCCCCCAGTACGAGATGCCGCGGGATCTGGGTACCTGGGGCGCCACCTGCTGCATCACCTCAGGACGGGCTGCCCAGTATCGGAGTTAGTGGGTACGTCACCCACTCGCCTGGCCCGCCCGGTCAGTCCGAGATCACCAAAGAAGACCTGCTGCACCGCCAACCCGACGTCCTGGCAAGGTCGAGGCAGGTCATCCGTGCCGACCGGATCTGATCTCGGCGTGGGGACAACGACGTCGCCCCGGGCAACGCGTGCGTGACAAGGTCCCGGGAATAACATCGCGGCCCTGCCCACGCAAGCTCCTACACGCTTGGGGCGGGACTCCCCATCCGGGGCATCCTGCACTGCAGAAGGGGGGAAGTCGACCAGCGTGTTGTTGACGCAGCAATAGCGAAGTGCGCTAGGGCCGACCGCTGGCTGGTCCTGGCAGCGCTTCAGTCCCCTGATGTCGCGAAGGAGACGCGGTTGCTAGCTCCCGTTCGGGGCTTCCTCCCCGCCCTCCTGCGTTCGGGCGCTGCGCCAAAGGTCCATTGGGATAAGAGCCATTGGGACAATCCAATAGACACGTGAGCTGAATGGCGCGGTCGGCCAGCAAACGCAAGCTTGCTCGCCGCCAGCTGAGCTCCGTCTGTTAGACTCACAGCCACGGTTGCGCACCTGCCGCCTCCGTCGCTTAGTCAGTCCCGCACAGGCCGCCCCTGCTAGCAGCGGCTGCGCCGTCGGCTCTGTCCCACAGCTTTAGCAGGCCAGCTAAGGACCGTAACCACGTATTCTGTTTGGGCGAACGCGGCATTAAATGTACGTTAAATGCGCGGGACGAGTGGGAGCAACGGCTCCGAGTGACCCCTCGAAGGAGCGGAATTTAATGGGAATTTAATGCCAGCTAATTTCGTGCAAAGCGCCGGCAGAGAACGAAACCACCGAACAGGACACGCATTTTCTTCCCACCCGCCCGCCCCAGAAAATAGACGGGGGGTAGCCCACTTGAGGGTTCCTTCTCGGCCAACGAGTCGCGAGGTAAAGGTATGTTGTGGGCCTTCGGGAGCACGCGTTCCCAGCGGCACGCTATGCGAGCGCCTTCCGAGGCACGGGTTCGGTATCGTCTCCGAAGGAACGGACGGCTGCACGCTAAAGCGCTCCCTCCATGCGCGAGATATGCACCTCGCTCCCTCCAAGCGCTATAATTAATGTACCCCGCGAACGCCTCCAGCCTCCGAGCTGTCATCGGATACGGCGGATGCCCGCTCGCACCACTCCCTGTGGACCGAACACAAGTGTTTCACGACGCCTGCGTGGCCGAAACGTTCGGCTAAAGCAAGTGCTCTGTCGCCGAATATGTCCTCAGCCCTTGCATCGGCACCGTGCGACAGCAATTCTGCCGCGATGGTTTCGTTGCCGTTCTCGCAGGCCTCCATGAGCGCCGTCCTGCCCTTGTTGTTTGCGGCGTTGACGACGGCCCCCGCCGACAGCAATTCTTTCACGATGGCCACCTCGCCTGTTCTGCAAGGCCGGAAGAGAGCAGTCTGGCCGCTGATGTCTGCGGCGTTGACGTCGGCCCCCGCCGACAGCAATTCTTTCACGATGGCCACCTCGCCTCTTTGGCAAGCCACGAAGAGAGCAGTCCGGCCGTACGTGTTTACGGCGTTGACGTCAGCCCCCGCCGACAGCAATTCTTTCACGATGTGTTCCCTGCCCAACTGACTCGCGCAAATGAGTGCAGTGTCGCCGTCATCGTTTGCCGCATTCACGTCGGCGGCGCGGGCCCCACTTGTCCGCAAAAGCAACCTTTTGACGATGTCTGCGTGTCCTTGACTGCTGGCGAGGATGAGCCCTGTGGCCCCCGCTTTGGTACACTCGGAAATAAATGCGATGGTAGTCCCCATAGTTCAGTTCCTTTTCCACAGGCACCTGAATTTGGGTTTGGATGCCGTCCGCAATTTGAGAGCCTCCTTGAGGCTCTGGTCATGGGGTATATACGTTTCCTTGACGGCTGGCGAGGATACAGCCCCGTGGCCCCCCGCTTTGGAGTAGCGGCGACGGCAACCCCATGGTTCACTTCCTCTTCCGGGGGGGGGTTTAGACGTATTGTTCGTCTGCGCACTTTTACTTTCGTTGGCGAAGGTGGCACCAACGGGATCACATTCTCTTCCAGTGCTAGCAATCTTGCGGTTTCCCCTTCAACGACGGCGGTCGGGTTTCCGACGTCCGCGTGTCTCCTTGACGGTTTGCTTGCGAAGATGATCCCCGTAGCTTCTGACTTGGGAACGCCAGCGACGGCAGGCCTCACGTTTCAATTCCTCTTCCACATGCTCCTGATTGCGATTAAGGGTGGGGTTTCAACGTGCAACCGATGAAGCTGGACGAACAGTTGAAGGAGAAGCGAAGCACTAAACGCGCGCTCTGAGCGCGACAATAAAGACGAGCTGAGGAGGCGAAAACATGAAACATCACGTGCGAAGAGATGACCGCGACTGTTTGCATTCTGGACGAGAGTTGCGTATCGCAGTGAATCACGGGCCACCACGGTCTATCAGGTCCATCCCTATCCCCCGTTGCGGCCTCCAAGCCGGAGCAGAAAAATGACAACCCGGACTAATCGACCCGGCGACCGCCTTCCGGAGGGCATTTGAAGCTTGAGTTTTTTCACCGCACAAACTGTGTCGCTGAACCGTACTGTTCGGCCGGGGGGCGGTGCCCTCCGGATCCCCGTTGATCCTGCCAGTAGTCATATGCTTGTTTCAAGGATATTAAGCCATGCAAGTCTCAGAGTAAATGGATTAACAGTGGGTCTGCAGACGGCTCATTAAATCGGTGGCAATCTACGCGGGGAAGGTGCCTTTTGGGCCCAGTTGGATAACAATGGTAACTCCATCCCACAGTATAACTGAGAAAGGGAGTTCACCACCTCCCCTCCACGACCCGCTGACGGATACCGGGCTCCGCGGGGGCCGCCGTCTCAGCGGGATCCTCAGGCTCCCGCTCCTTCCGCTTCCTGCCCTGTGCAGCCGATACAGACAACAATTGCTTCACGACGCCTGCGTGGCCGTGCCTTCTGGCGTAAACGAGTGCTGTGTCGCCGAGCTCGTCCGCAGCACTTGCATCGGCGCCGCACGCCAGCAATTCTGTCACGATGGTTTCGTTGCCGTTCTCGCAGGCCGCCATGAGCGGAGTCCTGCCGTTGTTGTCTACGGCGTTCTCGTCGGCCCCCGCCGAAAGCAATTCTTTCACGATGGCCACCTTGCTGCTACTGCAAGCCGCAAAGAGAGCAGTCCACCCGTTGTTGTCTGCGGCGTTGACGTCGACCCCCGCCGACAGCAATTCTTTCACGACGGCCACCTCGCCTCTTCTGCAAGCCGCGAAGAGAGCAGTCCAGCAGTCGTTGTCTGCGGCGTTGACATCGGCCCCCGCCGACAGCAATTCTTTCACGACGGCCACCTCGCCTCTTCTGCAAGCCGCGAAGAGAGCAGTCCAGCAGTCGTTGTCTGCGGCGTTGACGTCGGCCCCCGCCGACAGCAATTCTTTCACGACGGCCACCTCGCCTCTTCTGCAAGCCGCGAAGAGAGCAGTCCAGCAGTCGTTGTCTGCGGCGTTGACATCGGCCCCCGCCGACAGCAATTCTTTCACGACGGCCACCTCGCCTCTTCTGCAAGCCGCGAAGAGAGCAGTCCAGCAGTCGTTGTCTGCGGCGTTGACGTCGGCCCCCGCCGACAGCAATTCTTTCACGACGGCCACCTCGCCTCTTCTGCAAGCCGCGAAGAGAGCAGTCCAGCAGTCGTTGTCTGCGGCGTTGACATCGGCCCCCGCCGACAGCAATTCTTTCACGATGGCCACTTCACCTCTTTCGCAAGCCGCGAAGAGAGCAGTCGTCCCGTCGTTGTCTGCGGCGTTGACGTCGGCCCCCGCCGAAAGCAATTCTTTCACGATGGCCACCTCGCCTGCTCCGCAAGCCGCGAAGAGAGCAGTCATGCCGTAGTTGTCTGCGGCGTTGACGTCGGCCCCCGCCGACAGCAAAACTTTCACGATGCGTTCTGCGCCCGTCTCACTCACAAAAATCAGTGCAGTGTCGCCGTCGTTGTCTGCGGCGTTGACGTCAGCCCCCGCCGACAGCAATTCTTTCACGATGGCCACCTCGCCTCTTCTGCAAGCCGCGACGACCGTTCAACACGTGTTCGGCAGTTACATGCTGCAGCACTTGGGATCCCTCCAATTCTTCTTTTTTGTCCAGACAGCTTCGTCGAGCATTTCGACGTAGCATTGTTCTTCGCTTAGACCGCCGTGTGTGTGTTGTTTTCTCACTCAGGACATTGCCATGTTGTGCTTGTGTGTCTTGTCGTGTAGGGGTAGACCCGCATGACATCGCGTCCGTTCAACACGTGTTCGGCAGTTACATGCTGCAGCACTTGGGATCCCTCCAATTCTTTGTCCGGACAAATTCGTCGAGCATTTCGACGTAGCATCGTTCTTCGCTTACACCGCCGTGTGTGTTGTTTTCTCACTCAAGACTTTGACATGTTGTGCGTGTGTGTCGTGTAGGGGTAGACCCGCATGACATCGCGTCCGTTGAACACGTGGTTCGGTAGGTTCCTTGCCCAGACAGCTTCCGTCGAGCACTTCCTTCTCAAAGCTCGCGCGTACGTAACAGCAAACCAAACGGGAACGGCGGAAAGAAGCGAGCATTACATGTGTTCCCAGCGTCACCGGATTCACCCGCGAAGATGCCTCATTTGCTTAATGAACAGCGCCGGCCGCCAGATTTTCTTCGGTCCAGTCTGGTATAAGTGACAGGAAACTTGTTTGATCCTGCCAGTAGTCAATATGCTTTCAAGGATTAAGCCATGCAAGTCTCAGTAAATGGACTAACAGTGGGTCTGCAGACGGCTCATTAAATCGGCGGCAATCTACGCGGGAAACTGGTCGCAAAATGTCTGCTCTGCAGAGGGAAACCTCCGAAGGCAGACGCACAAGGCGGCCGCATAAAATAAACGTTCGTCGTATCCGTAAAAATCAGAGTCTAGCCACAATGGAGCGGGGACCAGTGGCCCATGATAACTGGACTGGACAGCGGCGTTGTGCGTATAAGTCGAACTTTGAGTGCGAGAGCCCCTCCGAAGAAATGTGAAAACGGGTTTTTGCCTAGAGGCTTTTCGTGTTATTTTGCAAATGCTTTGAGCTATCTTCGTGTCTGTGCTTTCAGTCGTCTTCTTAACCATGGTTAAGTGCGCAAATGGTGTCAGCCGAAGCTGGTAAAGCTTCGGCGCCGCCCACGTTATGTTTGTTTAGCATTGAGTTCTTTGAAGTACATGAACCACATGGATTAGCATGCACTGCCTTGAAAGTCAGGTTATCGGATGACGTCGTCACCTGCCATTGCGTCGTCAAGGTCGAGCATTTGTGGAGCTAGCGGGGTTTGGCTTTCTTGCGATTCCAGAGACTGAGTCGGCGAGTACGAGGGCGGGCAGGAGTGCCCGTCTTCCACTTTCGAGGGCATTGGCGTACCCGCGGTCCCCGGTCGTTTCTGAGAGCTGCTTGTTTAGCATTGCGTTCTTTTAAGTACATGAACCACATGGATTAACATGCACTGCCTTGAAAGTCAGGTTATCGGATGACGTCGTCACCTGCCATCGCGTCGTCAAGGTCGAGCATTTGTGGAGCTAGCGGGGTTTGGCTTTCTTGCGATTCCAGAGACTGAGTCGGCGAGTACGAGGGCGGGCACGTGTGCCCGTTTTTGACTTTCGAGGGCATTGGCGTGCCCGTGGTCCCCGGTCGTTTCTGAGAGCTGCTTGCCCTCGGAACCTTCTTCTTCCTTCGATGCACCCCTGACTCGGGGGTGGTCGCCTTCGTCTTCTTCCGCTTGCGGCCGGCGATCGGGCCTTCCTTCGGGGTGCCAAGCACCCTCTTCTTCAGCGCTGGTCGTTCGCTGGTTCCTGGCGTTGGTGGCGGCCTCTTGGTCGCCCGTCCGGTTGCCGCCGTCTCCTTTTTCGTTGCCGCGAGCGGCTGCCAAACATCCCGTGACACCGCGCAAGGTGGTAAAACGCTCGTTTGTTTTCTTTTCGAATGCTTTTGATGGGGCATGCAGGCCTGAAGAGGATGCACACTTGCTGTCCTCAAGAGGAAAAGAGGTCGAAAAAAGAAACGATCCTCTTTACCTCTAACCACACCCCCATCTGTAAGAACACGCTGCGCCTGAAGGATACCGTTCTTGCCTGCACGTCACCCGGAGGCTCTCAAAAAGGCCCGGGGTTTCAAGCGAGCTTTCACTTCCAGAACACTTTTGCCCCTCGTTGGCGCAGCTGGAAAGAGACGAGCGATGGCTTCTACGATAATGAAGAAGCCATCGGTGTACAAGTGGCACGCTTGCTGTTTTCTGAAGAGGATGCACGCTTGCTGTTCTTTGAAGAGGATGCACACTTGCTGTCTTCTGAAGAGGATACACACTTGCTGTTCTTTGAAGAGGATGCGCACCTGCTGTCCTTTAAAGGGTGAAGGAACCTACGGCAAAATAAACCGGGGACCCCCGGGAATAGTGCAACAGAAAATAATCCGAAACGTGCCGGTCAACTTGGGGGACGCAGTCCATACCCGTAAAGCAGTAAGACCACGACTCCAGTCAGTGAGGGGCATGGTATCTGCACAACGCCGCTGTCCAGTCCAGTTATCATGGGCCACGGAAGAAGCCCGTGCAGCAGGGAGTGGAGACGAGGTGATGCAAGACGAAGGGGAAGCGCGAAGCGACCAGCCCTCACGGACCAGCAAGACGCAAGACCAGGCGATCAAGAGAAGGAGGGGGACGCGACCCAGAGACCCGGGCTAAGTAGCCTGGTGCGCAGTCGGACGGACCTTTCTTCGGAGGGGCAAAGTACCTAGCCCAGTCCTACCTGGAGCGCTGGCCCGGCGAGCTACGAGGGCACAAACCTTTTCCTTTTTCCCCCGTCTCTTTTCCATTCTTGCATATCTTCAATGGACAGCAAGTGTGTATCCTCTTCAATGGACAGCAAGTGTGCATCCTCTTCAATGGACAGCAAGTGTGCATCCACTGCAAAGGACAGCAAGTGTGCATTCTCTTCAATGGACAGCAAGTGTGCATCCTCTTCAATGGACAGCAAGTGCATCCACTGCAAAGGACAGCAAGTGTGCATCCTCTTCAATGGACAGCAAGTGTGCATCCTCTTCAATGGACAGCAAGTGTGCATCCTCTTCAATGGACAGCAAGTGTGCATCCACTGCAAAGGACAGCAAGTGTGCATTCTCTTCAATGGACAGCAAGTGTGCATCCTCTTCAATGGACAGCAAGTGTGCATCCACTGCAAAGGACAGCAAGTGTGCATTCTCTTCAATGGACAGCAAGTGTGCATTCTCTTCAAAGGACAGCAAGTGTGTATCCTCTTCAAAGGACAGCAAGTGTGCATCCTCTTCAAAGACAGCAAGTGTGCCACTTGCACACCGATGGCTTCTTCATTATCATAGAAGCCATCGCTCGTCTCTTTCTCAGCTCCGACAGCGAGGGGAAAAGTGTTCTGGAAGTGAAATCTCGCTTGAAACCCCGGGCCTTTAGGAGAGTCTCCTGGTAACTTGCAGGCAAGAACGGTATCCTCCAGGCGCAGCGTGTTCTTACAAAATGGGAGGTGTCGTTACACGAGGTAAAGAGGATCGTTTCTTTTTTCGACCTCTTTTCCTCAGAAGGACAGCAAGCGTGACTCAAGTTGGGAAACTGGAGCTCCATTTTTGAGAAGTGGGACACCACCCATTTTCTCGTCACTCTGCCGGTCAGGTATGTCCGACGTTCAACCCCACTGATCTTCCGGTAGTAGTATGTGTCGTCTGCCGAAACAGCCGGAGACAGCAGGCGCAGGGGGCAGGTCTTGCTTTACTTTTTCTCTTCTTCATGGAGACCCGACCCCAGCATCCCGACTGTCCAATCACTGTCGAGAAACGCCTATTGTGATGAGGTGGTTGACCAGGCCCCCACGAAGTCTTATACACAACACGGCTACAACACGAGGATGCAGCCCTGCTTAGGTGTGCACTCCATTGGCTGCTAAGCACCCCCCGACTGGTCGATTTGCCACTTTTGTGGTCCTCTATTCGCCGGGCGGTGCTGTCAGCACTTGTTCCGCGTCGCATCAAGTGCACGATGCTGGCGGTTGGAGCATCGGCGACCGCGACTCAATTAAGGTGCGGTCAACAGCGTCGCCACGTGAAGGCCCCCCTTGACACCAAACCCCCCTTCACGTCCATTTCTTGTCACTCTGCCGGTCAGGTCAGTCTGCCGCCCTTCCCCACTGATCTTCAGGAAGAAAAAGAGGAGAAGAAAAAGGCCGCACGTGGTCCAGGAACGTGACGGTCAACCACAGCTTGCAAAGCTTGAGTCGAAGGCGGCACAGTGCCACAACCCCGTCCGCTCTGCCCTGCGGCTGACCGTCTCGACGAGCTTGTGTTCAGCGCGAGCGCCAAGCCCCAAGGTGCGCCATGCCTTGATGCTTTAGTTTGGGAAATCGGTAGCCACAGGCCCGTGGCTCCGAACACGTGAAGCTTGGCTCCCGTGTAGCAGGCTTTCCCTGGTACCCTGATCTTCAGGAAAATACAAAAGAGAAAAAGACGACATCCCCAATGGTTTGTTTTTCACTGTTTTTTCTTCTTCTTTTTTCTTTTGAGTTGTTGCTTGCGTGTATGACTCTGCTTCGGACTTATTCATTCCTATCTTTCTCTTTTCTTTGTAGTGAGCGCGCGGGCCCTTCCGAAGAAAGGCCCGTCACACTGGTGCCAGACTACTTAGCCCGGGTCTCTGGGTCGCGTCCCCCCTCCTTCTCTTGGTCGCCTGGTCTTGGGTCTCGCTTATCCATGCGATGCCGCCACCAGAACCATCCCCTGCATCAGGAGCCGCGGGTAGCACCCGAGGGCGCCCCTCACAGCATCTTCAGTCTGAGCCCAGACCTGACCCACACTGACAATCCCGCATGTGCCCTCAGAGGCCAATCATTTTCCCGAAGTTACGGATCCAGTGGCTTATCGGTATTCTTCCCGCATATCGTTGCCGGTCGCATGTTGCTCCACAAGTCTTTGCACAGCTTGCCAAGTGACCAGGATCGGATTGATTTTTTTGGAAAACAGGTCGTTCGAACGAAACTCTCACCGACCTCAGCTGTTGAAGATCTACGCGCTAAACTGAAGCACATCACTCAGCTACGGGCCGAGGCTAAACCAAAAGGAACATAGGACTACCCGGTGGCTGACCGCAGTGGGAGCCATCCAGCCCTGTGACAAGGATGCCGTTGACCAGAATTCGCGGACAAGGACACGTGAAAGCTGCACTACTAAACTGCTCTTTTCGTGAAGAGTCGGCACATCAAGTGACTGGGGGGGGGGGCGCAAGTCGACAACGGACTGAAGACCCTACCGTGCTGTGTCTCTCGCTGTACACGTCCCCGAAACACGGAAAAACACCTTCAGAACATGACGCCTGGGTCGGTCCGAATCTGGCAGTGCCCAACGTGTAGCGAATACCCTGCCTTTGAAGTGTGAACATCCACGACTCGTCGAGACTAGACTTTTTGGAAATCGTCAGTCGCACTCAATCAAGATCCGTGTGGCGAAACACCATCCAATTTCAGTTTCATCAAATCTTGTGATTCTGCCACTGTCGTTCTCCGTCAGAAAGACCAGCCGGGTTTTGACCATCACCTCCCACCAGCTTAGAAGTAACGCTCGTCAGAGAGATCGGACGGTAACCCTCGGGTAGGGAGTGGTCCCTGCCTGGCTTCGCGGCGGGAATGACATGGGCATCTCTCCAGGAGTCCGGGACGAACCCCTCATCCCAAGCAATGTAGCATAGATTATATAGATTCAGACCGAGACTCGACAGTTATTTGGAAATCGTCAGTCGCTCTCGTTCAAGATTCCGTGTGACGAAACACCATCCGGTTTCATCGAATCTTGTGATTCTGCCAGTATAGATTCAGACCGCGGTGGTGATCACACGACTTGGTGTCACAGCTTCCAGTGCCTATTCGAGTAAGTCCTGCGTAGTGATCAGGTTGACCAACCTGCCGCCTCTCGCGCCGCCTTTTCCCTACTTTCGGCTCGCAAGAGCGGCGATGAAGGCTGCGCCCAAACCGCTGCCGCCGTCCGTGTGCACCAGCCGGATGTTCGGGTCTTCGATTCCCTGTCGCGGTGGGTTTATAGAGTTACCGTTCGCTTGATAATTGATAATCCGGGATTTTGTCCGGCGACCTGCCGTCAGTCCCATTTCTTTTTACATAAGCGCCAGCTTGAAAGGAAATGCTCGACGATGCTGCCCGACAAAGAACAGAAGGGATCCCAAGTGCTGTAACTACCGAACCACGTGTTGAACGGACGTGAGGTCATGCGGGTCTACCCCGACACGACAAATCACACAAACACAACAGGTCAAAGTCCTGAGTGACAAGCAACACACGGTGGTGTAAGCGAAGAACAAATCAGATTGTGTTTGTATTGTATTTGCCCCTTACCTCTAGATTTCCTCCCTTCCATTCGGAGTCGAAGCAAGCAACGTCGAGTATTTTCTGTTCTTATTTTTTTGGGGACATCATTTTTTTCGGGGGTTCGCGTAACCCTTCTTTTCCGGAAGATAACGTTATCTTTTCTTTTCTCTCTGGCGCTCTTTTTTCTCTCTGTCTCTCTCTTTGTGTGGACGGACCCTAACTTCACCCACCTCTGCGACGATTGCTACGTCCTTGCTGATGACATCCGTCCTCAGTGAGGGCGGCCTTTTTCTTTTTCTTTCTTGTTTTTCTTCTTCTTCTTTCTCTTTGGCTAGCAAGCATTGGGGGGGGGGGGCCGTTGTATAATGGTTTAGCTTGAAGGGTGTTGGAAAGGTTGAAAAAGGTTTTGGGGGTCACCGTCGGTTTGTGTTTTTATTTTTTTCTGTATATTTTTTTTGGGGGGTAATTATTTTTTCGGGGGTTCGCGTAACCCTTCTTTTCCGGAAGATAACGTTATCTTTTCTTTTCTCTCTGGCGCTCTTTTTCTCTCTATCTCTCTCTTTGGCTAGCAAAGCGACTATTGCGACCGACACCACGACCACACCCGTAATGAATGTGATCAAGGGCCCCCCACGTTCTACATGTTGAGCAGGGGTTGCCATGTAGCCCGTACCGGTCTAAGCCTTCATTGCAGCTTCCATAAGCACCCCCGTTGGGACGGGTCCGACGGTCCGTTAGTCATCAGCGACATCGGGCGGGAAAAAGTAAATAAAAAGAAAGGGGAAAAATGGGGGTGTGGGTGGATAAGCTCGTGGTAGGTTGTTCGGAAATAAGTACAACCTCAAACTACGCCTAGCACAGGGCCAGGCGGCATATACGTGCCTTCATCCTCTCATGTTAGTGTGCGTTCACTCGTACAGACACTTCGAGTTTTTCCCGTTAGTCAGGGTAAACGGGTGCGGAGTGAAATATAGACCAGCCAGCAATCAAGAATCCGATGAGGCTCAAACGACGCGGATCAGAATCTCACACCCGCGAGGTGGCAACGTCTCTCATGCGCGCGGAGTCCCCTCAGACCTTGGAACGTCTGGCCATCCTTCGTGCATTCGACGGAGCAGTGTTGACATCGCAGCACCGGGGAACCTGTTAACTGCTGTTCAAACAACTGACCATGCGGTGTCAGACATTGGGAGTCCGGCAAGGGCGGGCAGGGTGGCGAATTACCAAAGGGGCAGAAGGAGTCAGGTGATCCTTCCGACTGCCGGCTCATCAAATTACCGGCTGAACCTGGGGGTGCAGGCAAGTCGGGTAGCCGATCCTGAGTGGGAAGCACCATGGAGGGTGACGGGGCACGGACAGTCATGTCGTGGGCATTCCGGGGGATCCGGACAAAGGCCGCGAGGTAAACGTCACCCCACGGAATGTCGTCGACAGAGGTGACGTGCAGGTCGTCGAAGAGGATCCACCCCGTGTCTTGCGCAACGTACGTGACGTAGTGCCCGCTAGCCGTATCCTCCCCCATGTGCACCACGACGGCCGCGAGGCGTAGCAGATGGTCCGGCGGTCCGAAGAAGGGGGGCAGTTTCACGTCATTCTGGCGCCTGGCACCGTTTCTCGTGTAGATGCCAAACTGCATCAGAACACATTCAGCTGTCAGACGGAGATCCATGCTTTCAACCACCGTACCTACAGCCTTGCAGTCGCATACTCTCTCCGGATTCACAAACCCGTGCACGTGGAGAGAGTCTTCCAGCTTCCTTCCGCAAGGAATTTGCAAACATTGCATTACCTGACTGCTGGAAGAAGTGCGTCCACATGCACTGCATCGTACTGAGCTGGTCCAGCCGTTCTCCAAGCATGTTACGAAGAGTTGGTAGCCCGGGCAGGGGGTCCCCGTTTCGTCCGGACCCAGCGTCGCACTAGTCGCGCTGAGTATCGCTACCAGAGCTTCGTGCGCATCGTGCTGCCGTGCATCGCAGAAGTTTGCGAACATGCTCAGGATGGCTTGGACACCCATTCTCCGACAATCCCGGCTACGCTGGTCACCACTGTCGCGAGAGCTTGACAGCATGGCAAAGTAAGCCAGGAAGTCCCCGAGAAATCCACGGCAGTTGGGGAGGTCCTGCGCAAGGCTCCAGTACATCTCTCTGATCGGCCCAACCCGTAGCAGGAGCTGCAGCACCGCACCAAAGAAGCACGTGTTCCCCAGATTCGGGAGGCCGGCGGGGCCAAACAGCGTCGGATCATGCCTCACGGAAGGCGGGTGTGTACAAACGTCTGATCGGTAGCACGTGGATGGAGGGGCAACTGTTAGAACCGGTTTGTGGACATTCGAGCGGCGTCGCTTTGAAGCCCGTTGTTCGTCCTCTTCAGCCTTTCGCTTGTGGCCTTTCCGCGTGGACTCACGGGGGGCGGTCGTGTCAGCCTGTCGGGTCGGTGCTTCGGTGGGCGGTGATCGGGGGGCGTCATCTTCAGCTTCCGGGACAGGTTGGGGGCGGCCATTGTATTTCACGAAGGGTCTTTCAGCCAGAAGGCGCTCGATCGCAAGGTCCATCGCGGCCGGCTCTGGCAGTGATAGAGTGCGTTCCACCTCGTGAATGAGCCAGAAGAAGTGCCTCCGCACCTTCCCGCAATGCTCGCCAAATTTGGCCTCTGGGTATGTGTCCAGGAGCCATTTGCGGAATCCACTCTTCAAAACGCTTTTCCGGTAACCACGCCGCATGAGTTTCAAGACCGTGTTGTTCATTTCGGTCTTGAAATCATATATGTTGTTGGCGATCCTACCGTTGCGAACGAGGGCCCCAATGAGGATGCTCGAACCGAAGTTTGACGGGGCCGTAGACAGGACTGACGTGTACGCGAGGGGGCGGTACGGGTAGGCTTTCGCCTTGTCCAAGACCGACAGTCGCATGTATCGCCTTCCAGACGCGCCGGAGACCTCATGTCGTATCCGTATGCCAAGGAAAGTCGCATCCCCTACGCATGCATTCGTCTGCTTGTACCCCATGCTGTAGATGGACTCGGGAGGGGGTTTCGTCCCGAAACAGAGCAGGTCATCTATAAAACGGCGCGTCATGCTGAGGAGTGTAGCCCGCCGGATGTCCCTTTCAGCCAGGAGTCTCATCATGTACCTCTTCTCCTTTGCGTAGCAGAAGAGATTGGCAATGTCTGGGGAGGCGTTAGCGCCCATCGGGATGCCCAATATTTGCCGCATGAGGATGCCGTTCACCAGTACGTACGTGTTCGCCAGGCAGAAAGCGAGGAGGGCCTTGAGGTCGTGTGCAGAATATGCTGCCTGCTGTGAGCTCAGATCCGTCAACAGCATGAACGCAAAACAACGTTTCTTCTTCTGCGGCCCATGTTGGCTCTTCGGTCGTACTAGGACCAGTTCATCAACCCGAACGCCGAGCCGTTCGGCCTCCGCTGCAAAGGCTTCGTCGATGGTACCAGCGATTTCCTCCAGCAGTTCCTCGAGTCCCAGCTGGTCGTACATGGTCGTGAAATCCCATGTACCCGCGACCAGGCCCGAGAGCTCGTCAACATGCGTCTTCAGAAAGAAGGCGGTGTCGTCACTGGACTCCGTGATCCAGAAGAATCTAAACCCGGTCGCGTTGAATCGGTCGTTGTCCTCCCTCCGTAGGATCTCCATGACTGATTTCAACAGACCCGTTAGATCCAGCTGTGCATCCGTCGTCGATGAAAATGTTGCATCGGGGCGGCGTGTTTCGCGTTCAGGAAAAGTCTCCCCCGGGCCCACAGTGTTTTTGCGGGAGACCCCGGCGATGTACCGCATGGTTATCACCTCCTTGTGTAGTTTCAAGGTGCCATAAAGGTAGGGGAGGGTGTTCGTGGGGCTCAGCCCTTTTTGCTCCAGGTACGTCTTGTGATCTGCTACGACTTCTTCCGGTGTCTTCTCGCTCGGGGCGTAGTTCACGCTGTGGTTAACCTTCGTGTACAGATCCTGGTTGTAGAATCTTCTACACACGAACCCGAAGTCGTGAGAACTCTTGTCGACCGGGAGAATTACGAGGTCCTTGTGCAGTTCTCGCAGGCGTCGACGCGATGTGGTTGTCACCTCCGGTTCGGCACCAATACGCGTCACGCCGACGGTCGACATTATCTTCTCCCGCAGCAGTCTGGCGAAACTAGGCGGGGAGTCATTAAAGTACCCCTCGACGAACAAAGCCACCGGGGGGGGGGGGGGGGGGGGGGGGCATGCACAGCTTCTTTCGTGTACACTTTATTATGTACGTACGGATATCAGTTCGAGTAAGCGCCATTTTTAGAGTTAAAGTTCGCCTGAAGCTACGGGGGTTTTGTTTGTACGTGCCGGGGGAGGATTCGCCTGTTAGTGAACGATAGTGAGTGTATATGGTCGTTAGGCTCATCTTCTCACGAACACGCTGCCAGCGTTCTAATATCGATAACGAGCATAGAGCCCCTTGTGCCCCCTAAATGTCATTACCTAAACATAGGTGGCGGGCGAGTTGCGACTCGCCCCAGACTCGCCCTAGGGCCCTCGAGCCCCCAAACTCGCCTTTTGACTCGCCCACTCGCCCCAGACTCGCACTAGGGCCCCAAACTCGCCTTTTGACTCGCCTCACTCGCCCCATTTCGCCATCATTTCGAAGAAGGCTAGAGGGGGAGAAAACAATAACTACTTTGTACAAGTGGGCCTTTTTTGTTGAACGCTTACGCCCGCCACTAAACCCAGATTTACCTGTGTTTCGTGCGGGCTACAGCACATTTACCTCCTTTGATCTATCGCAACTAGCAGTCTCCTCAAGCATTTCCTACAAAGCAGGTGCTTATACAAAAAAACAAACAGGTTCCATACATGCGATTTCATGACTGCGTCCAAAGCCTCCTCCATGACTTGTTTGTAGCCCGGCATCTTCTCGAACACACTGCCGTCGATGCAGACCTGTGGGGTTTGATTGCAAGATAGCCGACGTACACACTGTACTCTGCCGGCGGAAAATCTAGTGTAACGTTTAGGCAGAGCACTGCCTCTCATGCATGGTTGATGCTAGCATCAAGTCTTCTTCAAGGAAGATGTTGTCTAGGAAAGGGATGCAAAATAGAAAGAGGTGAAAAGGGGAGTGTACGGCTCCCAAAGTTGAGCCCGGCCGTCCCTATCTCTTGGAACTGCATCGAAGTGCCTGCCGCTGTTTATCACAGTGAATCAACGGTCCGCCACGGTCCATCAGGTCCACCTCTAGTCCCTAGAGCTGCATCGAACTGCCCGGTGCTGTATTCTTCGGTCTATCACGGTCTATCAAGAGGGGATGGACCGGTTCAAAAGTGGGGTATGAAACCTTGGTGGGGAGTCAACTGCGCGTTTTTTGCCAAACGTTTGCGTTTCATAAATTTTGTCAGCCGTTGCGTTTGACACAGCTTGTCGAATCTTATCAAACGTTTGCGTTTCATAAATGTTGTCAACCGTTGCGTTTGACACAGCTTGTCGAATCTTATCAAACGTTTGCGTTTCATAAATTTTGTCAACCGTTGCGTTTGACACAGCTTGTCGAATCTTATCAAACGTTTGCGTTTCATAAATTTTGTCAACCGTTGCGTTTGACACAGCTTGTCGAATCTTATCAAACGTTTGCGTTTCATAAATTTTGTCAACCGTTGCGTTTGACACAGCTTGTCGAATCTTATCAAACGTTTGCGTTTCATAAATGTTGTCAACCGTTGCGTTTGACACAGCTTGTCGAATCTTATCAAACGTTTGCGTTTCATAAATTTTGTCAACCGTTGCGTTTGACACAGCTTGTCGAATCTTATCAAACGTTTGCGTTTCATAAATTTTGTCAACCGTTGCGTTTGACACAGCTTGTCGAATCTTATCAAACGTTTGCGTTTCATAAATTTTGTCAACCGTTGCGTTTGACACAGCTTGTCGAATCTTATCAAACGTTTGCGTTTCATAAATTTTGTCAACCGTTGCGTTTGACACAGCTTGTCGAATCTTATCAAACGTTTGCGTTTCATAAATTTTGTCAACCGTTGCGTTTGACACAGCTTGTCGAATCTTATCAAACGTTTGCGTTTCATAAATTTTGTCAACCGTTGCGTTTGACACAGCTTGTCGAATCTTATCAAACGTTTGCGTTTCATAAATTTTGTCAACCGTTGCGTTTGACACAGCTTGTCGAATCTTATCAAACGTTTGCGTTTCATAAATTTTGTCAACCGTTGCGTTTGACACAGCTTGTCGAATCTTATCAAACGTTTGCGTTTCATAAATTTTGTCAACCGTTGCGTTTGACACAGCTTGTCGAATCTTATCAAACGTTTGCGTTTCATAAATTTTGTCAACCGTTGCGTTTGACACAGCTTGTCGAATCTTATCAAACGTTTGCGTTTCATAAATTTTGTCAACCGTTGCGTTTGACACAGCTTGTCGAATCTTATCAAACGTTTGCGTTTCATAAATTTTGTCAACCGTTGCGTTTGACACAGCTTGTCGAATCTTATCAAACGTTTGCGTTTCATAAATTTTGTCAACCGTTGCGTTTGACACAGCTTGTCGAATCTTATCAAACGTTTGCGTTTCATAAATTTTGTCAACCGTTGCGTTTGACACAGCTTGTCGAATCTTATCAAACGTTTGCGTTTCATAAATTTTGTCAACCGTTGCGTTTGACACAGCTTGTCGAATCTTATCAAACGTTTGCGTTTCATAAATTTTGTCAACCGTTGCGTTTGACACAGCTTGTCGAATCTTATCAAACGTTTGCGTTTCATAAATTTTGTCAACCGTTGCGTTTGACACAGCTTGTCGAATCTTATCAAACGTTTGCGTTTCATAAATTTTGTCAACCGTTGCGTTTGACACAGCTTGTCGAATCTTATCAAACGTTTGCGTTTCATAAATTTTGTCAACCGTTGCGTTTGACACAGCTTGTCGAATCTTATCAAACGTTTGCGTTTCATAAATTTTGTCAACCGTTGCGTTTGACACAGCTTGTCGAATCTTATCAAACGTTTGCGTTTCATAAATTTTGTCAACCGTTGCGTTTGACACAGCTTGTCGAATCTTATCAAACGTTTGCGTTTCATAAATTTTGTCAACCGTTGCGTTTGACACAGCTTGTCGAATCTTATCAAACGTTTGCGTTTCATAAATTTTGTCAACCGTTGCGTTTGACACAGCTTGTCGAATCTTATCAAACGTTTGCGTTTCATAAATTTTGTCAACCGTTGCGTTTGACACAGCTTGTCGAATCTTATCAAACGTTTGCGTTTGTTGAATGTTGTCAAATCTTATCAAATGTTTTGCCTTGGATGGATTTTGCCAAACGTTTGTCTCTGTCTTTTTAGTCGAACGTTTGCGCTTTTGATAAACCTCGTCAAACAAAAGCGCACCTGCACGTCGCGGACGCGGCCTGTCTTGAGGAGGATGGCGGCGACGCCGCCGGCACTCAGGCGCGCGCTGCGCGTGGCGACCGCGGTGAACAGCATCTTGATCACGGCCGCCTCCTCGACGGACAGCTCGTACCTGTACAGGTCGTGGAACAGCCGCCTGGTCGCACCCAGGTCCGGAGACCCGTCGGCCAGGACGCAGGACAGGTGCGCAGACGTGAGCGACATGGGCGGCACGTGGCTGGGCACCGTGGGGAGGATGCCGTGCCGGATGAGCCGGAGGAGGATCAGCCGCCCGATCTCGCCGAGGTACATCCCGGAGACCATTTTTTCGAGCCTCTGGGACCCCGCGTTGGGCGACATGTCGTCGACTTGGCGGTCCATCTCGGTCGTTGGCAGGACGCAGCGCTTCTCGGAGTCGAAGTTGCCCCACTCCATGTTCACGCACATTCTCTCCGACCCACCGGACCACCCGCTGGGACTCGGCAGCTTCGTGATCTGCGGCACCGCCTCCCAGTAGCACGCGTTGCTACCCGTTCCAATGATAACTCCCACTTCGGACGTCCTATCAGCGAAGTACCCCGCCACCAGCGTCCCCACCGTGTCATTCACCAGCGCCCGCACCGACACCTTCACCGAAGCCCGGGCGAACGCGGCCCGGAGAAGGGCGACTACGTCCTTCCCAACGGTGTTCTGCGTCGAAAACCCTTTCGTCCAGTTC
This sequence comes from Diplonema papillatum, assembly GCA_030068145.1. NCBI lineage: Eukaryota > Euglenozoa > Diplonemea > Diplonemida > Diplonemidae > Diplonema > Diplonema papillatum. The sequence goes on from JAPJBO010000258.1 coordinate 24,760, forward strand.
AGCAACCGCCCGCTGTCGATCTCGGTCTGCTGCACCGGGAACGAGAACGTGAACCCCAGGCTGACCGACGGAGCGTTGTCGACGGCATGCTTCTCCAAGAACTGCGCGACGCTCAGTGCGATGAAGTCGAAGAGCATGTCTCCGGTGGCTGCTGTGTGCATCAACTCCGCCGGAATCGCGAACTTGTCCACCTGCGCCTCACCGGCGAGCTTCCCGTTCTCCAGCCTGACGTAGATGACCCTGAAATTGGTGCCTCCCAGGTCGAGGGCCAAGTAGGACCCTGTCACGTCGGTGGCACCGTTGTACACGAACGACGGCAGCATCTTCAGCTCGGGTCCCTTCGCCTTCTTCAACCCGAGCATCATCGCCGTGATGAAGTGGACGATGATCTGGTTCAGCTTCGCCACCGACACGTCGAGTTCCTGCATGATGTCGTGCACGACTGCTGTCTTCCCCATGAACGCCAGGCTCTTCTCGTCATTCTTCAGGTGGCTCACAATCGTCGACAGCCGCGCAGCCATTGTTGCGTCTTCTTTTTTCTCTTCTGTTTCCAGTCGGATAGCCTTGATTGGTATGTTTTATCTCCTTGTCTTCCAGTCACTCATAACTTGCTGGCTTTGCCAGTCATATTCTATGGGATAGAAGTATAGAAAGCAGCGCCAACCTTCTGTTTTCGAGTCGAGAAGTTTTCTGCCACACGAACGACGGCAGCATCTTCAGCTCGGGTCCCTTTGCATCGTCGCCGTGATGAAGTGGACGAGGATCTGGTTCAGCTTCGCCACCGGCACGTCGAGTTCCTGCATGATGTCGTGCACGACTGCTTACCCATGAACGCCAGGCTCTTTTCGTCATTCTTCAAGTGGCTCACAGTCGTCGACAGCCGCGCAGCCATTGTTGCGTCTTCCGTTTACTCTTCTTTTTCCTGTCGGATAGCCTTGATTGGTAGGTTTTATTCTCCTTGCCTTCGAGTCTGGGCAGGGATTTCTTTGGGCTGAAAGTTCGCTTGAGGACCCGGGGTTTCAAAGCTTCCGGGTGAAGGACCATCGTCGGAAAGGCTCGTCGATGACATTGTACGTATCTTAGTTTGGAGTCGCTTGAAACTCCGGGGTTTTAAAGTCTCCGGGTGACCTTCGTCGTTATGGGAAGATATCCTTTGTGCACTGAGTGTCGTAAGAGTGGTGGTTACACGAGGTAAGAGGATCGGTGGGTACCTTTGGTTGCTGGTCATTGGTGGTTTCGGCCATTGTCCGCTATATTACTTACGGTAGGCCCTCCTCAGTACGGTGCCGCAGTAGGTGACTGTCTGTCTTCTTGGTACCGTCTGACTGTCTCTTTTTCGTGATTTGTGGTGCTGCTTAAAGGTTGAAATATCTGTGTAACATGCAGGGTCAAAACCTTGTGTCTTTTTGGCAAATGGCCACCAAAATCTTTCCGGCATTTGTTTTTTTTTGGTTTTTAAATTTTAAAATTTTCGAACAAAAACTGCGGTAAGTTTTCAGGAAGTTGAGCAATTCTTTTTTTGTATAAGCACCTGCTTTGTAGGAAATACTTGAGGAGGCTGCCAGTTGCAAAAGATCAAAGGAGGTAAATGTGCTGTAGCCCACACGAAACACAGGTGAATCTGGGTTCAGTGGCGGGCGTAAGCGTTCAACAAAAATGCCGAAGCAACTCGACAGGTCGGGCGCGGTGAGTTGGGTGAAGAGGGTGGTCGGGACTGATGTCCCGTCCCTTCTTTCATTCACCGCAAACAACCGCCGACTCGCGGCGGTGCTCAAGGTCGCACGCGACGTCGAGGGGACCGCGGAGGCGGGGCTGAGGCGCCTTCTGGGCGCTTTGGGGTACACGGACGAGGAGGCGCCCCCCGAAGGCGTGGCCCAGTGGGTCCTCGCGTGGCTGGCGGTCGCGTCGGCTCCGTCCGCCACCGCGGACGAGTTCGCGGACCTGCTCCGCTCGTCTCCGAAGGCCACGCCCCCGCCGCAGACGCCGGGGCACATGCCGCTCCCCGCGACCGTTTCTCCCGCTGACGACTCGACCACCGCTGCTTTGTTCGACCCATCTCCCCCAGCCGCGCGACGCGTCTCCTTCGCCATTTTTTTTTTTTTTTTTTGGGGGGGCCATCGGCCCCGAGGCAGCGTTTAAAAAAGGGTGAATTTCCCTTATATCCCACCACTTCAAATTTTGTTCCCTTATATCCCAATGGGACAACAAATTTCGTTCCCTTATATCCCAATGGGATTACGTTGGGCAAGGCAATCCCATTGGGATATAAGGGAACAAAATTTGTTGGTTGGGATATAAGGGAACAAAATTTGTGGTCATGACGATTTTTGGGGGACCCCTTTAAAATGTTTTCCCGTGTCAAAGTGCCTATTCGGGGACGTTTGGTGCCGTTGAAACAAAAAAGAATCCAAATCTGAGGCTGCGTTTACCTCCAAAATGAGGTTTCAATTTCTCAAATTTCACTGCCACTTCGGCCCTTGTGGTCATGCGGCCAGAGGAAGAGGAAGCAACTGTCGTAGCAACATTGGCAGCAGGACCAGCACCAGCAATTTCAATTCTGGAAGCAGTCAGCACATGTTTAGCACTGCCCTACTTCGCATCCGGTTGCGCTGCAGCTTCTTGCATGTTGCGTGTTTTACGTTACGGATAAATTGGCCGATTTTTTCCATCTGCATGAGCCCCGCGTGCTCGTGCACCCGTATCCTTTTTTACACTCTGCTCAACGACGCCTTTTCTTTTCGGGAGGGCAAAGAGGGAAGGGAGGGGTGATGTTGCATCGTCCTGCGTAAAGTCATCTGCACCATGATCGACGGAATTCGCTCTCTAAGTAGAGTCAAGTCTCGTCTGTATACGCGATGCGGTTTACCGAAGCCATCGAGCGCCACGGCCAGGGATGGATACGTTTACTCGCTGATCGATGCTACGGCAGTTCCGCAAACCCACTATGCAGCCTGAGTTCAGCCCCGCGCATCTACGCTCACAAGGCAACCCATGATCACTTCGGTGTGAGGGATCAGTCCTGACCGAGCCTAATGCCTGCCGGGCGCCTGCTCCGTTGCGGTGTTTGCTTTTCTGACCAATGCGTTCCACGTCTGAAGGGTCCTTGCGTTAAGTTCGCGCCTTCTGTGGGTATACAGACTTGATCACGACTTTTGGAAACGAAGCTTACTCTTGAGATCCGGTGTGGAGGGCCATTGTTACCTGACAAAACCCACTCATGCAGCCTGAGTTCAGCCCCGCGCATCTACGCTCACAAGGCAACCCGTGATCACTTCGGTGTGAGGGATCAGTCCTGACCGAGCCTATTGCCTGCCGGGCGCCTGCTCCGTTGCGGTGTTTTGAAAACTTGGTAACTTTGTGCTCAGCGGTCCTACGAATCATGTTCCACGTCCTGTGATTCGTACTTTCAAACTTAATCCATGAATCATGTTCTACCTCCTGTGATTCGTGTGGACTTTTAACAACCTTGTACCTTCCTACAGCAGGACAGGTTCTGCATCTGTTCATTGGGTAACTAATTTTGTTCCCGTTCTTCCCATTGAAAGAAACCAAGGACCTAGAAGACCCACCCTTCCTGTTGATCTTGCAGCACCAACCGCCAGGGCTTGGTCTGGTCAGGCAGTCCAGGCTGGTCGGACTCTGGGTCAGCCGGACTAGACTGGTCAGGCTCCAGGACTGTCTGGTCTGTCCAGGCTGTCCGGGCTCCGGGCTGGTCGGACTGACTGGTCTGGTCAGGCTGTCCAGGCTGTCTGGTTTGCCCAGGCTGGTTGGACTGTCTGGTCAGTCCGGCTGGTCGGACTGACTGGTCTGGTCAAGCTGTCCAGGCTGTCTGGTTTGTCCAGGCTGGTCGGACTGTCTGGTCAGTCCGGGCTGGTCGGACTGACCAGTCTGGTCAGGCTGTCCAGGCTGGTCGAACTGTCTGGTCAGTCCGGGCTGGTCGGACTGTCTGGTCAGTCCGGGCTGGTCGACGACTAGTAATATCCCGGTAAATGGTAGCACTCCTGAACAAGCCTGAACCAACAGGATCAAAGAATGTCAGTCACACCTTCCCGATTCTTTTTCGCAGGCGGAAAAGGAGGCACCTCTCCACGTGGCGGCGGCGCCGGCCATGGACACGGCGGCGCTCCGGCTCAGGATGAAACCTGACGTACGCGCGAGATTTGACTCGGTCTGGAATGCCACGTTTTCCCCCGTTCGTGACGATCAAGAAGGAGACTCGTCCGGGGGCCAGCAGAGGAGGAGTCACCTCAGGTGCTCCCACGCTTCCGAGCTCGTGAGGCTTGGCATTGCGTCGCCTTCCGACACGCCGGGCACTTTCCGCAACGTGCCTTTTACGGTCGTGGAGGACAAGGCGGGCCGCCTGCGTCAACGGTTCATTCTGTGGACGCAGGAGGCTAACGATTTGCTCAGCCGCCAAGGCTACGTGGCTCAGGTACCATTGGGCCATGTCTCGGAGTACCTCGATGTCGTAGAGTCCGAGTGCGCCACAACGCGTGATTTGCGTTGTGGCTTTTATCAAGTAAAAGTCCCTGAGGAGGCTCGAAAGAACTTCGGTTTTCTCGATGAAGATGGCAATGCCTACGTCCTAAATAGGCTGCCGATGGGACACTCGTGTGCACCAGAGCTGATGCACACGCTAACAGCTGTGTTAGCAAGCCACCCGGACTTCGTTGGGCCTGAATTCACGGCCGACGGGGTAACAGTCCATGCCTGGGTGGATAATATTCGTATTTGTGGATCCCGTGCCGCAGTGCTCTGCCAGACCGAGAAGCTTGATCGGCTGGCCGCACGGGTCCACGCTTCTTGGAAGCCCGAGGATAGCAACGACGCTTCCTTGGGCTATGATTTTATAGGGGTCAGTTTTGACCACGGTCGGAAGACCGTCTCTCCGGCGGCTCGCCTGATCGAAAAGATCCGGGCCGTCGATCTCTCTAGCCCCACCGCCGGCGATTTAGAATCGCTCGGCGGTCGTCTGCTCCATGCGAGCTCAGTCGTGAACGCGTTCCCCGGCTCGTTCTGGTTCGCCGTCAAGTTCTTGCGACGGATAACGAACAGCCTCAACAAGGGAACCCGCACGCAGTCAGAGACTGTGCGTGTGCCGGCCTCCATACGGAGGGATTTGCGATCATGGATCGATTCTGTCGATGTGAACAGAAAGTTCACGCGTCCGTCCACGAACCGCCCGTACGCGGTCTACGTGGACGCTTCCTTGCTGGGGTGGGGTGCTGTCCTGGTTGACCGGCAGACAGCAGAACTGACTGTGTTGGGTGGCACGTGGACCGAGCAGGAGACTCGGCACCACATAAACACGCTTGAAGCACTGGCTCTGAAGAGAGCCGTAGATGCGCTACCCCCGTCAGTGGCAGGGAGCGCGGTCGACATCCATGTCGACAATACGACCGTGGTCGGGGTGGCGCGGAAGAAAAACTGCATGCTCAACAAGGCGTTGAATGACGCAGTTGTGCACGCGTTGACCCGACTACGCGATTTGAAATGTTCCTGGTCCATCTCGTGGATCAGCACGAAGGAAAACCCGGCCGATGTCCCTTCGAGAGTTGCCCTTGCCGCTGACGCCTCGGAAGAGGATCGACAGCGACTTTTACTTGCGGTGAGGGCATTCTTTACTCGCGAGGGGGCTGGTGGCGTGACGTCGTCCCAGCGGCGATCATAGCTTGCCTCATGGTCGGTGTTCTTCCCCTTCGTTTGTTTGTAAGTATCCGCTTTGGTTTCACCCTTTGTTTTCAGATGGAGATGCACGAGCCGACCGGAGGAAGGGGTCAGCACAAGCCCCAGGTAAGCCAAGTCAGTGCGAGAGGCCAGAAGACGCCAGCTCCAATTCTTGCAGTTTACTGAGGGAACTGGAGCAAGACGCATGGCTAGACGAGCACGACCACCTCGAATCGACACCAGAAGAATTCGGGGTGGGGCTGGCTTCGACGACTAGTAATATCCCGGTAAATGGTAGCACTCCTGAACAAGCCTGAACCAACAGGATCAAAGAATGTCAGTCACACCTTCCCGATTCTTTTTCCCACCCTCCATCCCCCGCGTGACGTCGTCCCAGCGGCGATCATTCGCCGCTGCCGATGCCAAGGCAATCCCATTGGGATATAAGGGAACAAAATTTCAAGTGTTGGGATATAAGGGAATTACACCTTAAAAAAACACAAAGTTTTGACCCTGCATGGTAACTTGGTGGCAGCGGCACACTGTGTGTGCCGCTAGTGTGTCTGTTGCCGAGCGTTCGACATCACTCAGAGCGCACCTTCATTTCTGCAGTTTACTGAGGGAATAGGAGCAAGACGCATGGCTAAATGAGCACGACCACCTCGAATCGACACCAGGAGAATTCGGGGTGGAGCTGGCTTCTACAACTAGTATTATTCCGGCAAAAGGTAGCACTCCTCAACTAGCCCGAACCAACAGGATCAAAGAATGTCAGTCACACACCTTCCCGATTATTTTTCCCACCCTCCATCCCCGCGTTCCGTAGTCCCGGCGGCAGTCATAGCCCATGGTCGGTGTTCTTCCCCTTCGTTTGTTTGTAAGTATCCACTTTGGTTTCACCTTTTGTTTGAGAGATGGAGCCGTACCGGAGGAAGGGGTCAACAAAAGCCCCAGAGAGCCAGCAGTGCGTGAGACCACTCCAATTCCCTGTTTGTGACCAGTCGCATGGCTGGTACCTGTTGGTTCGTCGGTTGGGGTGGTCGTTGCAGCCGTGCTTTCCATGTCGTTAGTAGCGTCTTGTTGTGGTTTGTGGTTTAGAGGTTCGGTGTTTTAGGGTCTCCGGTTGACCATTGTGGCGAGATGTAGGCACGCTTGCACTCTTTAACTACGGCTAGCCAAGTTTGTAAACTGTTTATTAGAGTGCAAGTTCGCTTAGGGATCCGGGGTTTTGTAGTCTCCGGGTGACCGTAGTCATGAAGGTTCCTTGAAGGTATAGAATGTTTGTGCGTACATCTTTGCTGCCTATTGCGACTATTCGACTTAATTTAGCGCGCGCTCCTTTTTCTAGCGTTAGTTGTGGATTAGAAGGTCGGTATTTTAAAGTCTCCGGTTGACCGTAGAGGCTTGGGTATGGCGGGGGGTTGAGAAAAGTAAAAGAGTGCGACTCGTTTCGGGTGTTGTGTCACTCCTTTTGTTATGTGCTTTGCCAAGTCCATGGCTCTTGTGACCGACACCGAGTTCACGTTCGCGATGAAAGCGATCTCGGGCCCCCCACGTGCATACATGTTTAGCATTGAGTTCTTTAAGGTGCAAGTGCCATCAAGGCAGGCGAGCACTATGTTTAGCAGGGGTTGCCATGTAGCCCGTATCGGTCTAGTGTCCTGGTAGTTGTTGCCTTGGCGGTGGTCTGATTGTTATCTGTGTCTTCTACTACGTAGATGTGTGCTAAAGGGGCCCCAAAGCTATTCCCAAAGTTTTGAACGCAGCAAATCTTTCTCCCCTTCTTGTCGCGAATAGGGTATGCGGCGACTCCCGCTATCGTGAGCAGCACTTGAGCGGCCTTGTCAACTGTTCCCTGCAGCAATAGCATACGTTCAAGAATAAAAAGCGAGCGAGAGAGAGAGAGAGAGCGAGATAGAGAGAGAGGATGAGCACAGAGCGACAATGAAGAACGACTGCACGGAGGCAGCAGCGGAAATAACCGGGCTGCGAAAGGTTGCCGGACGAATGTGACGCACTTCTTTAGACTGTTTCTTTAATTCTTTTGTTTTTGAGTTGCTGCGCCATTGGGGACGAGTCCCTTTGGGAAATGTGCCCAACGGGGACTAGTCCCTGTTGGATATTGGTTGCCTCCAGACCGCTATCATGAATATACACTTCGCAAATTCTGAGCAAAGCTTTTTCAGAATTTGGCCAAGAAGCCAGTTCTGCCACAATCGGCCAAATCATCCAGATTTTGACCATTCTTGCCGACTTTTCCAGATTTTGGCCTCACACCCCAAACTTTTGATCCAAGATTTTTTAGAGTGAAAGCTCGCTTGACACTCCGGCGTTTTGAAACCTTCGTCGCTATGGGAAGATACCTTGTGCTCTGAGTGTCGTAAGAGTGGTGGTTACACGAGGTAAGAGGATCGGTGGGTACCTCGGTTGTTTTTGGGTACAGCATTGAGGTGGGACCTGTCCTCCCATCGCGTACTAGAAACGGCAGAAATACTCGACGTAGCTGCTTCGACTCCGAATGGAAGGGAGGAAACACAGTGGTAGAGGGGCACATATATTACAAGCACAATCTGATTTGTTCTTCGCTTACACCACCGTGTGTTGTTTTCTCACTCAGGACTTTGACCTGTTGTGTTTGTGTGGTTTGTCGTGTAGGGGTAGGTTCACTGACCCGATGAAAAAGCAGCGAAGTATCCCGGGAATCCTCTATCTCCGGCCCCTCGTGGGGGGCCTGGCGCCTACGTCCCTTTTTTTTTCCCACTGCCATTCCTTTCGAGGGTTGACAACAACTACTATTCCTACTTTTTCCCTCGCAACAATTCGCGCGTGTCAGACTAGCCCGAAGGCGGCTGATTTCTTTGGGCAGGGTCACTCTGCCGGCGAAAACCCGTAGGTCTGATCCTCCTTGAAACCCATTGCCGCCATGTCATTTCTTCATAGCTGAAACTCCGGCTACTTGACGATGCCAGGGGTGCGGTATGGCTTCTTCCCATTCGCAGCCGAAAATAGCTAGGGATATAAGAGAAAGTCGAAAATACCTTAGGGCTAAAGAAGAAATCTGCCTAAAGTTAAACACACATACACTCACACACAAATACACTCACAGACAGACACTCCAGTGTCAGACTAGCCCGAAGGCGGTTGATTTCATTGGGCAGGGTCACTCTGCCGGCGGAAGTTGCTTGCTCACTACCCGAGTTGCTCACTTTTCTAGACTGTTTCTTGTAGCGTTTTCTTTTAGGGTAAGCTGCCGAAGGGGACTAGTCCCTGTGGGAAATGTGCCCAACGAGGACTAGTCCCCGACGGAAACTGTTTTCCTCGATTTTTTTCAGGGAAATGCACTCAGCAAATTTTTGAGCAAATTCTTTGGTGCCAGGAATAGTAGTGCAAGATAGGGACTAGTCCCCTAAGGCACTCCTTCCCTTTCTTTTATCATTTTTTTTTGGTGTAATTCCCTTACATCCCAACACTTCAAATTTTGTTCCCTTATATCCCAATGGGATTGCCTTGCCCAAGGTAATCCCATTGGGATATAAGGGGACAAAATTTGTTGTCCCATTGGGATATAAGGGAACAAAATTTGAAGTGGTGGGATATAAGGGAATTTCACCTTTTTTTTTTTTAGCCACAAGCAATGTGTGAGGAAACTGAACCGCTCAAGTAGGACCTTCTGATCATGATCATTTGCCAAATTTGCCACCTGAAACCACGTCCAGGATTTGGGCTCAGGGTAGTGCGGTCAACGAAAAACATTATGTCGTTCGAACGAACTGATGCGGTCGCCCTCGTAAAGAAGGTGACGGGGGTAGACGTTCCATCCGCTTTCTTCTTCGAGAGGAAGAACCCGGCTGCTCAACAGGTCGTCGATTGGGCGGAACGCGCCACGGGCCTGAAGGAGCAAGCGCTCAGGGCCCTCCTCGAAGCCGGGGGGTTCACCGGCGACAACGCCGTCCCGGAGGGAACGGCCCTGTGGCGTCTCGCCTGGGTCCACAGGGCCAGCTCGCCGAACACCTCCGAGCAGGTGGTCGGCGCGTTCCTGGCCGGGCGTTTCCCGGAGGAGACCGCCCGGCAGACCGCTGCCCACCGTGCGAGGGGGGTGCAAGGCGCCGAAGCGGTGGGACGAAGAGGCCGCGGCACCCCACTCGGCACGCCGCGGGGCTCCGAGGCGGGCGCAGCCGCGGAAGACGCAGTCCCCGAGCCGGCCCGACGGCCAGACGGGGCGGACGACGGCGCCGGCAAGCGAGGCCAGTCGCAAGACGCCGAGGTCGTCGGCGAGGCCGCCGTCAGAATCCATCTGCTGGAGAAGCAGATGGAAGCCCTGCAAGCACAGGGAAAACAGCAGACGGCCCTCCTGAGCCGCCTCGTCGACAAGATTGACGAGAAAAACGAGCGGCAGGCGGTGGCCGCAGATCCGCGGGAAAGTCGCGCCCTCTGCGACAGCGACGACGACAGCGAGGGGACGGACAAGGCGTCCAGCGAAAGGACGGGAACCCCGTTCGGTTTCCTTCCCCGGGGCATGGCGAGCCTAGACCCCGAGAAGTGGTTCGCCCTGGACGACCCCGGCCGCGAGTTCGCAGCCTTAAACGTAAGGGACCACTACAAGGACCTTACGGCCGCCCAGCGGGGGAGCGGTCTCGCCCCGCAAGCGCGAGAGGCCCGAAACCGGCTCGACGACCTCGAGCTGATCATCAGGTCGCTAGGCCGGTGCTCCTCTTTGGAGGACGCGGAGGACGTTCTCCAGAAGCTGGCGGAGCGGGCGGTGGGGCGCCTGCAGGTGCTGCAGAGGGGCGTGGTGCAGGGGGACTGGGAGTCGGCCGAGGTGCTCGAGAGAGCCCTCACGGTGGACGACGAGGTGCCGCTTTTCATGGCACGGGCGGAAGAGAAAGCGCACGCCCACGCACGAAAGCAGCGGTTTCGGCCGCCCCAAACCCACGAACCCCCGCAACACCACCAAACGCACAACCGACCCCACACGCAACAGACCCGCCACACCCCGCCCGGCAGACACCGCAAACCGGGTGGCGACAGCAGGAAGAGCGGGGCGAAAGCCCAGTAGTGGTGAGGTGGGCGCCTTTGGCCTACACAGCTCTCTGCTGTCCGGACCCGCCGGCCACTGGACTCGAGGAGTCCGGAGGTCCGCCCAAGGGGCGGCCCCGCATGGTCGAAAAACCTCTCTCGAAGCGGGAGGTCAGGCAGGTTCGGTTGGATGCGGAGAAGCACCTGTCGCGGGCTCTCGCCTCCTCGACATGGCGCGGGGTGGAGTCCACGCACCGTCGCATGTTGGAGTTCAGAGGCGAGTGGGAGGCAGCAACCGGGGAAAAGCTGTCGAAAGCAGAGGCAACGATCCTCTGGGTAAGCCGGAAGCTACGCGGCTCGAAAGAGGCACCCGGGATCTCGACGTCAACAGCGCTGCAGTACGTGCAGAACGTGAAGTCGGCGGAAAAGCGGGTAGGGGTCCCTTTAGACTCGCAGGCCCTGCGCGATTTCGAGCGCTCGCTCAAGAGGCAGGGTGCACTGCGCCCGCAGAAGCAGGCTCTTCCGGCGACGGAGGAGGACGTGGCGAAGGCCATCGCGCGGGAGCGGCACACCGATACGATGCTGGCTCTGGCGTTGGCTTGGAGGGGTGCGGCCAGGGTGGCCGACGTGACGGGGTTGAAGGCCGGCGATGTCACTCGGCAGAAGGACTTCCTGGCCATCAACTGGTCGGACACGAAGTCCGACCCGTTCAAACTCGGGGTGACGACGGGGATAGTTCTTCCGGAACACCTCGACAGCATCCTCGAGAAGAAACTGAGGCGCAAGGCGCCCCAGGATCGGCTGCTGGCGACGTCGTACAGGCGCATGTCGGCTGCGCTGAAGCGTGTCCGAAAGGGTCTGACGGGCCACTCTCTGCGGCGGGGGGCGGCTGCGTCACTGCTCGACGCGGGCCTCAGCTTGGAGGAGATCCGGAGGGTCACGCGGCACAGCTCGATCGAGGCTCTGGTGAGGTACCTCCCCGCGGGGAAGATTGCCTTGGCAGCCGAGACGGCGGCAGCGTCCCGGAAGCTCTGAGCGGAGTCCCACAGCCTTTGCTATCTCCCCATTTCCCGTCGATCCTCCGGCCACCTCCGCCCCGTCGCCCGAAATTTCCCGATTTCCCGCTGTGCTACGACCCCCCTTCTTTCGACTCTGACGACGCCCCCGATGTCGATTTCCCGTACAGCGGCTCCCTTTGCGTGCGAGTCGCCGGGGGGAAAGTCGGATGCGCACTGTGTGTGGCTAAACTAAATTACCGGGTTCTTCCCTTAGGAGCAGCTGCGGAAGCAACCGGGCTGCGGGGGGAAAGCCGTAGACAGCGAGAGTAGGAGAAAGTAGAAAGGGAGACTAGAGTTTTCGTTGACCGCACTACCCTGAGTCCAAATCCTGGACGTGGTTTCAGGTGGAAAATTCGCAGATGATCGTGATCACAAGGACCTACATAAGCGGGCTCAGTTTCCTCACATGTGTGTGGCTAAACTAAATTACCGGGTTCTTCCCTTAGGAGCAGCTCCGGAAGCAACCGGGCTGCGGGGGAAAAGCCGTACACCGCGAGAGTAGGAGAAAGTAGAAAGGGAGACTAGAGTTTTCGTTGACCGCACTACCCTGAGTCCAAATCTTTCAGGTGGAAAATTCGCAGATGATCGTGATCACAAGGACCTACATAGGCGGGCTCAGTTTCCTACACTGTGTGTGGCTAAACTAAAATACCGGGTTCGTTCCCTTTGGAGCAGCGGCGGAAGCAACCGGGCTGCGGGAGAAAAAAATAAGGATACTTAAATTCGCGCTTTTTTCTAATGGTTGTGGCCAGTGGTTTTCCATTGTTGGCCAGGAGGGCGCGAGGCTCTGTTGTTGACAGATGTTCAGCCCAAAGGATACTCGACGTGTAGCTGCTTTGACTCCGAATGGAAGGCAGAGGCAAGGCGGCAAATACAACACAAAGTCAAACACAATCTGATTTGTTCCACCGTGTGTTGTTTTCTCACTCAGGACTCTGACCTGTTAAATTTTGTGTGTCTTGTCGTGTAGCGGCAGACCCGCATGACCTCACGTCCGTTCAACACGTGGCTCGGTATTTAGCAGCACTTGGAATCCCTTCGGTTTTTTGTCTGGCAGCTGTTGTCGAGCGTTTCCTTCCAAGCTGGCGCTTATGTAGTGGTAGTAGTAGTATGTGTCGTATGCCGAAGCAGCCGGAGGCAGCAGGCGCGGGGGGCAGGTCTTGCTTTACTTATCTCTTCTTCATGGAGACCCGCCCCCGGCACCCGACTGGTCGCGAAAGGTTTGTGCCTATTGTGATGAGGTGGTTGACCAGGCCCCCACGAAGCCTTATACACAACACAGCTACAACACGAGGATGCAGCCCTGCTTAGCTGTGCACTCAGCCATCTCAGGCCATTGGCTGCTAAGCAGCACTTCGTTCCACGTCGTGTCAAGTACATGATGCTGGCGGTTGGGGAATCGGCGACCGCAACTCAATTAAGGCGCGGTCAACAGTGTCGCCTCGTGAATGCTCCCCCGTGACACCTGGCGCTTATGTAAAAATAAAACTTTTCCGGAGGTGGGGGCTTGCACTTGATTACCAACAAAGCAACGGACGACCAGCTTGAGCTGACCCAAGGGCCTTGATGGGGTTGTTTCAGGGCTTACACTCCGTTTTCGGCCTCAGAGAAAATGCGTGTGGTCCACATGTGGGCGCGTAAGGTTCGAGGGCATAAAAACCTTTCCCCCTATGTGCGGCGGAAAAAAAAAAAACAGCCTCACTACTGGACTTGGCGACACCTGGCTGTACGGCCTTGGCGACTTGTGGGCCTAGACCCCCCTGCATGTGGACCAACCTGTGGCAAGCACACGTGGGGGAAAAACTGTATCGAAATCCACACGTGGTACCTGTGGATCCACAAGTGCCCAGCAAGTGCCCAGAGCTGCTTCAGGCACGTTCTAGAGCTTCTCCGACCTCAAAACAGGGTGGCTGGCCACCTAGGACCACTTGCGAGGGCCGTACAAAATCCGTACACCGCGAGAGTAGGAGAAAGTAGAAAGGGAAACTAGAGTTTTCGTTGACCGCACTACCCTGAGCCCAAATCCTGGACGTGGTTTCAGGTGGCAAATTTGGCACATGATCATGATCAGAAGGCCCTACTTGGGCGGTTCAGTTTCCTCACGCATTGCATGTGGACAAAACATTTTGTGAAGTTTTGGTGTGGTTTCGTGCACGTTGTCACGTCCCGGGAAGCACACGTGGAGGGAAAAAGTCCAAAGAAATTAACCTGTGGAAATCCACACGTTCCACACGTGTAGGAGTGGAACCCCCTCAATGCGGGAGTGGGACTCCCTTCAATGCGGGAGTGGGACCCCCTCAATGCGGGAGTAGGACCCCCTCAATGCGGGAGTGGCACTCCCTTCAATGCGGGAGTGACACTGCCTTCAATGCGGGAGTGGGACCCCCTCAATGCGGGAGTGGCACTCCCTTCAATGCAGGAGTGGCACTGCCTTCAATGCGGGAGTGGCACTGCCTTCAATGCGGGAGTGGGACCCCCTCAATGCGGGAGTGGCACTCCCTTCAATGCAGGAGTGGCACTGCCTTCAATGCGGGAGTGGGACCCCCTCAATGCGGGAGCGGCACCCCCTCAATGCGGGAGTGGGACCCCCTCAATGCGGGAGTGGCACTCCTTCAATGCGGGAGTGACACTGCCTTCAATGCGGGAGTGGGACCCCCTCAATGCGGGAGTGGCACTCCCTTCAATGCAGGAGTGGCACTGCCTTCAATGCGGGAGTGGGACCCCCTCAATGCGGGAGTGGCACTGCCTTCAATGCAGGAGTGGCACTGCCTTCAATGCAGGAGTGGCACTGCCTTCAATGCGGGAGTGGGACCCCCTCAATGCGGGAGTGGCACTCCCTTCAATGCAGGAGTGGCACTGCCTTCAATGCGGGAGTGGGACCCCCTCAATGCGGGAGCGGCACCCCCTCAATGCGGGAGTGGGACCCCCTCAATGCGGGAGTGGCACTCCCTTCAATGCGGGAGCGGCACTGCCTTCAATGCGGGAGTGGGACCCCCTCAATGCGGGAGTGGCACTCCCTTCAATGCGGGAGGGGCCACTCCCGCACTTCTTCACTCCCGCTGACTTAGTACATGGCTGCTGAAGTGCGGGGTGTAGTAAACCCCACGGAGACCCTTCGTTTACTAAAAAACCCCCATGTGCACTGCAGTGTTCGCGCTAACGTTTACTAAAAAAACCCCCATGTGCACTGCAGTGTTCGCGCTAACGTTTACTAAAAAAACCCCCATGTGCACTGCAGTGTTCGCGCTAACGTTTACTAAAAAAACCCCCATGTGCACTGCAGTGTTCGCGCTAACGTTTACTAAAAAAACCCCCATGTGCACTGCAGTGTTCGCGCTAACGTTTACTAAAAAAACCCCCATGTGCACTGCAGTGTTCGCGCTAACGTTTACTAAAAAAACCCCCATGTGCACTGCAGTGTTCGCGCTAACGTTTACTAAAAAAACCCCCATGTGCACTGCAGTGTTCGCGCTAACGTTTACTAAAAAAACCCCCATGTGCACTGCAGTGTTCGCGCTAACGTTTACTAAAAAAACCCCCATGTGCACTGCAGTGTTCGCGCTAACGTTTACTAAAAAAACCCCCATGTGCACTGCAGTGTTCGCGCTAACGTTTACTAAAAAAACCCCCATGTGCACTGCAGTGTTCGCGCTAACGTTTACTAAAAAAACCCCCATGTGCACTGCAGTGTTCGCGCTAACGTTTACTAAAAAAACCCCCATGTGCACTGCAGTGTTCGCGCTAACGTTTACTAAAAAAACCCCCATGTGCACTGCAGTGTTCGCGCTAACGTTTACTAAAAAAACCCCCATGTGCACTGCAGTGTTCGCGCTAACGTTTACTAAAAAAACCCCCATGTGCACTGCAGTGTTCGCGCTAACGTTTACTAAAAAAACCCCCATGTGCACTGCAGTGTTCGCGCTAACGTTTACTAAAAAAACCCCCATGTGCACTGCAGTGTTCGCGCTAACGTTTACTAAAAAAACCCCCATGTGCACTGCAGTGTTCGCGCTAACGTTTACTAAAAAAACCCCCATGTGCACTGCAGTGTTCGCGCTAACGTTTACTAAAAAACCCCCATGTGCACTGCAGTGTTCGCGCTAAGGAAAAAAGCGGCTGATTTCAGCCGGAAAAAAAGTTTTTGAAAACCTGATCGGCTGATAATCAGCCGGCTGATTTTTTTGGAAGGTCTGCCGATCAGTTTTACGCCAACATGTTGCCGGTGCGTCAAGCTGATTCCGCTCCATGGGCGGCATAGCCAAAGCTTACGCTGTTGAAAATCGGCTGATTTTGTACCGGTAAAAAAGAGGCTCGAAATTTAATCAGCCGGCAAGCCGGCTGATCGCGCGCACACTGGCGCACTGCTGAAAAAAAATATGACCAGCGTTTCTTCGCGCGCGCAGGGTACAAACCTCTCTGTGTGTGGGGGGTGGGGGTTCTGCCTTTGCACCTTTTTTCGTTTGGCTTCGCTTTGTGTTGCCGACAACCAACCGGGGTTGATGTACAGTCTGGTGTCTTTCGACGTTTCTTGTGATCCGCTCTCGTTGTCGTGGTACCAGGAAACCCTGCTACACTGGAGCCAAGCTTCACGTGTTCGGCGGTACTGCAGCGCCACGGGCCTACGGGTCCAGTGGCTACCGACTTCCCAAACTGAAGCATCAAGGCGTGGCGCACCTTGGGGCTTGGCGCTCGCGCTGAACACAAGCTCGTCGAGACGGTCAGTCACAGGGCAGGAGCGGACGGGGTTGTGGCACTGTGCTGCCTCCGACCCAAGCTTTGCAAGCTGTGGTTGACTGTCACGTTCCTGGACCAGGAACGGCCTTTTTCTTTCTTCTTTTTCTTTCGGAATTGTCAGCGCGGTAGCGATGACAGCGAGAACACATATAGGTGACCACACCCTTTGACTTGTTTAATGAGTTCTCTTCTTCTTCTCGTTGTCGTGCGTGTGCGAAAAACGTTGTGTTGCCGGAAAATGCTCCCTTCGGTACAAAAATGTCTACAACTATTTAAAATTGAAGAAAACCCGTCCCAGACAGGAAAAAAACGCTGGTTGCGGTTTGCAGGGGCTCTGAAGCGGTGGGGAAGTAAGGAACGGTGCTGCAAGTATGGTACAGTGATATGCGCCAGTTTTTGTGCTGTGGTATCAAAAAGGAGGGGGTGAGTCAGAGAGACCGTAAGGAGGGCAAGAGAGAGTGTGAAGGCGGCTACACTTAACATTATGGTGACATGAGGGCGACTCAGACTGCGACGTGACGTGACGTGTTGTGTTGCGTTGAGCCCAAACTGGGCGAATCGTGCCAGCAAGGAGTTAACCAACATGGCTCGTCGAGGAAAAATGCGGGACTCTCGCCTTTGCACCTTTCCGTCGCTGTACTATCGGCATTCGGGGGATATTTAGCCTTAGCAGTGCCGAATAGCTCAGCATTTCCCAAACTGAGCGAACTCGTGCGGAAATGCCGGATTATCGCCCTTTGCAGACAAAGTACAGGGATCAGTGAGAGAGGACCGACGTGCTTTCGTGCAGTGACTGTCCCGAGGTGCGTTTGGCTTGACAATGCACGGTTGATGGGCGTCTGGCTGTCAGAAAACACCTATGCGGTGACCCGTTCAGGCACATGCCTCGCGTGAGAGAGGACCAACGCGCGCTAGTGCAGTGACTGTCCCAGGGTGCTTTCGGGTTAACAATGCACTGTTGGTGCGCGTCTGGCTGTTAAAAAACACCCATGCGGTGGCCCGTTCAGGCGCATGCCTCGCGTGAGAGAGGACCAACGCGCGCTAGTGCAGTGACTGTCCCGGGGTGCTTTCGGGTTAGCAATGCACTGTTGGTGCGCGTCTGGCTGCCAAAAAACACTCATTAGTAGACCCGCTGCTACCGCCCTTCCATATTCTGGATCTTTTAGCGGTCGACAAATCGTCGGCAGCTTTGCCGCCGGAAAGGGAGGCGTACAACATGCACATCAGCAAAGGAAGGGAAGGCCGCGAAAGCTGATACTAATGAAAGGCAGACAATCGCCACGGATTCCTTCTGCATTCTAGCATCAAAGCTTTCGCGGTGTGTATTATATTACGGTCAGCAGGGAGTCTTCTACCCTGCGGCTGGGCCTTCGCCTGAAGGACCGCTGTGCCACGGGGCTGGCTGACGTCAGGATTATGCGTACTGTGGGTGCAATCGCTGGGAACACGACACGAAGAGGGTCGGCGACCTGCGTGTGGCTAAATGCAGACCACCGCCGCAGGGGTTCTCTCTCTGCATCCTGACTTTCCAAAGCTTTTTCGCGGCATGTATCACGGCCTGTAGGGGAGGGGATGGATCGGTTTAGGTCCCTTCTCTATTCTTCTACCCTGCAGCAGCTGTGCGACGCATGCAGACAATAGCCACGGATTCCTTCTGCGTTCGAACTCCCAAGCTTTCACTGAGCCGGCCATCCCCTCTTGATAGACCGTGATAGACCGAATAATACAGCACCAGGCAATTCGATGCAGCTCTGGGGACTAGGGATGGACCTGATGGACCGTGGTGGACTGTGATTCACTGTGATAAACAGCGGCAGGCATGCAGTTTCAAGAGATGGGGACGGACCGGCTCGTTCACGGTATATATCACGGACCCTTCTCTACCCATTTACCCTGCAGCGCTATGTGACGCAATCGCCACGGATTCCTTCTGCATACTAACATCAAAGCTTTCGCGGTATGTATATCACGGTCAGCAGGGAGCCTTCTACCCTGCAGCGGGGCCAGCTATCGACCTTCGCCTGAAGGATCGCTGTGCTGCGGGGCTGGTTCCGGCTGCTTCGGCAACAACAGTCTTCGGAGCCGCGGCGGGCGTCCGAAGCAGTAGGACTGACACGACAGAGTTGGGAGGAGGGGCGAGGATGAACGGACCGTCGTCTGCGGGAGCCGACGGAAGGTGGCTCGGCAGCTCCGGCGGGTCCGGCGGCGTGTTTTGCCGCCGGAAGGGAAGGCGTGCAGCATGCACACCTGCAGAGGAAGGGAAAGGACGCAAAGGCGACCGTGCGAAGACGATGATGCGTACTGAGTGCAATCGCTGGGAACACGGCACGGAGATATGCGTGTGGCTAAATGCAGGCCACCGCCGCAGGGGTTCTCTCTCTGCATCCTGACTTTCCAAAAAAGCTTTTTCGCGGCATGTATCACGGCCTGTAGGGAGGGGATAGCACCGGTTTAGGGCCCCTCTACCCTTCTACCCTGCAGCAGCTGTGTGACGCATGCAGACAACCACCACGGATTCCTTCTGCATTCTAACACATCAAAGCTTTCGCGGTAATAAGATATCACGGCCAGCAGGGAGCCTTCTACCCTGCAGCAGCTGTGTGACGCATGCAGACAACCACCACGGATTCCTTCTGCATTCTAACACCAAAGCTTTCGCGGTAATAATATATCACGGCCAGCAGGGAGCCTTCTACCCTGCAGCAGCTGTGTAACGCATGCAGACAACCACCACGGATTCCTTCTGCATTCTAACATCAAAGCTTTCGCGGTAATAATGTATCACGGCCAGCAGGGAGCCTTCTACCCTGCAGCCGGGCCAGCTATCAACCTTCGCCTGAAGGATCGCTGTGCTGCGGGGCTGGTTCCGGCTGCTTCGGCAACAACAGCAGCAGCGGCCGGCGAGTCTTCGGAGCCGCGGCGGACGTCCGAAGCAGTCGGAAGGACTGACACGACAGAGTTGGGAGGAGGGACGGGGATGAACGGACCGTCGTCTGCGGGAGCCGACGGAAGGTGGCTCGGCAGCTCCGGCGGGTCCGGCGGCGTGTTTTGCCGCCGGAAGGGAAGGCGTGCAGCATGCACACCTGCAGAGGAAGGGAAAGGACGCAAAGGCGACCGTGCGAAGACGATGATGCGTACTGAGTGCAATCGCTGGGAACACGACACGGAGATATGCGTGTGGCTAAATGCAGGCCACCGCCGCAGGGGTTCTCTCTCTGCATCCTGACTTTCCAAAGCTTTTTCGCGGCATGTATCACGGCCTGTGGGGAGGGGATAGCACCCCGGTTTAGGGCCCCTCTACCCTTCTACCCTGCAGCAGCTGTGTGACGCATGCAGACAACCACCACGGATTCCTTCTGCATTCTAACATCAAAGCTTTCGCGGTAACAATATATCACGGCCAGCAGGGAGCCTTCTACCCTGCAGCAGCTGTGTAACGCATGCAGACAACCACCACGGATTCCTTCTGCATTCTAACACCAAAGCTTTCGCGGTAATAATATATCACGGCCAGCAGGGAGCCTTCTACCCTGCAGCCGGGCCAGCTATCGACCTTCGCCTGAAGGATCGCTGTGCTGCGGGGCTGGTTCCGGCTGCTTCGGCAACAACAGCAGCAGCGGCCGGCGAGTCTTCGGAGCCGCGGCGGACGTCCGAAGCAGTCGGAAGGACTGACACGACAGAGTTGGGAGGAGGGGCGGGGATGAACGGACCGTCGTCTGCGGGAGCCGACGGAAGGTGGCTCGGCGGCTCCGGCAGGTCCGGCGGCGTGCTTTGCCGCCGGAAGGGAGGGAACGCGTCGCCGCTGGCGGCGGGGCCCGGGCCGGGTGCCAGCCCGCCGCCGCCCCTCGTCAGCGGCACAGGCAGCGAGTTCCGCCACGCTTTGTTGCGCGGCGGCTGCTGCTGCTGCTGCTGTAACTGTTGTTGCTGCTGCTGCTGTGGTTGTTGTTGCTGCTGCTGTTGTAACTGTTGTTGCTGCTGCTGCTGTGGTTGTTGTTGCTGCTGCTGTTGTAACTGTCGTTGCTCCTGCTGCTGTAACTGTTGTTGCTGCTGCTGCTGTGGTTGTTGTTGCTGCTGCTGTTGTAACTGTTGTTGCTGCTGCTGTGGTTGTTGTTGTTGCTGCTGTTGTAACTGTTGCTGCTGCTGCTGCTGTGGTTGTTGTTGTTGCTGCTGTTGTACCTGTTGTTGCTGTTGTTGTACCTGTAGTTGCTGCTGTTGCGGTTTCTGTTGTTGCTGCTGCTGCTGTTGCTGCTGCGGTTGCTGTTGTTGCTGCTGCTGCTGCGGTGGCTGTCGCTGCTGCTGTTGGTGCGCTTGCGGGTTTTGCTGCTGCTGCTGCTGCTGCAGCGGCGCCAGCGGCAGCGGCAGCGAGTTGCGCCTGCCCCCCGGCGACCCGCCGCCGGCGCCCCAGGTGTTCATCAGCCGCTGCCCGCCACCCGGCTGCTGCTGCTGCTGCTGCTGCTGCTGCTGCTGCGGATACAACGGGTGCTGCACCTGCTGCTGCTGCTGCTGGCGGCCGTTGCCTCCAGCTCCCTTCTGCGAATCGCCCAGTGCGGCACTTCCCGCGAACGCGGCCGGCTGCAGGCTGTCCCGGCGGTGCGTCCTGTAATTGTGCTTGTGCCCAGATCTCGCGGCGGCCGCCGCCGCCGCGGCCGCAGCATCCCCACCAGCACCGGCGGCGGGGGATGCATGCAGTGAGGGCGAGCTGAGGACGTGCTGCACCGGGGTTTTCGCGA
This sequence comes from Diplonema papillatum, assembly GCA_030068145.1. Classification (NCBI taxonomy): domain Eukaryota; phylum Euglenozoa; class Diplonemea; order Diplonemida; family Diplonemidae; genus Diplonema; species Diplonema papillatum. The sequence goes on from JAPJBO010000258.1 coordinate 45,965, forward strand.
AGGATCCCTGCGGCGAAGCCGGCGGAGAAGCTTGCGAGCCGGCTGCGACGGGCGGGAAGCTCGAGTTCGACAGCACCGCTTGGATCGGGTAGTAGAAGGAGGAGTCCGCTTCGCTCGCACCGGCGAAGGTCTGCGCGTGGCGGTGGGACACAACCGGCGGGGCGCCGCCGCCGCCGCCGCCTGCATCATCCGGGTAGCCGTCGGGGGTGCGCTTCTGCCAGACGAGGCAGAGGCAGCAGAGCAGGCCAGCCAATGCGTTGAAGACGAAGAAGTAGACTCCGAACTGGTAGGAATGGTCCGTTTTCGTGCCGAAGCAGGCGTTTTTGTCGATTTGCCAGAAAGCGCCCAACGCTACGCCGGCGCTGAGCAGCGCAGCGACGACGTGCAGCGACGGCACTCCAACTCTGACTGTCTTCGACTCGCCGAAATCGTACGCGTCGCCTCGGATGGCGCGCGAGAAGTGGAAGATCGCGAGAAGGCCGACGATGCTGCAGCTGATTCCCGCGCACCACTGGACCGCCTCCTGCGTGTGCCTCCACGAGGCGCCGCCGTGCTGGTCGCAGAGGCTGCTGGCGTCCTTCTCCTCGGACGTCGCCGCCGGGTGCCGGTAGACTTCGCACGTAGAAACTCCGCACTCGACGCGCACCGATTCGACGGCGCTCGAGCGAAAGTGGGACACGAACAGGCTGTACTTCGACACGGAAGTCGAAACGGCGAACAGGCACATCAGCACCGACGCGGCGCACGCCGCCGCAGAGCGCCGGTTCATATTATCGAGCCAGCTTCTTATAATATATCCACCCCCTGCCTTTCTTCCCCCCAGAGGGATGAGAAGCCTTCGGGGTTTGTAACGTTCTCGTTTGTGTTATTTGTATCAGAGTGTTGTATTGTTGGTGCACAGTCTGGTGTCTGTCGACTTTTCCAGTCATCCTGCCTTTTTAGAGTTAAAGTTCGCTTGAAATTCCGGGGTTTTAGGGTCTCCGTGTGACCGTTCATGAATGGGTTCTCTTAGAGCAAGAAAGGGCTTTATGGTTACGGATTGTATATTTAGTGCATGCTTTCGTTATGGGTTATGGCTAGCCATATCCGGGACTGTTTGTGACCGACACCAAGTACATTCCTTCGTGGAGTGTAATCTTGGGCCCCCCACGTTCTACAAGTTGAGCAGGGGTTGCCTTGTAGCCCGTACCGGTCTGTTGTCCGCGTTTCAATGTATTTTCTCGTAGAGTAGTGCTTGGGTTTCGCGACACTTGCGGTGCTTCACGTGGTGCGGGTTGCTTCCGCCCTAATCTATCTTCTTGTGACAGCTCTGCTTTCAAACCATTCTTTTTTCTGTTTTTTTCCCCCAACGACAGCAAGTGTCGTACTGGTCCTAGTGCTTGAATGAATTTTGTGAGCTGCGAGGAAACTGTTCTCTGAACGGTCTCCAGCTGATGCCTGCGCACCACTGGACCGCCTCCTGCGTGTGCCTCCACGAGGCGCCGCCGTGCTGGTCGCAGAGGCTGCTGGCGTCCTTCTCCTCTGACGTCGCCGCCGGGTGCCGGTAGACTTCGCACGTAGAAACTCCGCACTCGACGCGCACCGATTCGACGGCGCTCGAGCGGAAGTGGGGCACGAACAGGCTGTACTTCGACACGGAAGTCGAAACGGCGAACAGGCACATCAGCACCGACGCGGCGCACGCCGCCGCAGAGCGCCGGTTCATATTATCGAGCCAGCTTCTTATAATATATCCACCCCCTGCCTTTCTTCCCCCCAGAGGGATGAGAAGCCTTCGGGGTTTGTAGCGTTCTCATTTGTGTTATTTGTATCAGAGTGTTGTATTGTTGGTGCACAGTCTGGTGTCCGTCGACTTTTCCAGTCATCCTGCCTTTTTAGAGTTAAAGTTCGCTTGAAATACCGGGGTTTTAGGGTCTCCGTGTGACCGTTCATGAATGGGTTCCCTTAGAGCAAGAAAGGGCTTTATGGTTACGGATTGTATATTTGCGGGTTGCTTCCGCCCGAACCTATCTTTTTGTGACAGCTCTGCTTTCAAACCATTCTTTTTTCTGTTCTTTCCCCCAACGACAGCAAGTGTCGTACTGGTCCTAGTGCTTGAATGAATTTCGTGAGCTGCGAGGAAACTGTTCTCTGAACGGTCTCCAGCTGATGCCTGGACCGCCTCCTGCGTGTGCCTCCACGAGGCGCCGCCGTGCTGGTCGCAGAGGCTGCTGGCGTCCTTCTCCTCGGACGTCGCCGCCGGGTGCCGGTAGACTTCGCACGTAGAAACTCCGCACTCGACGCGCACCGATTCGACGGCGCTCGAGCGGAAGTGGGACACGAACAGGCTGTACTTCGACACGGAAGTCGAAACGGCGAACAGGCACATCAGCACCGACGCGGCGCACGCCGCCGCAGAGCGCCGGTTCATATTATCGAGCCAGCTTCTTATAATATATGTACCCCTGCCTTTCTTCCCCCCAGAGGGATGAGAAGCCTTGGGGCTTTGTAACGTTCTCGTTTGTGTTATTTGTATCAGAGTGTTGTATTGTGTTGCCGACAGCCAACCGACGTTTACATCGAAACGGAGAGAAAAAAAAGGGACAGAGGTTTGACGTTTGCTCTTTCGCTTTCTTTGGGGGGGTTTTTTTTTTTGTTTGTTTGCGGTCTCGGTTCTCTTTTTGTTTTTTGTTTTTCGGTCCCTCTCTCTTCGCAGCAGCAGTGCGGGTCCGCTTTTCGTGTGGACGCGCGCCCAGAGGGCGAACTTCGCTGATTCTTCTGCTGCGTCGCATCGCACGACAGAGAGAGATGGGAGAGGAAAACGTGATGCATGATGACAAGGCGAGTCATAACACCTGCCTGCGAGTGTGATGGACCTTTCTTCGGAGGGGCTCACGCACTCAAAGATCGACTTATACGCAACACCTTCCTGAGGCGCGCGCCAACCACTCCCCTCACTCTCACTCTTTGTTGACGCGCACTGGGGGGCAGCAGTCAAGAGCATTGCATTTCGCTTGGATGACACCCACAAGATCAGTCACAAAGTGACCCACTGTCGTATTTTCATTTGACAGCCATCATGGGTGTGGTACCACTCCACATCCTCCCTCGCCCGCTAGTTCAGTCACGGAGTGACCCACTGTCGTCGTTTCACTGGGTAGGTTGACGCACCACGAAGGTCGATCAGAGAGAGCTGGACAGCCATCATGGGTGTGGTAGGTTGAAGTCTCACTCCACATCCTCCCTCGCCCGCTAGTTCAGTCACGGAGTGACCCACTGTCGTATTTTCACTGGGTAGGTTGACGCACCACGAAGGTCGAGCAGAGAGAGCTGGACAGCCATCATGGGTGTGGTAGGTTGAAGTCTCACTCCACATCCTCCCTCGCCCGCTAGTTCAGTCACGGAGTGACCCACTTCGTAGTTTCACTGGGTAGGTTGACGCACCACGAAGGTCGATCAGAGAGAGCTGGACAGCCATCATGGGTGTGGTAGGTTAAAGTCCCACTCCACATCCTCCCTCGCCCGCTAGTTCAGTCACGGAGTGACCCACTTCGTAGTTTCACTGGGTAGGTTGACGCACCACGAAGGTCGATCAGAGAGAGCTGGACAGCCATCATGGGTGTGGTAGGTTAAACTCCACATCCTCCCTCGCCCGCTAGTTCAGTCACGGAGTGACCCACTTCGTAGTTTCACTGGGTAGGTTGACGCACCACGAAGGTCGATCAGAGAGAGCTGGACAGCCATCATGGGTGTGGTAGGTTAAAGTCCCACTCCACATCCTCCCTCGCCCGCTAGTTCAGTCACGGAGTGACCCACTGTCGTATTTTCACTGGGTAGGTTGACGCACCACGAAGGTCGATCAGAGAGAGCTGGACAGCCATCATGGGTGTGGTAGGTTAAAGTCTCACTCCACATCCTCCCTCGCCCGCTAGTTCAGTCACGGAGTGACCCACTGTCGTATTTTCACTGGGTAGGTTGACGCACCACGAAGGTCGATCAGAGAGAGCTGGACAGCCATCATGGGTGTGGTAGGTTGAAGTCTCACTCCACATCCTCCCTCGCCCGCTAGTTCAGTCACGGAGTGACCCACTTCGTAGTTTCACTGGGTAGGTTGACGCACCACGAAGGTCGATCAGAGAGAGCTGGACAGCCATCATGGGTGTGGTAGGTTAAAGTCCCACTCCACATCCTCCCTCGCCCGCTAGTTCAGTCACGGAGTGACCCACTGTCGTATTTTCACTGGGTAGGTTGACGCACCACGAAGGTCGATCAGAGAGAGCTGGACAGCCATCATGGGTGTGGTAGGTTGAAGTCTCACTCCACATCCTCCCTCGCCCGCTAGTTCAGTCACGGAGTGACCCACTTCGTAGTTTCACTGGGTAGGTTGACGCACCACGAAGGTCGATCAGAGAGAGCTGGACAGCCATCATGGGTGTGGTAGGTTAAAGTCCCACTCCACATCCTCCCTCGCCCGCTAGTTCAGTCACGGAGTGACCCACTGTCGTATTTTCACTGGGTAGGTTGACGCACCACGAAGGTCGATCAGAGAGAGCTGGACAGCCATCATGGGTGTGGTAGGTTGAAGTCTCACTCCACATCCTCCCTCGCCCGCTAGTTCAGTCACGGAGTGACCCACTTCGTAGTTTCACTGGGTAGGTTGACGCACCACGAAGGTCGATCAGAGAGAGCTGGACAGCCATCATGGGTGTGGTAGGTTAAAGTCCCACTCCACATCCTCCCTCGCCCGCTAGTTCAGTCACGGAGTGACCCACTGTCGTATTTTCACTGGGTAGGTTGACGCACCACGAAGGTCGATCAGAGAGAGCTGGACAGCCATCATGGGTGTGGTAGGTTGAAGTCTCACTCCACATCCTCCCTCGCCCGCTAGTTCAGTCACGGAGTGACCCACTTCGTAGTTTCACTGGGTAGGTTGACGCACCACGAAGGTCGATCAGAGAGAGCTGGACAGCCATCATGGGTGTGGTAGGTTAAAGTCCCACTCCACATCCTCCCTCGCCCGCTAGTTCAGTCACGGAGTGACCCACTGTCGTATTTTCACTGGGTAGGTTGACGCACCACGAAGGTCGATCAGAGAGAGCTGGACAGCCATCATGGGTGTGGTAGGTTGAAGTCTCACTCCACATCCTCCCTCGCCCGCTAGTTCAGTCACGGAGTGACCCACTTCGTAGTTTCACTGGGTAGGTTAACGCACCACGAAGGTCGATCAGAGAGAGCTGGACAGCCATCATGGGTGTGGTAGGTTAAAGTCCCACTCCACATCCTCCCTCGCCCGCTAGTTCAGACGAGTGACCCACTGTCGTAGTTTCACTGGGTAGGTTGACGCACCACGAAGGTCGATCAGAGTTTCGGGTTAGAATGCAAAGAATCTGTGGCGATAATCTGCATCGGCGGCGTCGCGTGTTATCTCTTCGCACGTGATGTGTCATGCTTTCGCCTCTTCAGCTCGTCTTCATCGTCGCGCTCAGGCGCGCGCTTGGTGCCTCGCTTCTCCTTCGACTGCTCGTCCAGGTTCATCGGTTGCGCGTCGATTTCTGCTTCTTCACGGCGGCCGCGATTCGATGGGCGCTCTTCTACGCCGTCTTGTTGTTGGCTCCGACACAGAGTTCGTCGGCTTCTTCGCTCGATCAGAGAAAGGTTGACAGCCATCATGGGTGTGGTAGGATAAAGTCCCACTCAACATCCCCTCTTGCTCGCTAGTGATATCGGCTACGAAAGAGGTATTCCGCTGATGCACCTCACAGCGAGCTACGTGTCGAGTCGACGGGAGGAGATGGGTATCTACTGTTGCCGATTGCACGGCTGCAGTCTGGGTGCCGCTGCCTGCATCCATGCGTATGAGCGTAGCATGACGAAAGGTGCGGCTCAACTGTTTCGTTGTTGCAAAATGGCCAGCATGGTAAACGCACCACTGTCAGAAGTGGAGCCACCGGACGGCAAGTCACAAACATGGCCTTAGCTCACGCAAGCTCACGCTCAAAGGAGACGGGAGATACGATCTTCAGCACACATGAATTCTCGTCCAGAGACAGCCGTAGCGGGAGGCCTTCGATGGTAGGATGACGAACATCTGGATCGCTTGAGAAGTGTGTCTTCCTGAATGATTGAAGACTCAATGGACGGTGGTGTGAGGATTCACAAGGACACGCCAGGGGTCCTCAAGAGCTGCCTTTTCGCTTGCCTTTCAAACCATTGCAACGCACCACCGGCGAGAAGGAGGAGCATCAGCAACGGCGGCACCCGGAACAGCCACCAGAAGCGGGCCCGGCACAGTACCACCGTCCCAGAGTCTCCGGAGAGTGAATCCTCGTCCAGAGACAGCCAGAACGGAAAGTCTTCTTCAATCGTAGAAAGATGAGCTTCTGCGAAAGCATTCGACAAGTGCACGTGAATGGCCTTCATCGTCGTTCAGAACCTCACGCTAGCTCACGCAAAGAGGACGCCTCCAGCACACAAGGCAGAGGGCGATCGAATCAATCCTCGTCCAGAGACAACCGAAACAACGGAAAGCCTTCTTCATTCGTAGGAAGACGAGCTTCTGCGAAAGCATTCGACAAGACAGTCTTCATGAAGCAATGAACGATAGCGTGGGAACCCACAAGACACGCCTCAACGAAGACGTTCAAAGCAACGCAACGCACCACCGGGCGAGAAGGAGGAGAGCCAACAACGGCGGCACCAGGAACAGCCACCAGAAGCGGGCCCCGCCGTAGTACCACCGCCCCAGAGTCTCCGGAGACACGCCGATGGAGAACAAGAGGAGGACTGCCTGGTTCACGACGGTCACCTTCAGCACCCAGCCAGCGCCGGGCCGACGACACCACCGCCTGCCGCGCCGTCACGACGTGGCCGACCCTGCGCAGGCGGGCCACCAAGTCGAGGTCTTCCAGCAGGGGGTAGTCCTTGCGGACCCCGCCGACAGACGCAAGAGTCGCGCTGGGTCACGAAGAATCGCCTTCATCGTCGTAGGAAAGCTCACGCAAGCTCACGCAAAGAGGGCTGAAGGTTCGCTTCCAGCCCACAAGGCAGAGGGCAATATAATCAATCCTCCGTCCAGAGACAACCGAAACAACGGACAGTCTTCTTCAATCGTAGGAAGACGAGCTTCTGCGAAAGCATTTGACAAGACAGTCTTCATGAAGCAATGAGCGATAGCGTGGGAACCCACAAGACACGCCTCAACGAAGACGTTCAAAGCAACGCAATGCACCGCCGGGCGAGAAGGAGGAGAGCCAACAACGGCGGCACCAGGAACAGCCACCAGAAGCGGGCCCCGCCGTAGTACCACCGCCCCAGAGTCTCCGGAGACACGCCGATGGAGAACAAGAGGAGGACTGCCTGGTTCATGACGGTCACCTTCAGCACCCCGTGGTGCAGCCAGCGCCGGGCCGACGACACCACCGCCTGCCGCGCCGTCACGACGTGGCCGACCCTGCGCAGGCGGGCCACCAAGTCAGCAGAGGGTAGTCCTTGCGGACCCCGCCGACAGACGCAAGAGTCGCGCTGGGTCACGAAGAATTGCCTTCATCGTCGTAGGAAAGCTCACGCAAGCTCACGCAAAGAGGGCTGAAGGTTCGCTTCCAGCCCACAAGGCAGAGGGCAATATAATCAATCCTCCGTCCAGAGACAACCGAAACAACGGACAGTCTTCTTCAATCGTAGGAAGACGAGCTTCTGCGAAAGCATTTGACAAGACAGTCTTCATGAAGCAATGAGCGATAGCGTGGGAACCCACAAGACACGCCTCAACGAAGACGTTCAAAGCAACGCAATGCACCACCGGGCGAGAAGGAGGAGAGCCAACAACGGCGGCACCAGGAACAGCCACCAGAAGCGGGCCCCGCCGTAGTACCACCGCCCCAGAGTCTCCGGAGACACGCCGATGGAGAACAAGAGGAGGACTGCCTGGTTCACGACGGTCACCTTCAGGACCCCGTGGTGCAGCCAGCGCCGGGCCGACGACACCACCGCCTGCCGCGCCGTCACGACGTGGCCGACCCTGCGCAGGCGGGCCACCAAGTCGAGGTCTTCCAGCAGGGGGTAGTCCTTGCGGACCCCGCCGACAGACGCAAGAGTCGCGCTGGTAACGAAGATGGCCTGATCCCCGTAGGGCAACTCTCGGAAAGAGGACCGCAGGTTTGCACCCCAACACACCAGGCGGAGGGCGAGCGTGTCCTGGTCCAGAGACAGCCGGAACGCGCCGCATGACACCCCGGGGGTCCAGAGTGTGTCACAGGCCGTGGAGTCGAAGTCCACGGGGAGGATCGTGTCGGCGTGCGCGAACACGACTACGTCGGCGCCTTGGCTGCGCGCTTCGGCGGCCCCCGCGGCCAGCTGCCGGCCGCGGCCCTTGGGGGAGTGCACCAGGGTGACGCGGCCCGGCGGGTGCTGCTTCCGCAGAGCCTCCGCGGCCTGCGCCGTGCCGTCCGTGCTGCCGCCGTCGACGAGCACGACGAATACGCGGGACTTTTCCTTCGCCGCGAGGAGCCACGCCGGGGCTGTGTTTTGTGTGGACAATGCATTGCTGTTACTTTTTTTTTGTGGAGTGAAAGTTCGCTTGAAACCCCGGGGTTTTTAGTACCGTAATTGGATTTATGTTGAACTGGGTAAAACCTGGGAGTTAAAGTTCGCTTGAAAATCCGGGGGTTTAGGGTCTCCGTGTGACCGTTGATGAATGGGTTCTCTTAGAGCAAGAAAAGGGGGGGGGGGGGGTTTTGCGACTTTGCGTACTTTGCAGAATATCACGACCCTGGTGCTTGCCCCCGGCCGCGGCCCTTGGGGGAGTGCACCAGGGTGACGCGGCCCGGCGGGTGCTGCTTCCGCAGAGCCTCCGCGGCCTGCGCCGTGCCGTCCGTGCTGCCGCCGTCGACGAGCACGACGAATACGCGGGACTTTTCCTTCGCCGCGAGGAGCCACGCCGGGGCTGTGTTTTGTGTGGACAATGCATTGCTGTTACTTTTTTTTTTGTGGAGTGATTCAGGGGTTATTCTAATCCCCGAAATTCTGAAAAATCCCGGTGAAAAAATCTTTGATGTGGCCAGAAAAATTTTTTCCCACGCTGCGCGTGGGAAAGCTGGGATTGCTGAAGCAAGCAGGGGTCTCACCCATACGTTAGCACAGTGTCGGGTCTTCTAACTGATGCGACATCAGGTTGCTGACAAGTCGATTCGACGCTTCTTGCAAGCACGGCTTTCTGCAGGAGCTTCGCCTGTGAACCATTGCTCGCGGAGTGTTGCAACACTCGAACCTGTAACGAACAAGTCGATCACCTCTTCTGCTGTCGCATCGTCCATCTCGCTCATCTCAGTGTCAATGATGTGGAAGATCGCCCAAAGTGACGAGTTTAGGAGGCGGTTGCGAAGCCGAGTCTTCAGACGTGCCAACGTGCTGAACTGCCGCTCGCTCTCCGCTGACGAAGTGACAATCGTCTGTGCCAGCTCGACAAGCGTTCTCAGGGGTCGCATTCGGCTACCAGCCGCACCTTCAGGTTCAAATGCGCGATAGACTGCCTCTGAATCAGTCGTGTACTTCGTAGCTCTGAGCAGTTCCTTGAGAAGGGTCCAGTTTGCAACGAGCTCATCTGCTGTGATTCCGACAAGAAGTGGAACGCCGTTGTCCGTTTTGGTTTCGAAGGTGGTGTCGTAGGTGGGCCTTGGCATGGCAGCAGTTGCAGGTATTAATACCGCATACTCCCGGTAAGTGGCCTTTCCGGGACTGCTGAAGAACTCGTGGAGAACCCTTATACTGGTGTCACCCCAGTCAGTAAAACGTGCGTTTGCCGGCCATGTTTTGCGATCGAACACTGCAAAATGCCTCAGAATTCCTTTGAACTCAAAGCGTATCTTTAGTCCAGCCAGAAGGGCCCTGATGTACGGTGCGGCAATTTCGGTGTGGAAGGTGTTGTAGTGGGTCGACACTTTTTTTGCCCTGTCTTCAGCTAGCATTGCTGTCAGCTCAGCTTCGAGTGTATCCACTTCACGGCAGACAGTTGAGATTGTTGTCTGTCGTCCCTGAAACACCAGCGAAACTGCGTGGAGCGTCTCCAGCACGTCGCAAGTCAGCATTAGACAAGCAAAGAATTGGGGCTTGCTCACTTCTGTGTGAAGGTATGCGGCTTGGGCGCTTGACCGTTGCACGGAAATTCGTCGAAGCGCTTCCCGGATTGCACAATACTGTTTTCGGATGATGGAAACACTCCTCCAAAATGCGAGCCAGCGTGTGTCTTACGGCTCTGCCAGGGCACGGTTCACAGTGACACACATTGCAGCAAATCCTGGATCCGCAAAAACTGAGCTGAAGACAAGCCGGTTGATGTCGGAATCAGAGAAGATGAGCCACAGTGCGCGTATGACTCTAAAAAACTCTTGCATGTAAACAGCGTCTCGAATACCGTCTTGCGCCAGAAGTTGCAGAACATGAGCGCAGCACCAAACAAGCACAGCAGTGGCATTGATCGCACCCCGGACCTTTTTTTCGGCACCTTGATACTTGCCGCACATGGACGAGGCTCCATCGAAAGAGCATGATGAAAACCTCTCGCTCGGCAAGCGGCGAAGCAAATGATTGATTGCAACAGCATAGCCGGTCGCACTCTGGTCATGCAGTACAACGAGATCGAGAAACCGCTCTTTTGCCCTGTTCTCTTGAAGATATCGCAGAGTCACAACAAGCTGATGAGACCCTGATACGTCTGTTGTTGCATCTGCGGTGACCGACCAAAAAGGCGACGCCCAGACCTCCGTGTACAGGCACCTCTCAAGCACAACACCAATAAGCCCCAGAAATTCTCTCACAACTGTTGATGACAGATAGGTTGTGTCTTGACCCATCCATGCACAGAAGTCGTGGTCTTCATGGAGCCGAGAGAAATAGCTTAGCAGATCTTTAACATGCTCTGACAAAGGTATTTCTAGGCATGCAATTTTAAAAACGGTCTTCACAATTTTCCGGACCTGTGCTCTCATCTTTTCAACTCCTGACCGGAGGCATGTCAGTATGTCGATCGAGGACACGTGCTTGGTGCTGTTGGCGTGGGTCCTAATATTTTCACGTATGTGCGCAGGGATGGCATAACAGTTCCTTACTTGTCGGGTACTTCGCGCTGCAGACACTGCACTGCACCCCGTTGTCATCAATGTCGAGCCACGGGAACTCTGATATCCATCTGTCGGCCGTTGCGTGCAGGACTTGAGTGTTGCCAAATTTCCGCAGTCGCTTACCACCACCATTTTCTTCTGCTGTAGCTTGTTGTTCATTTTCCACCTCAAGGTACTCCAAGGAACATGATTGCTGTGCAGCCAACACAGAGACAAGAAGAATAGCGGCAACACAGGCAGCAGCAAAAACTTCATCTTCATCATCGGATACGTACGCTTCTGTAACTTCATACCCCACAGCGAACTGACTTGCGGGGGCTGCCACTGCTTCCACGGCTTCTACCCTAGCCTGCAAAGCGTCTTGTGCTGACGGGCCGCTGGCAGCATCACGTTCGGCATCGAGTGCTGCTGATTCGGTTGCCTGACGCTTCTTCTCTGCGTCGTACGCTTTCACCTTTTGAAAGAGCTGCGCCTTTTTCAACCTGTTCGTCCCGGTTCCCTGCTGGACACCTCTCAGGAGAGCCTGTTTCTCCAACTTCGGTCCCTTCCAGTTGCTGTAGTCGTACTGCAACGTATTGTCATCAGGGCCAGTGGCAGCACCACTAAAACCAAATGCGGCAAGAGACATCTCTTTTAGTTTCAAAATCCTTTCAGGCCTGTGAGCTTCAGGATAGCAAACAATCCTCCAGTGATTGATTACTGGGAATCTAGCTGCTGCTTCTCCACTTTGTTGTAGCCTTCACTTGTCAGTCCCAGTGGGCACTACGGCATGATGGCCGTAACACCTTCAGGGCGAAGCTGCTCACGACAGGTGCCCCACACACGCTAGTCCCAACGTTCCTCATGGCCTCATAGATATTTCTTGACCACACCGGCAGGCTGTACACAAAACAGCAGCAACTACGACTCCGGGATCTGGAGCCTGTAGCCTGGGTGTCACGAGCCTTGCCAAAAAGTTTTCACCAGAAATCCCCATGGTGAAAGAATATTTTTTCACCGGCCCGTTTTCAGAATTTTTTTTTTTTTGGTGAAAAAAATTTTTTTTAACCATACAGGATAATCCCTGGGTTTTGCGACTTTGCGTACTTTGCAGAATATCACGACCCTGGTGCTTACCCCCGGCCGCGGCCCTTGGGGGAGTGCACCAGGGTGACGCGGCCCGGCGGGTGCTGCTTCCGCAGAGCCTCCGCGGCCTGCGCCGTGCCGTCCGTGCTGCCGCCGTCGACGAGCACGACGAATACGCGGGACTTTTCCTTCGCCGCGAGGAGCCACGCCGGGGCTGCGTTTTAGAGTTAAAGTTCGCTTGACATTCCGGGGTTTTGTCCGGGGAAACCTTGCCAAAGCAGGTGAGTTCCGCTCGTGCTCACAGACAAAAGTTTTCTTCCCCCCCCCCCCCCCCGACGACAACTAGTGTCAGCCTACCCGAAGGCAGTTGATTTATTTAGGCAGGTTTACTCTACCGGCGGAAGTTGTTTTTAGAGTAAAAGTTCGCTTGAAATTCCGGGGGCTTAGGGTCTCCGTGTGACCGTTCATGAAAGGGTTCTCTTAGAGCAAGAAAGGTCTATGTGGTTACGGGTTGTATTTAGTGCACGCTTTCGTTATGGGTTATGGCTAGCCATGTCCGGGACTGTTTGTGACCGACACCAAGTACATTCCTTCATGGAGTGTAGTCTTGGGCCCTCGTTCTACAAGTTTGTTTGCGTTAACTCTAGAAGAAAAGCTCCCATACCAGTTTTTATGATGTTGCGGGCCTCGTTGAGCAGCGGCGCCACGACCGCCACCCGCGGCAGGCGCAAGCTGCCCTTCGAAGTGCCGCAGGCCCGCTCGAACACGCCGAGATCCTCGGGCAAGTCGACGTCGGACACATTTCAAAGATTTGCGCCAAATCTTTTCAACGAAGCAAACGGCGACCACTTTCGACCGTTCTTTGGCCTCTCACCGACAGCCACGAACTTTCTTAAATTAACAATGCGGTGTTGGTACTAAAAATATTAGTAGCTGACAGCGTACTCTATGAAAATTCACCAAAGCAGGTGAGTTCCGCTCGTGCGCACAAAAAATACTCGAGGGACTGCCTTGTGCTCATTTCGAAGGAGGCTAGAGGGGGAGAAAACAATACGACTACAAAGTGGGTCTTTTTTTGTTGAACGCTTGCGCCCGCCACTAAACCCAGATTCACCTGTGTTTCGTGTGGGCTACAGCACATTTACCTCCTTTGATCTATCGCAACTGGCAGTCTCCTCGAGCATTTCCTACAAAGCAGGTGCTTATACAGCAAAGAAATGTAAAAAAGGGGTTTTGCCTTTGAGGCTTTTACGTGATTCCAGAAAACCTCCCATACCAGTTTTTATGATGTTGCGGGCCTCGTTGAGCAGCGGCGCCACGACCGCCACCCGCGGCAGGCGCAAGCTGCCCTTCGAAGTGCCGCAGGCCCGCTCGAACACGCCGAGATCCTCGGGCAAGTCGACGTCGGACACATTTCAAAGATTTGCGCCAAATCTTTTCAACGAAGCAAACGGCGACCACTTTCGACCGTTCTTTGGCCTCTCACCGACAGCCACGAACTTTCTTGAATTAACAATGCGGTGTTGGTACTAAATATTAGTAGCTGACAGCGTACTCTATGAAAATTCACCAAAGCAGGTGAGTTCCGCTCGTGCGCACAAAAAATACTCGAGGGACTGCCTTGTGCTCATTTCGAAGGAGGCTAGAGGGGGAGAAAACAATACGACTACAAAGTGGGTCTTTTTTTGTTGAACGCTTGCGCCCGCCACTAAACCCAGATTCACCTGTGTTTCGTGTGGGCTACAGCACAGTTACCTCCTTTGATCTATCGCAACTGGCAGTCTCCTCGAGCATTTGCTACAAAGCAGGTGCTTATACAAAAAAGAAATGTAAAAAAGGGGTTTTGCCTTTGAGGCTTTTACGTGATTCCAGAAAACCTCCCATACCAGTTTTTATGATGTTGCGGGCCTCGTTGAGCAGCGGCGCCACGACCGCCACCCGCGGCAGGCGCAAGCTGCCCTTCGAAGTGCCGCAGGCCCGCTCGAACACGCCGAGATCCTCGGGCAAGTCGACGTCGTGCAGGGCGGAGCCCACGACCCGCATGACAACCCCGGCGCCCGCCGCCGCCGCCAGCTGCTCCTTCAGCACGGTTTCCGACCCCCAGTGGATCCCGCCGCCGCAGAACAAGTCGCGGGTTACTTCGTCCACACTCCTCGCGGTCGGCTTTTTTAAGCCTACCAGCACGTAACCCCCGTCGGTTGCGGCTTGGATGACGGCGTCGGTCGTGTCGTCCAATGCGTCGAAACCAGCGAGGACATGCTCACGCGACAAATCAGGTATATCGGCACCCACGACGATGACTCTGTCCGCACCTTCCGCGAAGGCCGAGTTGAAGGCCGCTGCGATGTTGCAGCCCAGGTCCTTCGACCGCTGCTCTCTGTACCGCAAGTCCGGCCACCGCCGGTCGAGCCAGTAGCGCATGCGCGCCAGGTCGCCGCCGGCGTACCACACCTCGACGGCCGTCCCGGGCGCCTGGTGCAGCTCGGCCAGGAGGCGCTCGGTCATCATGACTTGGCACTGGCTCGCGCCTTCCGGTCCCAAGGCTGGGATCAGCCGCGTCTTCGACTTGCCCGGCATCGGGTACCGGCTGAACAGTGCCACACGGTGGTCTGCCATTTTGCTTCCAGAACCCCCCAGCCTTTCAACCTGTCATTAGGATAATCTGGAGAGTGAGAGAATAGAGCATCCATTTGGTATCGGAAAATAGTGTGCTAACTTCTCAAAACCCCCAGCCTTCAACCTGTCATTTGGGTAATTTTGAGAGTGAGAATACAGCATCCATTTTTGGTATCGGAAAGTAGTGTGCTAACTTCTCAGAAACCCCCAGCCTTCAACCGTGTCATTGGGCAACCTTGAGAGTGAGACTAGAGGATCTATTCCGTGTCATTGGGCAACCTTGAGAGTGAGACTAGAGGATCTATTCCGTGTCATTGGGCAACCTTGAGAGTGAGACTAGAGGATCTATTCCGTGTCATTGGGCAACCTTGAGAGTGAGACTAGGATCTATTCCGTGTCATTGGGCAACCTTGAGAGTGAGACTAGAGGATCTATTCCGTGTCATTGGGCAACCTTGAGAGTGAGACTAGAGGATCTATTCCGTGTCATTGGGCAACCTTGAGAGTGAGACTAGAGGATCTATTCATTTCTTCGGGAAGGATCACAAGAACTTCGTCATAGGGAGGCTCGCTCCCACGACGATGACTCTGTCCGCACCCTCCGCGAAGGCCGAGTTGAAGGCCGCTGCGATGTTGCAGCCCAGGTCCTTCGACCGCTGCTCTCTGTACCGCAAGCCCGGCCACCGCCGGTCGAGCCAGTAGCGCATGCGCGCCAGGTCGCCGCCGGCGTACCACACCTCGACGGCCGTCCCGGGCGCCTGGTGCAGCTCGGCCAGGAGGCGCTCGGTCATCATGACTTGGCACTGGCTCGCGCCTTCCGGTCCCAAGGCTGGGATCAGCCGCGTCTTCGACTTGCCGGGCATCGGGTACCGGCTGAACAGTGCCACACGGTGGTCTGCCATTTTGCTGATCCCAACTATCCAGAAACCCCCAGCCTTCAACCTGTCATTTGCGTAATATTGAGAAAGAGAATAGAGCTTCTATTTGGTATCGGAAAGTAGTGTCCTAACTTCTCAACTTTCCCCAGCCTTCCAACCTGTCATTTCGAGAATCTCGAAAGTGAGAATACAGCATCCATTTCGTATCGGAAAGTAGTGTGCTAACTTCTCAAAACCCCCAGCCTTCAACCTGTCATTTGGGTAACTCTGAGAGTGAGAATAGAGCATCCATTTTTTTACATCGGAAAGTAGTGTGCTAACTGCGTTCGTCTTTCGAATTGAGCAGCTCAGCCATTTCTAAGATTATTCTTACATTCCTAATTATGCATTATTCATTCCTAAAAAGATTCCTACAATCTTTGTTTGTGCGTGCCGGTTGATCGTTTTCCCACTTGTATTTACCCTGTGTGTATTCAGGTAAGGAATTCTGATCAACCACCAAAACACGCTGCCTACGTCTTTTTAGCCTGCACAATACATTGAAGGGCAACCCACAAGATTGGTAGTACTAAAAAGGTCGGATCTTCCACCTGCTGATGTCGGGATGGGAAAGGAGGAAGACTCGGTGGCTGAGCTTTAGTGGGATTCGGGCGGTCTCAAGAGTTGGAATAAAGTGTCGACTTGGTATCGGACAGTAGTGTGCTAGCTTCGTTCAACCGTGAGTCTAATACGCAGGGTTCGCCCGTTCTTTTCATCGGGAAGGATCACAAGAACCTCGTCATAGGGAGGTTTTGTTCGTTCACCAACAGGGTTCGTGGGCTGAGCTCAGAGGTTGGCCGTCGCGCTACTGAGAGAAATAGTGCGAGTTCCGACTTCCGGACTATCCATCGGGTTGCGCCTTCTCAGCCTTAAATTTGTTCATCCACCAACAGGGTTCGTGGGCTGAGCTCAGACCGTCGTGAGACAAGTTGGCTTTGCCCTGCCGATGGAGAGAGAGCAGCATTACCACCGTTGTATTTGTTCACCGTTATGAGACAGGATGGTTTTTGCCCTGCCGATGGAGAGAGAGCAGCATTACCACCGTTGTATTTGTTCACCGTTATGAGACAGGATGGTTTTTGCCCTGCCGATGGAGAGAGAGCAGCAAGTACCACCGTTGTATTTGTTCACCGTTATGAGACAGGATGGTTTTTGCCCTGCTGATGGAGAAAGAGCAGCAATCTCATCGTTGTATTCGTTCACCAACTAACCGGGAGTGAGCTGGGTTCAGACCGTTTTGAGACAGGTTGGCCTTTGCTCTACTGAGAGAGATTGTGCGAGCGCCGATCTTTTGACTATTCATCGGGTTGCGCCTTCTCAGTCTTGTGTCTGTTCAGACCGACGTGAGACAAGTTGGATTTACCCTACTGATGGAGAGACGGGGTAGCATTCTCATCGTTGTATGTGTTCACCGACTAACCGGGAACGTGAGCTGGGTTCAGACCGTTTTGAGACAGATTGGCCTTCGCTCTACTGAGAGAGATTGTGCGAGCTCTTTCTCATCTTTTGACTATGCATCGGGTTGCGCCTTCTCAGTCTTGTATCTGTTCAGACCGTCGTGAGACCAGTTGGATTTGCCCTACTGATGGAGAGACGGGGTAGCATTCTCATCGTTGTATGTGTTCACCGTTATGAGACAGGATGGTTTTGCCTGCTGATGGAGAGATCCGACTTCCTGACTATCCCATCGAGTAGCATTCTCATTGTTGGGTTGTTCACCCACTGTGAGCTGGGGTGCAGACCTTCGTGAGACAGGTTGGCTTCCTGCTGCTGTCGAATCAAGGGAGAGAGTGAGACAAGGCTGAAACATTGCTTGAGCCGAACGGCGAGGACTGGGAGTGGTTCCAGCCCTGCTGAGGCATGCCGACTCGATGAGGCGAGAATGGCCCGATCCAGACTGTAGACGGTAATGCGTTGTGTCCGGGTTTGGAGGACACGTGGCTCCCGTGTGTGAGCACTAATGGGAAAGGTAACAAAGTGACTTGGCTCTTCTTGCGCAGAGCCACTCTCTTGAGAACTTTGCTTGCGTAATCTACCGATAGGTTGGCCAATGCGCCCGATGCCGCAAACCGTCACGTTTGCGTGATTGCAAATCGCGCAGGTTGTCACTGCAGGAACAGTTGAGTCGTAGCTCTTGGTTTGTATTTCCTACAAAGCAGGTGCTTATACAAGAAAAAAGACAGGCGATTGTTAGTACTAGATTGCTAGTACTAAAAATACTCGAGGGGCTGCCATGTGCTTACTTCGAAGGAGGCTAGAGGGGGAGAAACAATACAACTACAAAGTGGGTCTTTTTTGTTGAACGCTTACACCCGCCACTAAACCCAGATTCACCTGTGTTTCGTGTAGGCTACAGCACATTTACCTCCTTTGATCTTTTGCAGCTGGCAGCCTCCTCAAGTATTTCCTACAAAGCAGGTGCTTATACAAAGAAAAAGGTGTTCGTATTCGTCGCTTCTTCTCGCGGGGGTTGGTTCTGCATTAAGGAACGTTAGGTTCTCCGACGCCCGCCATCGTGAGCAGCACAAACTCAACAGGTTCGGTCAACTATTTCCTGCAATACAGGAGTACTTTCAACAAGAAAGCTTTTCGGACTTTCTGAAAAAAAAAAAAAAAGACAGACGCTTCGTTTTGTTTGTGCGTGCCGGTTGATCGTTTTCCCACTTGTATTTACCCTGTGTGTATTCAGGTAAGGAATTCTGATCAACCACCAAAACACGCTGCCTACGTCTTTCTAGCCTGCACAATACATTGAAGGGCAACCCACAAGATTGTTAGTACTAAAAAAACGCTAAAGAGGGCAAAGACCCCAGGGATGTCGATGGCAGCTGCCTTCCGAAAATGTCGATGCGACGAGAACGCGGGTCAACGGCACTCTTTGGATGAATGGTAGCTTGGAGATTTCGAGTTCTTTCGGAGTTGCTGACCGGTACCAGGGAAAGCCTGCTACACGGGAGCCAAGCTTCACGTGTTCGGCGGTACTGCAGAGCCACGGGCCTACGGGTCAAGTGGCTACCGATTTCCCAAACTAAAGCACCAAGGCTTGGCGCACCTTGGGACTTGGCCTTTTACTGACCCGACATCTGGCCGTTGGGGGGCGTTTTTTAGAGTGAAAGTTCGCTTGAGGATCTTTTTGGAAGCAAGCTGCGTTTCGCCTAGCTTCTTGTCAGCTTGCTTCGACTTCAGCTGACCCGAAACCTGGCAGTTGCAAAACGTCGAGAGCTTCACGATCCGAAAAGCACCGTTGCGAACCGCAATCTGCGTCTCGCACGAGGCGGGGGCGTCAGCGGCACGGGCCCGGGTAGTGAGCAGGAAGCGAAGCTGCAAAGAAGTCGAGAGCTGACGCACAATCTGACAGCCGAGCTTCTTCATGCATGAAAACCGCTGGTGGCAGATGACGCTTGCCTCGCGTCAGAAGGCTTGACTCCCACATCAATGTGGCCAGAGCTAGGAAGTGGAAAAGCTACCTCCTGCTGCTACTGGCCGCAAGAGAGTTGAAGTATGGCTAAAGATAAAGTGGTGTCACCTGAGGGGGTAATCTCAGGGCCGCCCACGTGATAAGCCTTTGAGCAGCGGCTGCCGGCTTATCCCGTGACACCTTTTATATGTACGTTATTGAAAGAGTAGCGTGGCACTCTTACAGGTTCGTTCCCTCGTAGCTCGCCGGAAACGGGCACTCCAATGAAACTGGGTATGTTACCGTTTCAGGTTTGGATTTTGGGAGCATTGCCTCATGTGAATTCTGAGACCAATTCTGAGACTTCAGCTGACCCGATCTTGCAGTTAGCGAAGCAAGTCGGTCGAGACTTCACGATCCGAAAAGCACCTTTGCGAACCGCAATCTGCGCACTTCGACGGCCTGCTTCTTGTTCGCGATGCTGCTGCGTCTCGCGCGAGGCGGGGGCGTCAGCGGCACAGGCACAGGCGCCCTCAGCGCCGCCACGTACAGGTGGCCGAACGAAGGGGCCACCTTCGGCTGCTCCTTGCCCGCAGACGTCACGCACACCCGGCTGTGCGCCGAGCGCGGCCGCGGCCGCCTCCGCTCGCGCCTCCCGCCGCCGCCGACGACGCCCGTCCCCACCCTGCGCACCGCGTCCGAAAAGGGCACTTCGGCGCTGCGAGGCGTCGTGGCTCCGGCCAGCGGAGGCCCTGGGGGTGGGGAAGACACGCGGGAAGTGCGCAGCGACTTTGACGGGCCAGCGGCCGGCGCCGCGAGAGAGGAAGACGTGGGGCCGAGCACGCTCAGCTTCAAGCAGGAAGTGGGCGCGGCCGCTGGCGGGGCCGCCGCGGAAGGAGGCGTCGGGGTCAGCCGGCTGCGTCCCGACGCTGGGCGCCCCGAAAACGAGTTTCTTCGAAGTTCGTCGTCTTTCGGCGGAGAACGCGGGAAGGGGCGTTCCGGCGGAGAAACCGGCGGCGAACGAGTGTGCGCGGCCGCTGGTTGGCCACCCGCAGAAGGCGCCAGGCTGTTCCCGGACGCAACTCGCCCCGAAAACGAGTTTCTTCGAAGTTCGTCGTCGTTCGGCGGAGAACACGGGAAGGGGCGTTCCGGAGGAGAAACCGGCGGCGCGCCATTCGGCAGCGAAGGAGTGGGTTGGCTACCTGCCGAAGGAGGCGTCGGGGTGATCCGACTGTCCCCGGACGTTGGACGCACGAACACGAACCGCGAGTTGGAACGCCGTGCTTCGTCGTCTTTCGGCGGAAGCGGGGGTGGGGCAGGGCCTACAACCGGCGGCGCATCTTGCGCCTGACGCCGCGATTGGGAGTCGGCTGGGGCGCCGGGGGAGGAATTGCCGGGAAACTCTGCATTACGCAGCGAGGTGTGGGGATGTGCGTGCAGGTCGGGCGCTGCGGGAGTGTGCAGTACACTGACCGAACCGCTTGCCTGATGCTGCGGGGCGTCGTCGAGGGTGCTGAACGCCCTTCGCTGTTCACCGTGCCTTTGCGCCACGGAGCTGCCCATGGGATAAGCAGCTGCGTTGACGCCGTGCGAAAAGGGCCCGGGCGCAATGGGGCTGCGGGGGGCACTGACCGGATGCTGCGGGGTGCCGTCGAAGGTGCTGAACGCATTTCGCTGTTCACCGTGCCTTTGCGCCACGGGGCTGCCCATGGGTTCAGCAGCGACGTTGCCGCCGCGCGAAAAGTGCCCGGACGCAATGGGGCTGCGGGGGGCACTGACCGGATGCTGAGGGGGGTCGTCGAAGGTACTGAACGCACTTCGCTGTTCACCGTGCCTTTGCGCCACGGGGCTGCCCATGGGATCAGCAGCGACGTTGCCGCCGCGCGAAAAGTGCCCGGGCGCATTGGGACTGTGCGGGGCACTGCCGCTTGCTTGATGCTGCGGGGTGTCGTCGAAGGACCTGAACGCACTCCGCTGCGCAACGGGACTCCCCGTGGAACCGGCGGCGCCGCGGGTCGCAGTGCCGCCGCCGCGCGTGAAGTGGCGGGCGAGAGGGCTGTGCAGTGTCGTGGGGCTGTGGGGCAGGACGGGGCTGTACGGGGATGTCGACACACACTGTGTGGTCGCGGCGGTGCGGGGGGTCGGTTCCGACGAGGGGGAGGACTGGGGGGGGTCCTGCGGGACCTGGTGGGAGACCGCTGTGCCCAGCAGGTCGGATACCGTGCCCTCCGCGGAGCGGGCCAGGGTGCGCAGGGCGTCCCTCGGGATCCATCCCTCGTGGATGTACTTCAGGATCGACGCCTGCGCCGCCCCGACGGCCCTTCCCGACGCGAGCTCGCCCGCCACGCGGCCGAGCAGCACGCTCTCCAGCACCAGCTTCGTCGCTCCCCCCTGCGGCTGGCCCAGGCCACCCTTCGGAAGCGCACGGTTCGGCCTCCAGGGGGGAGCTGAGTCCTCAGGAATGTCCCAGCTCGCCTCCTCTCTCTCCCGGGGGTGTTCACGAGCGTCCTCGCCGTAGGTCCGAAAATCGTGGAAAACCGCGGCTTTGACGGCATCCGCGGTGCAGCGCACCACGCGCAACTTTTTGCCGCTGTGTGTTTTTAGAGTTAAAGTTCGCTTGAAATACCGGGGTTTTAGGGTCTCCGTGTGACCGTTCATGAATGGGTTCTCTTAGAGCAAGAAAGGGCTTTATGGTTACGGATTGTATATTTAGTGCATGCTTTCGTTATGGGTTATGGCTAGCCATATCCGGGACTGTTTGTGACCGACACCAAGTACATTCCTTCGTGGAGAGCAATCTTGGGCCCCCCACGTTCTACAAGTTGAGCAGGGGTTGCCTTGTAGCCCGTACCGGTCTGTTGTCCGCGTTTTTATGTATTTTCTCGTAGAGTAGTGCTTGGGTTTCGCGACACTTGCGGTGCTTCACGTGGTGCGGGTTGCTTCCGCCCTAATATAAGGTTTTTTTTTTTTGGGGTAGATTTGCTGGGTAAAACTGTTCGTTGCTCGCCACAGTTAAGGCACTCTGGGCACACTGGGTACCCGTGGTTAGTGAGGTTATTGTGTTATCTATGCATTGTTGTGGTACACGGACAAAAATATTAGGGGCTTGGATTCGGTAGCCTTGTACTGTACAGGTGATTCTTTAGCGTTATTTGTGGATGCGCTGTGCATGCACACCACAGTACACCCGTAGAGGATACTACTGACTGTACGTATGCTACGAGGACTGTGTGTGGTGGATACCACATACCATCCTACAGCCGGTAGAGGATACTACGTAGCTACGTAGCTGGTGCACTAGAGGATGAGCTCGTGCTGCGTGCTGCAGTACTCGTGGTACTCGTGGTACTCGTAGTGGACGTAGGTGGATGTGCTCCTTGGCACTGTTCATGAGGAGTACCATGAGCCACTTCATGGCATCTGCTCCTACTACATGTAGGTGCTTAGTAGCTCTGCTGCCCTGTACCTCGTAGCTGTCACCCGCTAGAGAGAACAGCATGCTAGCAACCCAGGAGTGCACTATGCCTTGTAGCATGACTCCCTGGATGGGCTCAGCATGGACGCAGGTGGATACCATGGTGATGTGGTCCTCATACACACACACGCGTAGTACTATATAGAGAGTATACGCGTAGGTGTAGAGCTACACCAACCACTGGTGGATGCTAGGTGGTGGATAGCGGTGGATGCTACCACCAGCATCCTCATACCATACCATCAGCTGTGGATGCACAATGCACTGTGCAGCGGAGCAGCAGAGCATAGCATACCATCAGCAGCAGTGGATACAATACCAAGGTCGGTATTTTAAAGTCTCCGGTTGACCGTAGAGGCTTGGGTATGGCGGGGGGTTGAGAAAAGTAAAAGAGTGCGACTCGTTTCGGGTGTTGTGTCACTCCGTTGTGAAACCTTGTGAAGTCCCCTAACGCGTTTAGAGGGTGCTTGGGTTTGGGTAGGGTGTGGTCGTTCTGCTGCGGCGTGAAAAGCCAGGAAGTTTCGACGCTAATCTTCGACTCTTGATTAAGTTCACCGGGTTGCGTGCTCATCAGGAAGATCCCGGTGCCTGGCTTTTCTTCTGGGTGGTTTCGTGTTGATCGGCGGCTGTGTGTTACGAGGCACGGATTAGGGGATGAAAAAAGGAAAAAGAAATGGGGGAGAAAAAGAAGGGGGGGAGAGGGGGAGAGGGGAAGTTGGGGTGTTGAGGGTTGTCCTCGGGGTACGGGGGGGGGGTGGTTGGAGGGTTTGAGTGACAGAGGTTACGCTTGCGTGTTCGCATGAAGGCTCGTTGGCTCGAAGAAGTGGAAGTAGCGTAGGTTATTGTTCGATGTTATTCTTACAGTTGTAAGATGTGATAAAAAAAATTTTTTCTTTAGAGTGAAAATTCGCTTGATGATCCGAGGGTTTAAAGTCTCTGGGTGACCATCGTCGAAAGTTCTTTTGAGGTGTCGTATACTATAATATAGTGTACCAGTGTTCTGTCCACCCTACCAGATTAGAGTGAGTACATTCCAGTCCGTAATTAATCAACTTCTAATTCGTGAAGACCGCCAAATCCGTGAAAAAGTAACTAATTCCTTCACGAACAGAAATTCGCAAAATTCAGCTTCATGGTTTACAGAGCCCCTCTTTGCGCTAGCAGGTGTCAGGGCAGCAGATTCCAGCAAAAATAATAAACACATCCAGAAGCGCCCGTCTGAAAAACAATTAATTCCTTCACGAAATAGCTCTTCACAGAATACAATTCTTCAAGATATTACTTGATTAATTACGGACTGGAATGTACAATTACTCTGTTTGCGGCGGCAATGGTAAAAGCGGCATACCCGTTCTTTTTCGGGCTGTGGATGATGCTCCCCTCGCAGCCGCGCAGGTGCGGCCCCGCCGGCATCCAGTCGGCCTCGGCGGCAGCGAGGCCCGTCGGCCACTTGACGGCTTGCACGACGGACGAGCAGGTGTCGGTGCACACACTTCCAGCCTCGACGCGCCTCCCAGCAGCACATTGACATTTGTACATCGGTACAACAAATAGAGGCGCTTGTACTTTTATGCAAGTGCCTTTTTAGAGTGAAAAATTCGCTTGATGATCCGAGGGTTTAAAGTCTCTGAGTGACCATCGTCGAAAGTTCTTTTGAGGTGTCGTATACTATATAGTGTACCAGTGTTCTGTCCACCCTACCAGGTTAGAGTGAGTACATGTGTACAATATTACTCTGTTTACGGCGGCAATGGTAAAAGCGGCATACCCGTTCTTTTTCGGGCTGTGGATGATGCTCCCCTCGCAGCCGCGCAGGTGCGGCCCCGCCGGCATCCAGTCGGCCTCGGCGGCAGCGAGGCCCGTCGGCCACTTGACGGCTTGCACGACGGACGAGCAGGTGTCGGTGCACACACTTCCAGCCTCGACGCGCCTCCCAGCAGCACATTGACATTTGTACATCGGTACAACAAATAGAGGCGCTTGTACTTTTATGCAAGTGCCTTTTTAGAGTGAAAAATTCGCTTGATGATCCGAGGGTTTAAAGTCTCTGAGTGACCATCGTCGAAAGTTCTTTTGAGGTGTCGTATACTATATAGTGTACCAGTGTTCTGTCCACCCTACCAGGTTAGAGTGAGTACATGTGTACAATATTACTCTGTTTACGGCGGCAATGGTAAAAGCGGCATACCCGTTCTTTTTCGGGCTGTGGATGATGCTCCCCTCGCAGCCGCGCAGGTGCGGCCCCGCCGGCATCCATTCGGCCTCGGCGGCAGCGAGGCCCGTCGGCCACTTGACGGCTTGCACGACGGACGAGCAGGTGCCCTCGGTGCACACACTTTCAGCCCCGTCCCCCCCAAGCAGCAGCGGCCTGCTCCCGACGCTGCCCCCGCCGCACCTGTCGCCCGACGGCGAGCGCCGGAGGGCAACCTCCTGGCCCAGCATCCCGCCGAAGATCTGCCGCACCGCCGGGAAATCAGGGCTCCGCACCGCGGGCGGCAGACGGCCCGCCGCAGAGCTGCCCTGGTCGGACAACTCGTCGGACGCCGCAATTCGCGGGGTTCCCTCCGCGGGCGGCGGATGGACGTCGTCGACTTCGCTCCGGGAAGCCTGTGGAACGTCTGCAACTGGGGGTAGACTCCGGTTGCCGGAATTCTCCTTGAGAAATTGGCTTCGAACCGTCGTCGGAGAATGGAGGTTGAAGGCTTGGTGGCTCTGGACAACTTTTTGAGGAGTTGCCCGGTTGTTCTCTTGAACCCGGGAATTTTCATTCAAAGATTCCGTCGGGGAATGGAGGTTGTTGGCTTCGTGGCTCTGGACAGTTTCTTGAGGACTCGCCCGGTTGTTCTCTTGAACCCCGGAATTCTCCTTCAAAGATTGGCTTCGGACCGTCGTCTGGGAATGGAGGTTGTTGGCTTGGTGGCTCTGGACAGTTTTTTGAAAACTCGCACGGTTGTTCTCTTGAATTTCTTCTGCCCTCGAAGGCGAGCGTGGGCCGGAATCCTCCTTGCCTGCGCTGTCAGACGGGGAAGACTGGCTCTGCATCGTCGCCTGGCTGTGCACGCCCTCCGTTTCGTGAAGCAGGCCGGCTGCCGCAACCACCCGTTTGGCAGCCGCAGACTCCGTAGAGCAGCCCTGGCTCTGGCCAGATAGCGGGCTCACTATGCCTTCTTCTTCTTCCGCCTGCGCGGCACGAAAATCACTCCTCGTCGGATTTCCGACGAGAATCACTCCCCCCGCCGAGCTGCAGGACTGGCCCCGGATGGGGCCCATTGCGTCTTGATCACCAAGAGGAACCTCGCTGGTTGGAAGGTCAGACACGACCGATTGCCTCTGGATGGGGCCCATTGCGTCTTGATCACCAAGAGGAACCTCGCTCGTTGGAAGGTCAGACACGACCGATTGCCTCTGGATGGGGCCCATCGCGTCTTGCTCGCCAAGAGGAACCTCGCTCGTAGTAAGATCGGACGCGACGGATTGCGTTTTGACGCCCCGGTTGCTCCCGCCCTCGGCCGGGCAGTCGGAGATGAACGACTGGCTCTGCGCGGGGCTCATTCGTTGGCTGCCACCGGCGAGGAAATCAGGGCTCGCCGCACCGGCGTCGGAAGCCAGCGGCGGGCCTGGAGGGGTGGCTTCGGTGGGACTCGCATTCCCTTGGGCGGCCTTGCCTGCGGCTGCGGGTTTGGACGCTGACGGCTGGCTCCAAACCGTCGCGGGTGTCGCCGACTCGCAATGCTGGCTCGCAAATGGGCCGGACATGGTGGCGGTGGCGGTGGTGGTGGAGGCGTCGTCTGTGTCCGCAGGGTGGCGTTTTGGACCCGCTGCCAGGTTGCCCCCGCCGGCTGCAGGTTTGGACGCTGACGGCTCGCTCCAAACCGTCGCGGGTGTCGCCGACTCGCAATGCTGGCTCGCAAATGGGCCGGACATGGTGGCGGTGGCGGTGGTGGTGGAGGCGTCGTCTGTGTCCGCAGGGTGGCGTGCCAGGTTGCCCCCGCCGGCTGCAAAAGGTTTGGACGCTGAGGGCTCGCTCCAAACCGTCGCGGGTGTCGCCGACTCGCAATGCTGGCTCGCAAACGGGCCGGACATGGTGGCGGTGGCAGTGGTGGTGGAGGCGTCGTCTGTGTCCGCAGGGTGGCGTTTTGGACCCGCTGCCTGGTTGCCCCCGCCCTGACCTGCGGGTTTGGACGCTGACGGCTCGCTCCAAACCGTCGCGGGTGTCGCCGACTCGCAATGCTGGCTCGCAAATGGGCCGGACATGGTGGCGGTGGCGGTGGTGGTGGAGGCGTCGTCTGTGTCCGCAGGGTGGCGTGCCAGGTTGCCCCCGCCGGCTGCAAAAGGTTTGGACGCTGAGGGCTCGCTCCAAACCGTCGCGGGTGTCGCCGACTCGCAATGCTGGCTCGCAAACGGGCCGGACATGGTGGCGGTGGCAGTGGTGGTGGAGGCGTCGTCTGTGTCCGCAGGGTGGCGTTTTGGACCCGCTGCCTGGTTGCCCCCGCCCTGACCTGCGGGTTTGGACGCTGAGGGCTCGCTCCAAACCGTCGCGGGTGTCGCCGACTCGCAATGCTGGCTCGCAAATGGGCCGGACATGGTGGCGGTGGCAGTGGTGGTGGAGGCGTCGTCTGTGTCCGCAGGGTGGCGTTTTGGACCCGCTGCCAGGTTGCCCCCGCCCTGGCCTGCGGGTTTGGACGCTGACGGCTCGCTCCAAACCGTCGCGAGTGTCGCCGACTCGCAATGCTGGCTCGCAAACGGGCCGGACATGGTGGCCGTGGTAGAGGTGTCGTCTGTGTCTGAAGGGTTGAGCTTGAGACCCGCCGCCAAGTTGCTGCCGCCGCCCTCGCCTACGGCTGCAGCTAAGGTGGCGGCGGCGGCGGTGGTGTCGTCTGTGTCCGGAGGATTGCGTACTAGACCCGCCGCCAGGTTGCTGCCGCCGCCCTTGACCGGACCCGCCCTTTTCGGACCGCAGACGCCGGCGCCGCTGCTGGCGTTCGCTCGTTGCTTGCTCTCTCGCCCGCCAGCTCCGGGTGGTCTTTCGGAGCACTCTGTCCCCGCTTCGTACCCGCTTTGGTCGGTGCACACGCTGGCCTGCCTCTTCGGGTCCGCCTCGGCTGCTTTCGCTGAGCCGCCGCACGTGTCTGCTTCTGTCTGCGGCGGCGGTTGCGCATCCTCTGGGCGACAACCTATCCTTTGCGCAGCATGGCCGTGGGCATGTAGCAGGCCCGGTGTGTGCAACAGGTCCTCCCTCTCAGCCGGCACACCCAACTCTTCGTCGGCCTGGGTGGCCGGCTCCTTCGGCGGTGCTTCCGCTGTACTGGAACGCACACCGCCATCGACCTTAACAGCAGCAGCAGCAGCAGCAGCAGCAGCAGCAGCCTGATTTCGTGGTTCGCCCGGCGACTCGTGCGCTGAAAGGCATTCGTCGTCGCGAACAACCTTGCTCAACCTTGCGTCAGCCTGGACAGCTGGCTCCTTCGGCGAGATTTCCACTGTGTTGTCACCTGTGGCAGGTTGGATTGGTGGCCTACTCTTGCCTAACTCTTGGTGAGGCCACGCTGCTTCGTCAGTGAACAACTCACCGACCTCAACCAATCCTGTCGCAGCCTGGCTTGTTGGTGGTCCGCTCCTGTGCAACTTTGTGTCAGGCCGCGCTCCAAGGTTGCTGCCGCTACCAAGGTTGCTGCCGCTACCAAGGTTGCTGCCGCAGCCGTCGTCGTGCACCAAGCTGCCCCGCCAGCTCCCGCCTCCGGTCGCCTCTTCGCCGACAGGAGCGTCTACGGGCGCGGGGGACGGCGGGGGCGGGTCCCGGAGACGGTTGCCGCCGCGGCTCGGCTTCCGGCGGACGCCGCCCGAGAAAGCCCGGACGGCCGCCGCCGGCTGCGGGGCCCGCGCCAGCAGCACCCTCGTCTCCAGCGGCGGCGCGCTGGAGACGAGGCTGAACGCGCCGGGCGCGAGCTGCGTGTGCCACAGCGTCGGCGAGAGCCCCCCCGGCGGCGAGACGCAGAGCCGCTCGGTCGCGGCGGAGCCCCACGACGGCACGAACTGCTGCCAGCGGGCGGCGTGCGCCGCAGCCGGCGCCTCGGAGGGCCGCGTGCGCTGCGAGCCGGCGCTGTCGAGGTAGCGGCGGCGGGCGTGCAGTCTCCCCGGGTCCGGATCCCCTTCGAAGCTCGGAGAGCAGACCCCGTCCCTGCTGTGCGGGGTTCGCCCGCTGTTTGCAGCCTCGGGGTTGGCGGGCACTCTGCTGGGGTACTTATCTTCTTCGAAGCTCGATGAGCGGAGCCCGTCCCTGTTTGCAGCCTGGGGGTTGGTGGGCACTCTGCTG
Organism: Diplonema papillatum; assembly: GCA_030068145.1. NCBI lineage: Eukaryota > Euglenozoa > Diplonemea > Diplonemida > Diplonemidae > Diplonema > Diplonema papillatum. Next base: position 74,840 of record JAPJBO010000258.1, read on the forward strand.
GGGTACGCATCTCCTTCGAAGCTGGGAGAGCAGACCCCGTCCCTGCTGTGCGGGGTTCTGCCGCCGTTTGCAGCCTGGGGGTTGGTGGGCACTCTGCCGTGGTACGGACCTCCTTCGAAGCTAGGAGAGTAGAACTCATCCCTACTGTGCGCATTCTCCCGCGGGGGGGCTCTGCCGCTGTTTGCAGCCTGGGGGTTGGTGGGCATTCTGCCGGGATACTGGTCTCCTTCGAAGCTACGGGAGCAGAACCCGTCTCTGCTGGGGCGGTGCCTCTTGACGGCCACCTTCTCCCTCCGCGGTCTGTCGGCCAGCGGGCATATTCGCACGCTGTCCAGGGAGTCCCCGACAGCGAGGCGGCGGCTGCTTGCAGGCTTGCGGGCGGGAGCCCTGGGGTGCGGGACTCCTTCGAAGCTCAGCGAGCAGAACCCGTCCCTGCTGACACGATGCTGCCGGCCGCCCGCCTTCCCCTTCGGCGGGCGGCCGAGGACCAGCCGCGTCGGCTTCGTCGGCGGCGTCCGCGAAAACCGCCGCGTGGGCTTCGCCGTAGACGGCGCCACCGGCTTCGTGAGCCCGGTGAAGGTACGCGGCGGCAGTTCCGAGAAACGCTGCGCGGCGCCGGCCACCCACTCACTCACGAGCGGGCTGGTCTGCATGTCATCCTCCTGTAGGGAGATGGTGGGGGATCAGAGACACAAGCAGATAAAGTATGTGTTTGAGAACGTACGGTAGTTCAGTGGTTTCAACGGCCCACGTGATCACTCTTTCTGTAAGTTCCCGTTCGTAGCTCGCCAGTGAAACTGGCGTTTCAGGTTTGAGTTTTCGGGGGCCTTGTCTCATGTGGATTCTGAGAGAACCGGGGAGAGACGAGCTTGATCCAGCCTAGAACTGAAGCTGTAATAGTCCGCCTCCTCAGTAAAGAAAACTGCGTTTTACCGGCAAAGGACCGTGCGTGTCCCTCGAGAAAGTTGTTTTCTCCCTCGGTTGGCTACTTCTCGCTCGCCTCCGGCTCGGGAGAAACCTCGGGAGGAGAAAAAACACTCTTTCGGGACACGGTGAACGTACGCGGCGGCAGCCCCCACTCGCTCACGAGCGGGCTGGTCTGCATGTCATCCTCCTGTAGGGAGATGGTGGGGGATCAGAGACATAAGCAGTTAAAGTATGTGTTTGAGAACGTACGGTAGTTCAGTGGTTTCAACGGCCCACGTGATCACTCTTTCTGTAAGTTCCCGTTCGTAGCTCGCCAGTGAAACTGGCGTTTCAGGTTTGAGTTTTCGGGGGCCTTGTCTCATGTGGATTCTGAGAGAACCGGGGAGAGACGAGCTTGATCCAGCCTAGAACTGAAGCTGTACTAGTCCGCCTCCTCAGTAAAGAAAACTGCGTTTTACCGGCAAAGGACCGTGCGTGTCCCTCGAGAATGTTTTTTCTCCCTCGGTTGGCTGTTTCTCGCTCGCCTCCGGCTCGGGAGAAACCTCGGGAGGAGAAAAAACACTCTTTCGGGACACGGTGAAGGTACGCGGCGGCAGCCCCCACTCGCTCACGAGCGGGCTGGTCTGCATGTCATCCTCCTGTAGGGAGATGGTGGGGGATCAGAGACATAAGCAGTTAAAGTATGTGTTTGAGAACGTACGGTAGTTCAGTGGTTTCAACGGCCCACGTGATCACTCTTTCTGTAAGTTCCCGTTCGTAGCTCGCCAGTGAAACTGGCGTTTCAGGTTTGAGTTTTCGGGGGCCTTGTCTCATGTGGATTCTGAGAGAACCGGGGAGAGACGAGCTTGATCCAGCCTAGAACTGAAGCTGTACTAGTCCGCCTCCTCAGTAAAGAAAACTGCGTTTTACCGGCAAAGGACCGTGCGTGTCCCTCGAGAATGTTTTTTCTCCCTCGGTTGGCTGTTTCTCGCTCGCCTCCGGCTCGGGAGAAACCTCGGGAGGAGAAAAAACACTCTTTCGGGACACGGTGAAGGTACGCGGCGGCAGCCCACTCGCTCACGAGCGGGCTGGTCTGCATGTCATCCTCCTGTAGGGAGATGGTGGGGGATCAGAGACACAAGCAGTTAAAGTATGTGTTTGAGAACGTACGGTAGTTCAGTGGTTTCAACGGCCCACGTGATCACTCTTTCTGTAAGTTCCCGTTCGTAGCTCGCCAGTGAAACTGGCGTTTCAGGTTTGAGTTTTCGGGGGCCTTGTCTCATGTGGATTCTGAGAGAACCGGGGAGAGACGAGCTTGATCCAGCCTAGAACTGAAGCTGTACTAGTCCGCCTCCTCAGTAAAGAAAACTGCGTTTTACCGGCAAAGGACCGTGCGTGTCCCTCGAGAATGTTTTTTCTCCCTCGGTTGGCTGTTTCTCGCTCGCCTCCGGCTCGGGAGAAACCTCGGGAGGAGAAAAAACACTCTTTCGGGACACGGTGAACGTACGCGGCGGCAGCCCACTCGCTCACGAGCGGGCTGGTCTGCATGTCATCCTCCTGTAGGGAGATGGTGGGGGATCAGAGACACAAGCAGATAAAGTATGTGTTTGAGAACGTACGGTAGTTCAGTGGTTTCAACGGCCCACGTGATCACTCTTTCTGTAAGTTCCCGTTCGTAGCTCGCCAGTGAAACTGGCGTTTCAGGTTTGAGTTTTCGGGGGCCTTGTCTCATGTGGATTCTGAGAGAGCCGGGGAGAGACGAGCTTGATCCAGCCTAGAACTGAAGCTGTACTAGTCCGCCTCCTCAGTAAAGAAAACTGCGTTTTACCGGCAAAGGACCGTGCGTGTCCCTCGAGAAAGTTGTTTTCTCCCTCGGTTGGCTACTTCTCGCTCGCCTCCGGCTCGGGAGAAACCTCGGGAGGAGAAAAAACACTCTTTCGGGACACGGTGAACGTACGCGGCGGCAGCCCCCACTCGCTCACGAGCGGGCTGGTCTGCATGTCATCCTCCTGTAGGGAGATGGTGGGGGATCAGAGACACAAGCAACAAATGTTAAAGTATGTGTTTGAGAAAGTACGGTAGTTCAGTGGTTTCACCTACCCACGTGATCGAGCCGCTAAGCATTGGGAACTTTTAAGTACACGGACCACACGGATCTGCATGTCGCTAAGCAGCGGCTGCGGGCTCATCCCGTGACATCTTTTTAGAGTCATAGTTTTTACAAGCAGTTGGACTTAGTATGGATCAGCTACTGGTGTGGGCACTCTTTCTGTTAACTTGCCGTTCGTGGAAGGGCAGTGAAACTGGGTATGTTACCGTTTCAGGTTTGAGTTTTCGGGGACATTGTCGCATGTGGATTCTGAGAGAGCCGGGGAGAGACGAGTTTGATCCAAACTAGAACTGAAGCTGGAGTTATGGTGAAGCTGAAGCTGAAGCTGGACTAGACAGAGCGGCATACGTCAATCCGCGGGGCGTAACGCCGCACCGGCGAAGGTACTTCACGCACTGGTTCTGGCTTCGGGTCGTTGCCGAAGATGCTGGTGACGAGGTCCACCTCAGCCTGCGTGGGATTGGGTCGAATGCGTTTTATTTCCGCACATTTTGGCATTTGCAGAGAAAGAACACTACCTACCCTCCCCCCGTGTAATGGAGACAGCAGGAAACGCTTGGAATTGAGACACTGTTGGGGCTGAGGGCGGGGACACGTACCAATGGGGGCACCACTGGATTGACACACTCCACGAGAAATGGGGTGTACGGGGTCGCTTTGCTTGGTTCAGGTGGCACAGCAGGTTCATTAGCGCTTGAAATTGGGACACTTCTGGGAAAGTTACGAAAATAGGTGTCTCATTTACACGGGGGGGGGTAGGTAGAGAAGAATTCGCCAGCGCTCTCCGTCAAAAAGAGAAGCAGTAAGTTCGTCGGACTGCGGTCGCCACACTGTTGGAAACTCTGATAACTGAGCAACCGCTCCAGAAAAAAGTGCGGCACTAGTAACCTTAGGCCCAAGCTAGTAACTTAGTACCCTTAGGAGTCTTGCCAAGTGTTGGTGGAAACACTGCACCAGTTCGGCAAGGGTGGGTATCTCTGACCCGGTGCACGAGAAACCAGGGCTCGGAGTCCGAACTGCGGGCGCAAACCTTTCACTTGTTTTGTGAAGGCTTTCCCTCCACTTTTTTGCTCGGAGTTGCATTGCACTCACATTGTGTCATTTAGTCACAACAACAACGCCAGGCAAACTGCACTTCAATTGTAATACACTAGTGTTTTTTTTTTGGGGGGGGGGGGGAAATCTTAGTTTCGTGTTCAGGCGCTACTTGCCTCTCATGTGTTTGATTGGGGGGGGGGGGTCTGAGACCCCCCAATTCCACGCCGTGTATCGCTATATTACAATTGAACTCAATTGTAATTGCCCCCCCCCCAGTAGGCTAGGACTTTTCAAAGACCGCGGAGGTCAGCGGACCGGGAGCTCCCGGAGAGGGTGTGTGTGCGTTGTGTGGTAACCTGATACATGTGTGTGCGATGATGTGGGTTTGCGTGGCAGCCTGATACGTGTGCGCTGGCTGTTACACGAGCTTGATGCTCCGCATGGATGCTTGGTGCCGTGTGCCGTGGGCACCGCTGCACACGGGGATTCGTTGGCGACAATAAAACCTCGGAGGGAAAAAGACTGCGTGTTTATCCCACTCTAGAATTACGCTTACGCCCGCCACTGAACCCAGATTCACCTGTGTTTCGTGTGGGCTACAGCACAATTACCTCCTTTGATCGTTTGCAGCTGGCAGCCTCCTCAAGTATTTCCTACAAAGCAGGTGCTTATAAAAAGAATAAAATGAGAGAGCAGGCCTGGTTGTTTGGAACCATCTCTCAAAAAACAAGGAAAGTAGCATGGTTATCAAGATAAAACAGTGGTGTCTCCTGAGGGAGGGCCGCCCACGGCATAAAGGCGTTAAGCACTGGGAACCTTTAAGTACACGGACCACATGGATCAGCATGCTCTTTGAGCAGCGTTACGCAACCACGTTAAGCAGCTTGCGTGAGTTTGGGTCGAATGCGAAAACAAAGAAAGTGTAGCATGAGGAGATGTACAGAGAAATATGGAAAAGGGGTGTCCACGTAAGGGGGAACTTTACTTCAGTTTTTGGGCAGCATCTTGCCTCTCTCTATGTAAGCTTGATGACGTTAGCATAAGAAGGTTTTGTGATGATACTCGCGTAAAATAGAGAGGTTTGTCATATTTTCGGCACTTCTTTTTTCGTTGTCGCACAACGACTATCGTGATTTTGGACTTCTATGGGTGGAAATATACCTGCTTGCCCTCATCATCGCAAGGCAGCGGAGCCAAGCCAAGCAGGAACTTCTGCTTCGCGGACATGCCGGCGCCTGCCAGGTCCTCCCAGCTGTCCGGGCTGTCTTCGGCGGGGGCTGTGTCCCTCCCCTCAGCCACCGCGGAGAAGCGCAACTGGTAGGGTGCCCCCCCAGGGACGCACGCCCCGTGCAGCACCCGCAGCAGCTCGCACGCCTCGTCGCCGGCCGCGTCGGACTCGCACCAGGCTTCGACGAAGGCGAGCAGGCACGAGCAGAATTGGTCAGGGGACAGCCACTTGCTGGCTCCCACGTGGCCGTCGTGGTCGGACCCAGCCATCGCGAGAACCGCCCTTTGCTCGGGGAAACGCGGCTTGCGTCCTGCTCCGTGCAGAATGACCGAAAACAAGAACGCGTAAAAATCGACGAAAACTTCTCTCGAAACGTGTCGTCCCGAGCTCGTCTTCGGCAAAGCGTCCCAGAGCCTCACCACCCACCGTTGGACAGGCTCCGCGTGGGAAAGGAGGCTGAGGTACCCTCCCGCAAGCAGCGGCGCTTCCTTCAGCCCCCCAGCCGTCCAATACCCAGGCGGCTCAACCTGCAAGCTGCCGGCCGCCATTTCCGCCGTTTCCGACACCGCCCGCGCTGCGTCGACGACGGCCGCCACCCGCCGGTGCAGCGGCACTGCAGCCGCCTTCGTGAGGTAGACGGAAAACTTCGCGTCCCGGAGGCACGGGTGGTGGTCGGCGGCGGCGCTCCGCAGCAGGCTGGCTCCGAAGGAAGCCTTCACCAGCTCCGCTCGCACCGCGGAGCGGAACTGGTTGTCGTGCATCAGCCGAAGCCACGACGGCAGAGGCCAAGGAGGACTCTGCGCATGCTTCATCTTCTATTAGCTTCCCCACATACTGGGGTTCCTCTCGATTCCTACTTGGAGTTGTGACTTTTCAAACGTTCAAACGGGTGTCTTGGATACACTAGGCGTTCCTCAGATGTGCTTTGAGTTCCCACTGCGATGGGGACCTTCAAATTGACCACTCCAGTAGGTTGTCTTCAGATGCAGTAGAGGTTCCTTAGATTTGCCCACTCAGTATTTTACGGTACGGTGTCCTTAGATTTGCCCACTCAGTATTTTACGGTACGGTGTCCTTAGATTTGCCCACTCAGTATTTTACGGTACGGTGTCCTTAGATTTGCCCACTCAGTATTTTACGGTACGGTGTCCTTAGATTTGCCCACTCAGTATTTTACGGTACGGTGTCCTTAGATTTGCCCACTCAGTATTTTACGGTACGGTGTCCTTAGTTTTGCCCACTCAGTATTTTACAGTACGGTGTCCTTAGATTTGCCCACTCAGTATTTTACGGTACGGTGTCCTTAGATTTGCCCACTCAGTATTTTACGGTACGGTGTCCTTAGATTTGCCCACTCAGTATTTTACGGTACGGTGTCCTTAGATTTGCCCATTGCAGTGGATTGTCCTTACATTTGCCCATGTCAAAACAGGTGTAATTAGATTCGCCCCTTGCAGTAGGGTGTCCTTAGGTTGCCTATTGTATCACAGGTGTCCTTAGGTTGCCTATTATTTATTACAAACCCCCAACTCAGGAACGTCATTCTCTGCCAGTGCGTGCCAGTGCCTGTGTTCCGACTGCTGGACAACTAGCAGACGTCTAGCACGCAAAGCTTACTACAAACGGATAGTGTTACAAAGGCGAACGAATCATGCGAGAACCTATGGAGGGGCCCCTCGACAGCTTTCAGAACACGGCATAGTAAGTCAAGAGACGGATAAGCGTGCGCACATTCTACTCCCGTTTGATCTGCATTTTCCACCTTTCCCCCTTTCTTTGATCTGCTGGGTGTATTTGCGGGACTACTGCAAAACGTATCGAATGAAAGCTAGAAAGTACAAACTAAGACCAGTTCCAGTTTGCTCTGGGGGCAGGTTTGCTGTCACCTGGGGGGTTTTCTAAAGCCAGGTACCCAGGCTTAAGTTCGGCTGCATCAGTGTTGGCTTTCGACATACTTCTGTGTGGGTTCGGTGGACCGCCCAAGACTGTCCAAAAACTCAACCAAATTTTGACCCAAATTTTGAACTGGACCAAACTTCTGACAAAGAATTGACCAAATTCGAACTTTTTTCGAACTTTTTTCGAACTTTTTCCGAACTTTTTTCGAACTTTTTTCGAACTTTTTTCGAACTTTTTTCGAACTTTTTTCGAACTTTTTTCGAACTTTTTTCGAACTTTTTTCGAACTTTTTTCGAACTTTTTTCGAACTTTTTTCGAACTTTTTTCGAACTTTTTTCGAACTTTTTTCGAACTTTTTTCGAACTTTTTTCGAATTTTTTTCGAATTTTTTGCGATTTTTTTTCGATTTTTTTGGCCCCAGTATCTTGGGTCCAAAACAAATTTGGTGCCCTTATATCCCGGTTCAGAACAAATTTGGTGCCCTTATATCCCGGTTCGGGATATAAGGGCACATATTTGTTTTGAACCGGGATATAAGGGCACATATTTGTTAGGGGCGGGATATAAGGGAAATTTACCTTTTTTTTTGTGTTTCCGGCGATATTTTTTTTTTTTTTTTTTTTTTCATTTCTTGTTTTTTTGCTGAGTGCTTCAGGGATGCAGCCTTGGGTCCTGGAGAGCGTTTCTAAGCTACTTTGCACTCTTTCGTCACAAAATATGGACAGTTTCGGGTTATTCGAGCGTGTCAAGATCAAAGACCCCAGGAGACAAGCTTCCTGGTCCAGGCCAAAATCGGTGAATTTCGGGGGGTAATTCCTTTGTGGCGACCACTTTCTGCAGTCGGCCCTGGCGAAGGCGGGGCGGAAGAGCTACAAAGGTGCAGGATTACGGCCCCAACTTGCGCAGAGCGCCATGTGCTATGCGTGCCCCGAAGAGGAAGGAATAGGATGAGAAGGAAGGACAGACTGGGAGTCACGGTTTGACGGGTAGTGACAGGATCAGCTGGTAAGGAGAGCGGGAAATGTCCTACCAGAGGCCCCGCAAGCGATCGCGGGACCGGAGACCTTCGCGGCGGTCGGAGGAGAGAGGTGGTTCCGGGCGCTGCAGTATTGGCTGGATGGGATGTGCTGGTCGGTGGTGGGTGACGTCTCGATGGTGGAGCTCGCCGTCGACTTTGAAGTGTGCACCAAACTGGATCTTCCGGGCAGTGTCGTAGCGACGACGGACGGGACACCGTTGAGCATGCGTGCGAGGGTACTCGCAAAACTTTTAAAAACCGTCGGGGATGCGCTGGAGCGAAACGGCGACGGACCGCTTCTGCCAGACAGGAAACTGGAGAAGATAGGTCGCTGAGCACGGTGGGAGCCCCGCCGTGCCTCACGGGGTACGAGATGAGGCCGATCTTCCGTGGTGGTACGGAGACGATGGAAGTGCTCGAGACACAGCTGATGACGGCACGAGTTCAGCGGCGAGGCGTGATCTTTTCCCGACGTACGGAGGTGGAAGGGCGGAGCGTGCGGCGAGATGGGCGGTGTTCAAGCTACGGAACACGAAAAGTGGAGTGGGCCACGAGCACCAGAAAGTGAAGTGCGGCGTGTGAAAGCGCCGGTGCAGCAACCGATAAATCTGGACGAGCAATCGAAGAAGAAGCGAGGCGCCAAACGCGCGCCTGAGCGCTGCAACGCAACCTTGCCTTCAGCATGGCCATTATGACTGTCATTCTGGTTATCATCGCTCGGGTTGCCGTCTTCGACGGCGACCACCTCTGATATTTTGGGTTAGAATGCAAATATTCTGTTGCGATATGCGGTGTCGCGGTTATCTCTTTGTACGTGATGTGTCATGCTTTCGCCTCTTTAGCTCGACTTGATCGTCGGAGGAGAAACTGGTGCTTGGCCGAGGATAAGACGGCAATGGCGGCAGGGGCAGAACAGAGAGACAGCGAGTCCTTCTTGTGGGTAGTCACGCCTTCGCAGTCCCAGGACCTCCGCCCGCTTGCATACAGCCGTCGACTGGCCTTTCCGACGAGTTGGAATGCAGGTACCATCTCCGGAGAGCTTCCGGTTTCTCCCAGAGTAGAGGAGCTGATGCAAACGCCACCTGGGCTTCTGAACGTGATTGCGGATCACCTTCTTGCCCAAACCCAAGAGGGATTGGGGCGCGCAAGGAGAGGCTCTGGCTTGTTTGCTTCTTTCGCTGGCGAGAGGGTGACTTCGGACACGGCAAAGCCTTGGGTTCTTCGGGCTCTGCATCCTTCTGTTCCAGAGATCGTAGAGCAGTTTGCCCACAACAACATTAACCTTGAATGGCATGCTTCGGGTGAGGGCATGCATTTATCAAGAAGGAACTTCTTGTCAGCTTCCCTTCCATGCAGACACAAGTTGGACTCAAGCACATCCTTTCGTCTATCACCGGACTCTTGATTGCGTGGTGCCAATTTATCTGTGGGCTGTCCAAGATATCCTGCAGATCTCGATCAGGCCTCTGCCACCCGTCACGATAACGCGATTATTTTCAAGGACCAGTACAAGCACGCAATGGTAGCAACTGAGCTTTTCCTTCAGTCCTCTGGGGAACGTTGAAGGGGGCCCGGTAGCGAGCTTTACTTAGGTTCCTGCAAGCGTGAGCCAACCGACTTCTGCGAGTCCTACGATAGCGTTCGAGTCTACATTCCAACGAATCCTTCATGCCACGGCGCCACGAAAGCACCACCCCCGACACCCCGAAGGCACCATTTTTCAAAAGGCTTGGACCTTCTGTGGAAAGCCCAAGCAAGAGGAACCGTTTTGCTCACTCCAAAGCTCCCGGTTTGGCGCCAGTGCGTGGCGTTTGAAAAATCCACTACAAAAAAAAAAAAGACACCCCAAGGTCAGTTCCCCGTAGTTCCCCCCCTGGCTATACCGCCCACACCAAAAAGTGTAAATTTTACTAGTAAATTTTTTTACTAGTAAAGTTACTAGTAAAAGGGTCATTTTACAAGTTTACTACTGCACCGTGTGAGAAGGGGGGAAAATGTTTCTTGGGTTTGAAGAGCGCGTGGTGCTTGCACCACTGAGGCCAGGTTATTTAACCGCGGATTTAGTGAAGGATTGTTCAGGAAACGGTCGCGAGCGAAACCCGACCAGGTAACGACCATTTCACTGTCTTCTTTGTTTTGTGATGCGAACATCACGAGGTGCTGTCCGAAGACACCGCCCACGTGAGCACTGTTAAGCATTGAGTTCTTTTAAGTACATGAACCACATGGATTAGCATGCACTGTTAAGCAGCGGTTGCCAGATACTCCCGTAGCACCTATTCACGGGTTTGCAGGGGTAAAAAGGAAGCCCGGGTTGGGGAGGGTGGTGGGTTTGGTGCGTAGTATTCTTCTTTTTTTGTTCTTTCTCGGTTCTGGTGGTGCTGCTCCTTCCTTCTCGTCCTGTGTTGGGTTACGACTTTTTTTGTTCTTTATCGGTTCTGAGCGTTTCCATATGCCTTTTTCTGCTTTGACATGCAGTCCCTTCCAAACTGTACCTCTCTTGGTGTTCGGGGGTTGGGCCGTATGGTAACGTCTCGGGAAACGACGGGGGGGGGAGGGGGTCTGGTTTATCCGGCCATCCGGCCAAAGTGGCTGATCCTTAACAAGAGCGCTGTCATTCAATCAAACTGCTTGCATGGGGGGTCCGGGGGGCAGCCCCCCGGGGCACGGTACGGTACACAACAAACAGGTGGCCGTACACTGTGTGACGGTCGAACTTGGCGGTTTGTGACGGTCAAATTTGGCCTGTTTACGTCGTGTGATGCTGTGTGCCAGGGGAAGGTCCGGGAGGGCTCCATCCGGCGCACGGTAGAAGGAATGCTGGCTTGGCAAGTTAGCTTAGATTTCCGGAAAATTTGTCCTGTTAGCCGTTTGGCCAGCTGTCCTCCCTGCCGCAGGCTGGCAGGCTGAGACTCCAGTGAGAGAGAGAGACTGGAATTCCGCCAGGGCGCATGGCAGGAGCCATTTCTCCTGCCATCATGCAGCCATGTGCCAAGTGTAACAGCTGCCACTTCAACTCTGAAAAAAATTTGACCAAAAAAATTGTACCCCGAATTTTTGACCAAAAACTTTTGACCAAAATTTTTGACCGAAAAAATTTGTCCCAAATTTTTGACCCAAAAATTTTTGACGCAAAATTTTTGACCCAAAATGTGAATCACGTTGCAAGCTGCTTCTCCTAAGCAGAAAACCTGGTGTAGGTCACTCAACGGCCGCTGCGCAATTTGCAAGCAAGGCAAACAAACTCAGTGAAGTCTGTGCCGGGTTTTAAAACGGGGTAGCTCGCACACCACCGCCACGTGTAGAAGAGCTTGAAGCAACCAAGAAACCGAGTGCAGATGCCACCGAAGAAGCTGCGGCCTGAAGTTAGCAAGGGTACCGTATTCGAATCAGTGAACGCAGCTGTTCTCGCCGCGGTGAAACTTGAGGTAAATGTCTCGGGGAAGTGACATTTTCACCACAAAAACTGGAATGTTCGAGAATGGGCAAAAAGTTAAATAGTGTTCGAGAATGGGCACAAAGTTACCGAGAATGGGCAAAAAGTTAAAAAGTGTTCGAGAATGGGCACAAAGTTACCGAGAATGGGCAAAAAGTTAAATAGTGTTCGAGAATGGGCACAAAGTTACCGAGAATGGGCAAAAAGTTAAATAGTGTTCGAGAATGGGCACAAAGTTAAAAAGTGTTCGAGAATGGGCAAAAAGTTAAATAGTGTTCGAGAATGGGCACAAAGTTACCGAGAATGGGCAAAAAGTTAAAAAGTGTTCGAGAATGGGCAAAAAGTTAGCGAGTGTTCGAGAATGGGCACAAAGTTACCGAGAATGGGCAAAAAGTTAAATAGTGTTCGAGAATGGGCACAAAGTTACCGAGAATGGGCAAAAAGTTAAATAGTGTTCGAGAATGGGCACAAAGTTACCGAGAATGGGCAAAAAGTTAAATAGTGTTCGAGAATGGGCACAAAGTTACCGAGAATGGGCAAAAAGTTAAAAAGTGTTCGAGAATGGGCAAAAGTTAAATAGTGTTCGAGAATGGGCACAAACATAAGGAAGTGTCCTATAATGGGAATTGTCCCGGTACGAAACATCCTTCCTTTGACGAGTCATTAGCACGTCTGAACTTCACCAGGGCTTTCGATATTCACTTGTCTCTAGGTTTTTGCACAAAGGTATGCGTCACGCTACTTTACGGTCGAATTTGGCAGATACCGCTCATGTAGCGCTAATTTACAGCCAGATTTGGTATGTCACGCTCGTGTCACGCTACTGTACAGTCAAATTTGACATGTCACACTACTCTACAGTCAAATATGACATGTAACGCTCGTGGCTACTTTACGGTCGAATTTGGCAGGTAACGCTCGTGTAACGCTAGATTTGGTATGACACGCTCGTGTCACGCTACTGTACAGTCAAATTTGACATGTCACACTACTCTACAGTCAAATATGACATGTAACGCTCGTGGCTACTTTACGGTCGAATTTGGCAGGTAACGTTCGTGTAACGCTAATTTACAGTCAGATTTGGTATGACACGCTCGTGTCACGCTACTGTACAGTCAAATTTGACATGTCACACTACTCTACAGTCAAATTTGACATGTCACACTACTCTACAGTCAAATATGACATGTAACGCTCGTGGCTACTTTACGGTCGAATTTGGCAGGTAACGTTCGTGTAACGCTAATTTACAGTCAGATTTGGTATGACACGCTCGTGTCACGCTACTGTACAGTCAAATTTGACATGTCACACTACTCTACAGTCAAATATGACATGTAACGCTCGTGGCTACTTTACGGTCGAATTTGGCAGGTAACGTTCGTGTAACGCTAATTTACAGTCAGATTTGGTATGACACGCTCGTGTCACGCTACTGTACAGTCAAATTTGACATGTCACACTACTCTACAGTCAAATATGACATGTAACGCTCGTGGCTACTTTACGGTCGAATTTGGCAGGTAACGTTCGTGTAACGCTAATTTACAGTCAGATTTGGTATGACACGCTCGTGTCACGCTACTGTACAGTCAAATTTGACATGTCACACTACCCTACAGTCAAATATGACATGTAACGCTCGTGGCTACTTTACGGTCGAATTTGGCAGGTAACGTTCGTGTAACGCTAATTTACAGTCAGATTTGGTATGACACGCTCGTGTCACGCTACTGTACAGTCAAATTTGACATGTCACACTACTCTACAGTCAAATATGACATGTAACGCTCGTGGCTACTTTACGGTCGAATTTGGCAGGTAACGCTCGTGTAACGCTAGATTTGGTATGACACGCTCGTGTCACGCTACTGTACAGTCAAATTTGACGTGTCACGCTACTTTACGGTCGAATTCGGCAGGTAACGCTCGTGTACCGTTAATATACAGTCATATTTGGTATGTCACGCTCATGTAACGCAACTTTACAGTCAAATTTGACATGTCACGCTCGTGTCACGCTACTGTACAGTCAAATTTGACACGTAACGCTCGTGTCACGCTACTTTACGGTCGAATTCGGCAGGTAACGCTCGTGTAACGCTAATCTACAGTCATATTTAGTATGTCACGCTCATGTAACGCTACTTTACAGTCAAATTTGACATGTCACGCTACTGTACAGTCAAATTTGACATGTCACGCTACTGTACAGTCAAATTTGACACGTACGCTCGTGTCACGCTACTTTACGGTCGAATTCGGCAGGTAACGCTCGTGTAACGCTAATCTACAGTCATATTTAGTATGTCACGCTCATGTAACGCTACGTTACAGTCAAATTTGACGTGTCACGCTCCTGTCACGCTACTCTACAGTCAAATATGACATGTAACGCTCGTGTCACGCTACTTTACGGTCGAACTTGGCAGGTAACGCTCGTGTAACGCTAATCTACAGTCATATTTGGTATGTCACGCTCATGTAACGCTACTTTACAGTCAAATTTTACATGGCACGCTCGTGTCACGCTACTTTACGGTCGAATTTGGCAGGTAACGCTCGTGTAGCGCTAATTTACAGTCATATTCGTGTATTCCTCTGGCAGTACTTGTGACAGTGGTGTATCGCTAAAGAGGGGCTCTCGAACCACAGTCTTCTCCGCATACTTTCTGCGGCGAGGCCAGGGAACGCGGCATCCTCCACGACAAAGTTGATCACGAAGGCCGCAACGGCAGCGATGGCGGCAACGGCCGCAGCGGCAGCGGCACCCCGCAACGCATGCGAGGACCCGCGCGCCGGCTTTTCCTCCTTTTTGCCCGGCCGCTGTTTGTCTTGCTTGCGGCCGCCCATTGCGTCTCCCTCCCCCCCGCTCCTCTTCTTGCGTTATTTTGAAGTTGCAAGGTTTTCTCCAGCTTTTCTTGAGGCTTCATATTTTCTAGCTTGTTTCGAGTGCCTGTTAGAGTGAAGGTCAGCGATGGTCACGGAAGAGGACCGGTCTGGGTCTGTCTATCCTTCTCTCCTTCTACTTTTGACTGCTTGGACTACGTGAGAGCATGGGATTCGAAACGCCGGGAAGCTACCCTGTGCTTTGCGGACCCGGCGAGGCCGGAGGGCCCCGCGTTAGCGCCGAGACGGCACTGTCCGATCGAACAACCGTAGATACCAGGGACCAGAAACGGGTCTCTCCCTGCCCCGTTCGTTTGTTCACCGACCCGGGAAGGGGGGGTGGATCCACTGGGTGCCTGGGGACCTGGGATGGGGGGGGGGGCTAGGCCCTTGTCTTCTACGGCCGGGGGTTTGTCTGCTTGTTCCGACTGCACCTTTCTGTCCAGGTACTCCCTCACGGTCATCTTCTTCGCCGTCGCCGACGGTGTGTCAATGAAGCCTAACTTCTGGTGGGCCTCTGGTGCCCGGGTGGGTTCCGGTTCTGCCGTGCCGATGTTGCACTTCAGTTGGGGTCCGCGCCTCGCCTGGGATTGCACCTTTTTCTTCTTGCGGTGCCTACCCGCATCTCCTTTACGGGAGCTCACCCGGTCCTCCTCGCCCAGGCCGGATTGCTCGCTGGGTGAGCTGTCCTCTCTCGTGGCTCCCATTGCCTCTTTGCTTCCCTCTCTCACCTTCCCCACCTTTTGCGTGCTGTCCGTTGCACTCCCTGTTCTGAGGCTGCCGCTGCGGCCGGTCGTTGTCCCGGGGCTCGCGAAGGAGGGTTCCTGTGGCCTGTTGGTGTCCTGGGCCGCTACAGTAGCCAGGTGACCCTGACTGCCGAGTTCCTCTCGTACTACCCCGTATTGCAGTCGGAATGCACATGGGCTCTCTCTCCACCGCCGTAGCAGAACGACCACACCCTATTCCCAATCCCAAACACCCTCTCAACGCGTTAGGGGACTTCACAAGGTTTCACAACGGAGTGACACACAACACCCGAAACGAGCTGCACCCTCTTACTTTTCTCAACCCCCCTCCATACTCAAGCCTCTACGGTCAACCGGAGACTTTAAAATACCGACCTTCTAATACACAAATAACGCTGGAAAGAAATGGGGCGCCGCGTGGGCCAACGATGTAGCAGCATCGTTTGTAGTGCATGGCTGTCAAGGCCAGCGCAGGTGGGAGATAGGGACCGAAGCCGCAGGAGAGACCGCATTCACTTTGCATTCTAATACACGTTTCATTAGTATCTGAACCAACCTCGCACGCCGGTTCACAGTTCGGCTGCACACAGCAAAGGTGGCTAGAATGGTCCAACCGATGGGTGGTCAAGGTCTTCCGCCCGAGAACACAGGAAAATAAGATTCGCCGGCGGTACTCGCACAGCTACAATTACGACGCGTTTTTACGTTGGCCGGGCAGTGGTCGCCCATGCACTCTCCAAGCAAACCTAAGGTGGCGAGAATGGTCCAACCGGTGAACGGTGCAGTTCCTCTGCTTGAGAACGCAGGAAGATCACACGTCGCCGGTAGTCGCACAGCTACAATGACCTGGCGCAGCGGTCGACCAGTGGTTGATCACTTGCTCTCTCTGAGCAAACCTGGCACGCCGGCTCACAGTTCGGCTTCACTTTAGACTAGAGTGGTCCAACCGTTGGTCAGGCAGAGGACGACCATTTACTCTCCGAGCAAACCTGACTCACAGTCCAGCTTCACCGCAAGGTGACTAGAGTGGTCCAACCGGTGAACGGCGCAGTGCCCCTGCCTTCCCCAGTGGAGGGGTCGTAGTTCTCCCACAACTTCCCGGTTCGGTCGTACTCCTTCGACACAAGATGAACGGGTTAGTCCTCTGTCCGTGAGCACAAGCAAACAACATGTCGCCGGTCTGGCTCACAGTCCAGCTTCACAGCAAGGTGACCAGGGTGGTCCAACCGGTGAACGGCGCAGTGCCCCTGCCTTCCCCAGTGGAGGGGTCGTAGTTCTCCCACAACTTCCCGGTTCGGTCGTACTCCTTCGACACAAGATGAACGGTTTAGTCCTCTGTCCGTGAGCACAAGCAAACAACATGTCGCCGGTCTGGCTCACAGTCCAGCTTCACAGCAAGGTCAACCGGTGAACGGCGCAGTGCCCCTGCCTTCCCCAGTGGAGGGGTCGTAGTTCTCCCACAACTTCCCGGTTCGGTCGTACTCCTTCGACACAAGATGAACGGTTAAGTCCTCTGTCCGTGAGCACAAGCAAACAACATGTCGCCGGTCTGGCTCACAGTCCAGCTTCACAGCAAGGTGACCAGGGTGGTCCAACCGGTGAACGGCGCAGTGCCCCTGCCTTCCCCAGTGGAGGGGTCGTAGTTCTCCCACAACTTCCCGGTTCGGTCGTACTCCTTCGACACAAGATGGAGCAGCCTGCGTCTGAGCGTGTCCCTGAACTGGGCCGCCTCGGGTATGACCGAGTAGCCGTATTGGTCGATAGCCCGGACGAACATGTAGTTGATGTTGAGCCAGATGGGGCCGGTCCAGTAGTTGTCATGCTTTTTGACGCGTTTGAGGGAAGATGCCGAGAGCGACTGTGTGTGGGTGGGTGGCTTGAAGTGGGTAACGTCTGAAGCGAAGTGTGGCCCACTCAGCCTGTCTCACGACGGTCTAAACCCAGCTCACGTCCCCTGTTAGTGAGTGGACTATCCAACCCTTCGACAATTCTGCTTATCTAGGTTAAGAAGAGCCGACATCGAAGGATCAAAAAGCAACGTCGCTGATGAACGCTTGGCTGCCACAAGCCAGTTATCCCTGTGGTAATATTTCTGTCACCTCCGGCTTCATCCCTTGAACACGAAGCGAGACCAATGGATCGTTAGGCCATGCTTTCAGCCTAAGCCGGGGGCATCCCGGGGCCGCATAGCGGGAGGTTTTGCACTCAGGAAGTACCGCGTCCTGCAACGCTTGGCCCATCCCTGGTCGAGGCACGGTCGGAACCCTCTAGCGAGAAATAGCGGATCAGGGAAGCCGGCGGATTCGAGAAACTTGCTGTCGCGCCAAGTTGTGCACCGCGAGCGGCACCTCCATATCCACGGTGAGCCGCCACTTCGGGTGCAAAGATGCCTCGAAAATACGGTGGCGTCAGCAATCGAAAGCATCCTTGATCGCTCCCGCATTCAAGGGTGCGATGCAGGACGTACGAACGCGGCGCTTCTTGTTTTGGCAAAGAAGCGCGGCATCAGTTGAGTTGGTCCTTCGAGCACAACACCCACCCTGCTCAAAAAACTACGACAAGTTGCCGCCATCATCGGTGGAAGTCGGTGAAAGACTCCATGTTACCTTTCGATGATGGCAACGAGTCTGTGTCGGAGGATGATATTGAAGACGGACACTTTGAGAGCGATGGAGACAGCGACAACAGCGACCACCCTAAACGAAGACGTCAAACATGACATCGTTGATGCAGATCCAGATATTCTGTGGCATAACCAGTAGAATCTAACTGACGGCAGGCTCAATTCCAAGATGAGTAGCGGTCCATTTTTTGCCTCGTCTTTTTCTTTTTTGGTTGCAGAAGAGGCAGATTTTTGGTGCTCCAGGCATGCAGAGACCAAACCGACAGCCCTGCGCAAGTAGTTGGGTAAAAAGCGAACTTTCACTATAAAAATAATTTTTGGACACCCCTTAGTACGGCAAGACTACGGAAGAAGTACGGAAGAACTACGGAAAACTGAAGGGCGGATCACACCATATATACGAAAGAAAGTAGCCATACCCGGAGCCCATACTCTGTCAGAAGTTCCTTCTCAGCCAACGCGATCGTGCTGAGGATTTCTTCCTTGTGCGCCGCGGGGTCGAGCGCGCCGCAAAGCAGAGGGAAGAGTGTGACGTATCCGACGAAAGAAACGTGCTTCGGCGGTACCTTGCCCTGTTTTTTAGCGTTATTTGTGGATTAGAAGGTCGGTATTTTAAAGTCTCCGGTTGACCGTAGAGGCATGGGTATGGCGGGGGGTTGAGAAAAGTAAGAGAGTGCAACTCGTTTCGGGTGTTGTGTCACTCCGTTGTGAAACCTTGTGAAGTCCCCTAACGCGTTTAGAGGGTGCTTGGGGTTGGGTAGGGTGTGGTCGTTCTGCTGCGGCGTGAAAAGCCAGGGAGTTTCGACGCTAATCTTCGACTCTTGATTATGTTCACCGGGTCGCGTTCTCGTCAGGAAGATCCCGGTGCCCGGCTTTTCTTCTGGGTGGTTTCGTGTTGCTCGGTGGCTGTGTGTTACGAGGCACGGAGTAGGGGAGGAAAAAAGGAAAAAACTGGGGGAGAAAAAAAAAGGAAAAAGGGGGGGAGGGGGACGGGGGGGTGGTTGGAGGGGTTGGGCGACAGAGGTTATGCTTGCGCTGTTCGCATGGAGGCTCGTTGGCTCGAAGAAGTGGAAGTCGTAGGCTATTGTTCGGTGTTACTCTTACAGGCGTAAGACGAGAAAAAAAAAACTTTTAAAGAAAGTTCCTTGTTTGACTGTTTGTTGTCCTCCACAGTCGAGGTTCTCTAGCTGCACGAGGCAGCCGTGGATGGTGAAGTTAGGTTCCTTGCTTACTTTCCTTATTCTTTTTCGTAGCCTTGAGCGTGTGCGATACCGCTGGGTTTCTCTTACATTTTGAGATATGGTGGCGTAGACTTTTGAAGCGCGTTTTCCCTGCGGTCCGTCCGTCGTTGCTGCAGTATGGGCATTTGCGTTTTCCGAGGGCTTTCTGCGCCGCCTTCCGTACTGGGCTTGTTGCTAGAGTCATCTCTTTGCAGTGTAGCATGTGTGTACGGAGGCCTTTGGCGCCTTTGAACTTTTTGCCTGCGTCCGTGGTACTTGCTTTGCAGGCTGGGCATGTCCAAATAAGCGTTCCTTCATGTTGTGTCGTTTCTTCGGATGAGGTCTCGTCGTCTGAGGTAGGGGTGTCCCCTCGCAGTTCTTCGAGCAGTTCAAGTGTTTGAGTCGGGTCCGTGTCGGTGAGGACTTCTTTCGTGTACAGGAACATGTACGTGGCGTTGTCTGAGTACGTAGGTTCCCGGGAGTGTGAAGTACTTTCGTTGTTGTAATGTGTCCAGTTTTGATCTGTGAAAGGGGTGCGGTTACGTTTGTGGATGGTGTAGTGGCCAGCGTTCTCTCTTCCAGTGTGTGTTACTACAGCTTGGAGTTCGTATTTGTGTTCGTAGTCCGGGATGTTGAGGGTGGGATCAGCTGCCACTGGGGTTCGATTTTCGTTTGCGAACTCGTTTCGTCTAAGACACAGTAGTAATGTGTCTTGTGCTGCTCGGATACTGGTTTGCGTTTCTGCCGTCTTTGTCTTTTTGCACTTGTCACATCTGTAATCTTTGGGGGTGCTTTTCTTGCAGAAACTGTCCAGACATCCTTGAGCGGTGTTGGCCTGTATTGCGAGGATTGTTATGTTGTAGGGTTGATCTTCTGTTTTGACGTAACCGCAGTTGTTGCAATGGATTGTTGTCGTCTGTAGGTGTATCAATTCGTTGAAGGCGTCGCTGCAGTTTGGTTGGCACGTGCGGTGTTCTTCGTTTTCGTTCGCTATCGCAGCGAGTAGTTGAAGCAAGGCTTCTTCTAGGTCGTGTTGTTCTCCGTCGCCGAGGTGCGTGTCCATGTGCTCGAAGAGTTTTTGGACGACGTTCTGGGTTTTCCTGCCGCTTATCCATTCGTTCACGTCTTGGGTGCATGGTCCTGTTTGGTGTTCTGGACAGTCGGTGTACTTGCGTACTTGGTTTGACAAGTGCGTCGCTGCTATGAGGTTTAGCGACGCTTGCAGGAAGCAAGAGTTCCTTGTCGTGTATTTGCGAAGTTGCTGGGGGTGTTTCCGCTTCGTTTTGGCTACTACTGCTGCGGCGATGGTGATGACAGCAACGAGGCTGGCTACTCGTTCCGTGACGGATAATACGTGTGGGGGTTGTGATGGAGAGTCAACGGAGGATGGTGATTCGCTCGGTAAGTGGGCTGGGAAGAAGTTTGTTGGTCTGTGTTTGCCGACGTACTCCGGTTCGTTGATGCGTGGTTTCTGTGCTCTGTGCCGGGCGATGCAGTAACCAAGGAACGGTTTGAGTTGGCTGTGGAGTCGTGGCAGGTTGCAGAATTCTTCCGTGAGCCATGCGTTCCAGGGTGCGTTTAGTATCCGTGGGTTGTGGCCTCTGTCGATCATGGAATATACGCTTCTCTGAATTTCTACACGGAGGTCTTGTAGGTGGTTCGTCTGTCGGATTGCTCGTATCAGCGCGCCCTTGAAGATCCCGCTGGCTTGCGTCTTGGGAGCCGTTGATTTTTTGTTGCGATTCGTTGTGGGCCCCTTTGGTCTCTGTTGAACTCATCGCGCCCACCCGGCCCCTCCTCGACGGCTGGCCTTGGCTCGGGCCCTGATTCTGATTCTGCTTCTGACTCTGAATCTGATTCTAATTTTGATTTTGATTTTGATTTTGACTCTGATTCTGATTCTGATTCTGATTCTGAAGCTGAAGCTGAAGCTGAAGCTGATTCTGAATCTGGCTCTGAATTTGAATTTGAATCTGATTCGAAATTTGAATCTGATTCTGGTGCTGGTTCTGATTCCGGCTCTTCTGACTGCGAGCTTGGCATTGGCCCTCGGCCACTGCGCCCAACACGGGTCACACGACTATCGCGTCCTCCCGCCGGCCCTCTTCCCGGCTACTCGCGTCCTTCGCATCTCGGCGTGCCTGTCGGCGCAAGTGGGAAAGCGAAGCTACCCGATTCCTTTTCGGATTACGAACTCGTGAAAGTGGCTCCCAGCAACAGCCTCCTCGTGTAGAAAAAGACAGGCGCTTCGTATTGTTTGTGCGCGCCGGTTGATCGGTTTTCCGACTTGTATTTACCCTGTATATATTTCAGGTAAAGAAATGTGATCAACCACCAAAACACGCTGCTACGTCTTTTTTAGCCTGCACAATACATTGAAGGGCAACCCGCAAGATTGTTAGTACTAAAAGACTAGCTCTGGCCCTCTTTGCTAGAGTTACAGTTCGAGAGTCTTCGGATGACCTTCGTCGAATGGGTTCTTTTATAGCTAAATACGTACTGGGTGGGGTTGGGGCATGCATGGCTTCTTTCGTGTACACTTTACTTGCTTGTTTTGGCACGTCAGGTTCGAAACAATTTTAGAGTTAAGGTTCGCTTGAAATTCCGGGGGTTTAGGGTCTTCGTGTGACCGTTCATGAATGGTTCTCTTAGAGCAAGAAAGGGCTATGTGGTTACGGGTTGTAAATTTAGTGCACGCTTTCGTTTTGGGTTATGGCTAGCCATGTCCGGGACTGTTTGTGACCGACACCAAGTACATTCCTTCGTGGAGTGTAGTCTTGGCCCCCCCACGTTCTACAAGTTGAGCAGGGGTTGCCAATTTTCAGTTAAGTCTTCTCGCAGCTCGCCGGGATAGGGCGCCCTTCAGTGAAGAAAATGCGTAGTTTTCCTTTCTTTACCATGGATGTTCTGGACTTTCTGGTGCCATAGAAAAACGACAGCATTATTGACTTTCAGCGCCTTCTCATGCCTTTCAGTTCTTCTGGCGGTATTTTGAGCTTTTCTTCCTTTGCCGTGGATGGTTCTGGACTTTCTGGCGCCATAAAACGACATACGTCGGCCTTTGGAGGACAGCCCGAAACGTCAGCGAACCGCCGCTTGTCGGCGTCCCAATGGTGCGCGAACAACGCGCGGCGGAGCTGTTTGCGCTCCGTTTCCAGAGCGGCGGCCTGATCGAAGTCGCGGAGATGCACGGCGATGCTGTGCATGGTGTCCGCTAAAAGGATCATCCACGAGTGCAGGTCGACGTGAAGCTCTTCTGGAGTGTCGCACCTGCATGGGGTTTTCGAGTTGCTTTGCGAGGAAAAAGTGTGAAAACGGGTTTTTTGCCTGGAGGCTTTTCTTGTTATTCTGCAGATGCTTTGGGCTATCTTTGTGTCGATGCTTTCAGTCGTCTTAACCATGGTTAAGTGCGCAAATGGTGTCAGCCGAAGCTGGTTGCTTTGCGAGGAAGAAATAATACCTCCCCGGGGTTTCCGCTCCAACACCCAAACCTTTAAAGACCCCTGGCCTCATAGGAGTAGCTACGTGTAGACTGATGTAGCATCCAGCCGAAAACAAGTCGTATTAGTAGTTTGAATTGAAAACTTGATATGCAGCAACAATCTGTGACGATAGAGTGCACAAGCCGCAGCAGACTACCTCTTTGCACGCGTCGTGTCACGTTTCGGTCGCTTCTTGCCCCGCACTGTTTGTCTCCGGTGCGCTTCACGTCCGATGTTCAGTTTGACGACGAGCTCGAGGAATCACCAGATGATTCGGCGCACTTCCTTTTCTCCCTCGCGGGTTGTCCCCGCGGCCGAGATCTCGACTTCTCTATGTTCCTTGCTTTCACCTGCTCGTCTTCGCGGCTCCGCTTCGGCTGTAGGAATAGTAGTTTGAACTTGATATGCAGCAACAATCTGCGACGACAGACTGCAGAAGCCGCTGCCGACTACCTCTTTGCACGCGTTGCGTCATGCTTCGGTCGCTTCTTAGAGAAAGTAGTAGTAGTAGAGAGAGAAGAAATGGTAATCGTGGTAAACTTTCTTTTTGTTCCTTTTACGGCTATTCTCTCCTTTTATGCGTCTTTTGCTCTCTATTGCTGGGAATACCGGTATTCCTGGACTTTTGGTGCTGAAGGAAGGGATGAATCCGTTCACTTCACCCCCCACGTGGCGCTCGTTTAAAAAAAGAAAAATTCAGTCTCAGTAGACCCACCTCAACCCACCCGAATTCTCCTGCTGTAGGCTCGGGTGGTGTGCTCATCCTGCCATGCGCTTTGCTCCAGTTCCTACCGTATACTAAGTACTAGTAGGTCTTGCTTTACTTTTCCAGACTGGTTCTTGTAGTAAGCGGTCGGTTTTTTGAAGTCTTCTCTTCTCCGGGTTTCTATGAAGAAGTTTTCTCTTCTTCATAGAGACCCGCCCCCGGCATCCCGACTGTCCAACCCTGTCGAGAAAGTTTGCGCCTATTGTGATGAGGTGGTTGACCAGGCCACGAGGCCTTATACGCAACACGGCTACAACACGAGGATGCAGCCCTGCTTTGACAAAGTGAGGGAAGTTGTCTTCCACGCGTGCAACCAGGACCTGCAAAACAGCGGATCCTGAGAGAACAAGACGAACACAAAACTTCAACCTAATGCCGTAACAGTGGTCGAATTACTTGACCTAAAAAAGATGCGCGCATTGCAAGGGAAACCAGGCAAGGGTAGAAGAAAAATTGGCGATGCAGCACGTGAGACTCTTTGCAAAAAAAGAGAGAGGTCGCGAGTAGTATTGCAATATATTGCGAGTTAAAATGGTCTGAATTTCGTAAAGCTGGAATTGTTTCGCAGCGTACAATGGCAACAACCTTGCTAAGCGTCGGAAACACGACGGAAAGATACCCGCAGTGTCAAGACGTTTGAAGTAGCCGGGAACACGACGGCAACTACATCTGATACGGAAGTCAGGGGCATGATGCTCAGCATTGTCAGGACGTTTGAAATTGCCGGGAACACGACGGCAACTACATCTGATACGGAAGTCAGGGGCATGATGCTCAGGAGTTGCCAGGAAGTTTCAAATAGCCGGGAACACGACGGTAACTACATCTGATGCGGAAGTCAGGGGCATGATGCTCAGCATTGCCAGGACGTTCGAAGTAGCCGGGACACTACGGCAACTACAGCTGATGCGGAAGCCAGGGGCATGATGCTCAGCATTGTCAGGACGTTTGAAATTGCCGGGAACACGACGGCAACTACATCTGATACGGAAGTCAGGGGCATGATGCTCAGGAGTTGCCAGGAAGTTTCAAATAGCCGGGAACACGACGGTAACTACATCTGATGCGGAAGTCAGGGGCATGGTGCTCAGCATTGTCAGGACGTTTGAAATAGCCGGGCACGCGACGGCAACTACATGTGATACGGAAAGTCAGGGGCACGACCGGGAACACGACGGCAACTACAGCTGCTAAAAATTAGTAGTTGGCAGCGTACTACATGAAACTTACCAAAGCAGGTGAGTTCCGCTTGTGCGCACAAACAAAAGGAAGCGCCATACTGCATCTCGGGTTGCTCTTCAACGATTCAGGGGGTTTAGAGAGCCGTAGTGAATTTGGTAAGAAGACACACGAAGTACGTACGGAAAGGCACCGGGATCTTCCTGACGAGCACGCAACCCGGTGAACATAATCAAGAGTCGAAGATCAGCGTCGAAGCTTCCTGGCTTCTCACTACCCAATCCCAAACACCCCCTAAACGCGTTAGGGGACTTCACAAGGTACAACGGAGTGACACATCACCCGAAACGAGCGGCACCCTCACTTTTCTCTCAACCCTCTCAACCTCCATACCCAAGCCTCTGCGAGCCGCGGCTGCGATGACGCGGCTATTTCAAACGTCCTGGCAATGCTGAGCACGCATCGTGCCTGACTTCCGCGTCTGCTGTAGTTGCCGTAGTGTCCCGGCTACTTCGAACGTCCTGGCAATGCTGAGCATCATGCCCTGACTTCCGCGTCTGCTGTAGTTGCCGTAGTGTCCCGGCTACTTCGAACGTCCTGGCAATGCTGAGCATCATGCCCTGACTTCCGCATCAGCTGTAGTTGCCGTAGTGTCCCGGCTACTTCGAACGTCCTGGCAATGCTGAGCATCATGCCCCTGACTTCCGCATCAGCTGTAGTTGCCGTAGTGTCCCGGCTACTTCGAACGTCCTGGCAATGCTGAGCATCGTGCCCCTGACTTCCGCATCGTACCAACAATGCATTGTTGACACAAAGAAAAAGCGGGAAAACGACATTTGCGATGGCCCGCGGGCCGTGCAACGACCAGCGAAGCGGCCGTAGAAAGACAGTTCAAGATGCCTGAAGGCGCTTCTCGGCAAGAAGAGATCACAGCTTTCCGAGGACTCGCTGCAACACTCTTTGTTCCATGGCGATCAACCACCGAGGAGCCTGCGTGACTGAGATGTCAGCTCAAACCACTGAAGAACTCGACCACGGCGTTCAGATACGAAGCGAAGGGTGCGCGGATTGCGCAACGCCACGGGGAAGTGTTGCTTCGCAAGCTCCGTGAAGATGCTGCGTGACTGAGGTGTCAGCTCTACCCACTGAAGAACTCGACCACGGCGTTCAGATACGAAGCGGCGCGGATTGCGCAACGCCACGGAGAAGTGTTGCTTCGCAAGCTCCGTGAAGATGCTGCGTGACTGAGGTGTCAGCTCTACCCACTGAAGAACTCGACCACGGCGTTCAGATGTGCGCGGATTTCGCAACGCCACGGGGAATGTTGCTTCGCAAGCTCCGTGAAGATGCTGCGTGACTGAGGTATCAGCTTAAACTCACTGAAGAAATTGACCACAGCATTCGAGCTACGAAGCGAGTTGTTCGAGGATTGCGCGACGTCACGGCAGATGCTGCCGTCACCTCTACCCACTGAAATAAATTGACCACGGTGTTCGAGTTGCTGCACAACGTCACGGGGAAGTGTTGCTTCGTAAGCTCTGTAATACAGACGCTGTGTGACTGAGGTGTCACCTCTACCCACTGAAGAAAGTGACCACGGTGTTCGAGTTGCTGCGCAACGTCACGGGGAAGTGTTGCTTCGCAAGCCCTGTAATACAGACGCTGCGTGACTGAGGTGTCACCTCTACACAAGTTTGCACACCTGGACCTCGGATAGTCGTCGCGACCCGAAGGGAGCAGGTGATACCCGTTCTTGCCCTTCCACTGGAACGCCGGCAAGTCGGGGGAAGACGAGTCCGCCGCCTGCGTTTTGTTGAGCCACGCGTGCCAGAGCTTGAGGAACGGCCAGACTTCCACGAGGAACGGCCGGTGGCGCGGGTCGCGGGTTTCTGCGAGGTTCTGCACGGGGAGCAGCAGGGTGGGTGGGTTCGCGACGGCGGGGTTTTGCGCGACGAACTCGGGCGGGACGCGGCTGCGGGGCTCCGCGGATCTGCTCCCGCGGGATCCACCCGGACGGCTCCACCTGGGCGAGCCACGAGAGCAGCACGTCCTTCGCGAGCTCCGGGCACCACTTGCCGACGACCAGCTGGTGGAACCCTTTCACGCCAGGACCCCTATGCAAATATAAAATACGCGATGCCTTGTGCGCATTCCGACGAAGGCTATAGAGGGGGAACAACTTCAAAGTGGGCATTTTTCATCGATCGCTTGCGCCCGCACTACTTCTCAAGATATTTCTTAAGGAGATATATACATATTTTGTGACTTTTTGGCTTCTCTAAAAAATAAGATTTCGTTTGGCAAACAGCGGGAGCACACAAGTTTGCACACCTGGACCTCGGATAGTCGTCGAGACCCGAAGGGAGCAGGTGATACCCGTTCTTGCCCTTCCACTGGAACGCCGGCAAGTCGGGGGAAGACGAGTCCGCCGCCTGCGTTTTGTTGAGCCACGCGTGCCAGAGCTTGAGGAACGGCCAGGCTTCCACGAGGAACGGCCGGTGGCGCGGGTCGCGGGTTTCCGCGAGGTTCTGCACGGGGAGCAGCAGGGTGGGTGGGTTCGCGACGGCGGGGTTTTGCGCGACGAACTCGGGCGGGACGCGGCTGCGGGGCTCGGCGCCGCGGATCTGCTCCCGCGGGATCCACCCGGACGGCTCCACCTGGGCGAGCCACGAGAGCAGCACGTCCTTCGCGAGCTCCGGGCACCACTTGCCTACGACCAGCTGGTGGAACCCTTCGTCCCACAGGAACCCCCGCGGAAACTTCGCCCGCGAGGGCACTGCCGAGAATAGCTCCTTCTCCGCCATCGCGGTGCCGTCGGAGGCTGCCGCCTCCCCGTACCAGTAACCCATGCCGCCGAGAAGGTTGCTCACTGCGTGGAAAGTTAGTTCGCTTCTCTTCCCGTACACTTCGGCCACCCGCGCTTCGAACCACTCAGCGTGGGCAGCCAGCTGCCTTGAATACCGGCAGCGGTCGAGAACCTTGGGATCGTCGCCGGGAGAGGCGTCCGCTGGTAACGCGGAGAGCGTGACGGTCACCTCGAATGAAGTCACGCCCCCTGCCACTTCCTTCCACACGACGAGTTGGTTCGGCGCGGGAGACGTCGGGTGGGCTTGGAAGAACGTGTCGAAGTTGATCCTCCACGCCTCCTTCGCGGCCGCCTTTCGGGTCGCGACGCGCCACGGCGCCTCGTCGCGGCTCGCGACGGTGACCACGAAGCGCCCCGCGGCCTTCGTCTCCCCGTACACGCGGAGGACGCTGCCGCCGCCGGAGGGCTCGGCGACCGTGAAAACGGAGGCGGACTGCTCCAGGGAAAACACAGGCGCGACCACGATGGGCTGGGCCGGGTCGACGTTGGGCGCCGCGATCCGAGACCCGCGCACGCGTGCCGTCCAGCCGAACGGGGGGTCTTGGCCGGTGGCGTTCGCTACGTGCTTCACGAACGAAGTCTCGAGGGCCAACCCCCACTTCCGGTCTTCTGTTTTTTTTTGCGTTGCCAATACATGGTTGGTGCTACAAAACTAGCTCAAAAACTGTTTTATTCTGCATTTATTCTCGGTGTTGCGTTACCAATGCATCGTTGGTACTGCAAATACCTGAAGATTATAAGAAATAGTTACTACATGAAACTTGTCCAAGAAGGTGATTTCCGCTAGCGGGACAAAGAAAAGCGCCACTGAAAGGGACATAAAGACTGTTTCTTGTGCGTGTGCGGGTTCTCTATAGGTGAGTGGAGATTTTGTGTTGACAATGCATGGTTGGTGCTGACAATAAAATAGATCGGCGGCGTACTATTAGGTTACGAAAGGAAATGGGGGCAAAGTGAACGAAGTCTCGAGGGCCAACCCCAACTTCCTTCCACACGACGAGTTGGTTCGGCGCGGGAGACGTCGGGTGGGCTTGGAAGAACGTGTCGAAGTTGATCCTCCACGCCTCCTTCGCGGCCGCCTTTCGGGTCGCGACGCGCCACGGCGCCTCGTCGCGGCTCGCGACGGTGACCACGAAGCGCCCCGCGGCCTTCGTCTCCCCGTACACGCGGAGGACGCTGCCGCCGCCGGAGGGCTCGGCGACCGTGAAAACGGAGGCGGACTGCTCCAGGGAAAACACAGGCGCGACCACGATGGGCTGGGCCGGGTAGGCGTTGGGCGCCGCGATCCGAGACCCGCGCACGCGTGCCGTCCAGCCGAACGGGGGGTCTTGGCCGGTGGCGTTCGATACGTGCTTCACGAACGAAGTCTCGAGGGCCAACCCCCACTTCCGGTCTTCTGTTTTTTTTTGCGTTGCCAATACATGGTTGGTGCTACAAAACTAGCTCAAAAACTGTTTTATTCTGCATTTATTCTCGGTGTTGCGTTACCAATGCATCGTTGGTACTGCAAATACCTGAAGATTATAAGAAATAGTTACTACATGAAACTTGTCCAAGCAGGTGATTTCCGCTAGCGGGACAAAGAAAAGCGCCACTGAAAGGGACATAAAGACTGTTTCTTGTGCGTGTGCGGGTTCTCTATAGGTGAGTGGAGATTTTGTGTTGACAATGCATGGTTGGTGCTGACAATAAAATAGATCGGCGGCGTACTATTAGGTTACGAAAGGAAATGGGGGCAAAGTGAACGAAGTCTCGAGGGCCAACCCCAACTTCCTTCCACACGACGAGTTGGTTCGGCGCGGCAGACGTCGGGGGGGCTTGGAAGAACGTGTGGTCTTCTGTTTTTTTTTAGAGCGCAAGTTTTTGTGTCAACAAACGGGTTTTTGGTGCTAGAAAATAGCTAAAAACTGTTTGTTTTGTACTCTCGTGACCGGTCGGGACAAAAGGAGGAAGCGCCCCATACCGATATTCTGGACGCCGAAGCGCCTGCCGTCGTGCCGGTTCCACCCGAACGTGATCGACGCGTCGTCTTCCGCTGTGTACCGCATGTCGTAGAACGCCGTCGGCGGCCTCCGGTTCTGGCCCAGCCGGAACCGCTTCGCGCCCCAGCCGAAGCCGAACAGCATCGACTCCTCCTCGCGCGACCGCAGCCCGAAGTAAACCTGCGGCCTGTACGATCCCCACAGCATCGACCGGTTGTACCCCTCGCTCCGGACGGTATCAACGGGCATCCCGCCCACCCGCGGCGTCTCGGCGAAGACACGGCACGCGGCATCCTCCACGTCAACGTTGATCACGAAGGCCGCAACGGCACCGATGGCGGCAACGGCCGCAGCGGCAGCGGCACCCCGCAACGCATGCGAGGACCCGCGCGCCGGCTTTTTTTCCTCCTTTTTGCCCGGCCGCTGTTTGTCTTGCTTGCGGCCGCCCATTGCGTCTCCCTCCCCTCCGCTCCTCTTCTTGCGTTATTTTGAAGTTGCAAGGTTTTCTCCAGCTTTTCTTGAGGCTTCCCGATCGCTTCTAGCGTGTTTCGAGTGCCTGTTAGAGTGAAAGTCAGCGATGGTCACGGAAGAGGACCGGTCTGGGTCTGTCTATCCTTCTCTTCTTCTACTTTTGACTGCTTAGACTGAATGAGAGCATGAGATTCGAAACGCCGGGAAGTTACCCTGTGCTTTGCGGACATGTTTGCGGGATTTCTCCTTACTCACTTGCCTTTTCGATACGGATACAACGCATGCAATCCTGTGGCATAATGGTACAATGCGTGCAAACCCTCAAGTCCCCGGCTCGCGTACTGGTGAGAACGAACCTTCGTGCGCGAGGACGTACGCGACTCCGGAACGAACGGTCTGGAGTGGTGTGTTTCGTCACGATCTCGATTCTCGTCACCGAGCGTATGATCCACTCTTTGCCATGATTTTGCTCACTTCTGGCCAACTGCGCAACATTCCCGAGGTCCCACCTGGCTCCTACACCATGAGACCTTTATCGAGATGATTCTCCTCGCTCACAAGCACGTGACGCAGCTGCTGCCTGGAGCATACACCATCAGTCTTTCTGTCTTGGGCACATGCCGCATTCCTTCATCACAGCATCTCATCAGAAGCCGCAAAAGTAGCAGTGGAATGGAAGAACTGGAAGCCGAGTGGCGCAGGAGCAGAACAAATAACGATCGTTCGTACCAAGAAACAAAGGGACTGCGAAGTGCAGGCCGTGCAGGAACGGGGACGGGGGGATTCTAGGAACGAGAGAGGAAGCCTCCAGAGGCCTGGGGTCACCTGCTACTGAGGCTTCGGGTGTGGGTGGACTACATGTTGGGGCGGGGGGAACACAAAAAGAAACAGAAAAGATCCGAAGATCGTTTGTCGATCGAATGGGCACCGCGCACGCGCAGGAATGCACCCAAAAAAGAGCAGCAAACAACAACGAAAGAAAGACAGGTGAAAGACAAAAAGAGAAAAGAGCCAGTCACGTTCCCGTAGACCTGGCTCTTTGGGAGGACCGAAATCCGACCTCCGAACAAAAGGGAAAAAGCACTGAAAAAGAAACGTAAGAAGGGGCAACTCAACAAGATTAGTACTGTTCACCCTCACCCTCCTCCTCGTCGAACTCGCCTTCCTCCTCAACGGTTGCGTCCTGGTACTGCTGGTACTCGGACACAAGATCGTTCATGTTCGACTCCGCCTCGGTGAACTCCATCTCGTCCATGCCCTCACCCGTGTACCAGTGGAGGAACGCCTTTCTGCGGAACATGGCCGTGAACTGCTCGGACACTCTCTTGAACATCTCCTGGATGCACGTGTTGTTGCCGACAAAGCACGTCGACATCTTCAGGCCCTTCGGCGGGATGTCGCAGATGGCGCTCTTGATGTTGTTCGGGATCCACTCGACGAAGTACGAGCTGTTCTTGTTCTGCACGTTCAACATCTGCTCGTCCACTTCCTTCGTCGAGATCCTCCCACGGAACAGCTGGCACGCCGTCAGGTATCGCCCGTGGCGCGGGTCCGACGCGCACATCATGTTCTTCGCGTCGAACGACTGCTGCGTCAGCTCAGGCACGGTCAGCGCCCGGTACTGCTGCGACCCACGGCTCGTCAGCGGCGCGAACCCCACAAGGAAGAAGTGAAGACGCGGGAACGGGATCAAGTTCACAGCCAGCTTCCTCAGGTCAGAGTTCAGCTGACCCGGGAAACGCAGGCAGCACGTCACTCCCGACATCACAGCCGACACCAAGTGGTTCAGGTCTCCGAACGTCGGCGTCGTCAGCTTCAGCGTTCGGAAGCAGATGTCGTACAGCGCCTCGTTGTCGATCATCACGCACTCGTCCGCGTTCTCAACAAGCTGGTGGATCGACAGCGTCGCGTTGTACGGCTCAACCACCGTGTCCGACACCTTCGGCGACGGGATCACAGAGAACGTCACCATCATCCGGTCCGGGTACTCCTCACGCAGCTTCGAGATCAACAACGTTCCCATTCCGGATCCCGTACCACCTCCGAGCGAGTGCGAAAGCTGGAATCCCTGCAGGCAGTCGCAGCTCTCCGCCTCCTTCCTGCACACGTCCAGCACAGAGTCGATCAGCTCCGCTCCCTCCGTGTAGTGACCCTTCGCCCAGTTGTTTCCCGCTCCCGTCTGGCCGAACACGAAGTTGTCCGGTCGGAAGATCTGTCCGTACGGACCCGCTCGCACCGAGTCCATCGTCCCCGGTTCCAAGTCCATCAGCACCGCACGCGGCACGTACCGTCCTCCCGTCGCCTCGTTGAAGTACACGTTGATCCGCTCCAGCTGCAGGTCGGAGTCTCCCTGGTACGTCCCCGTCGGGTCCACTCCGTGCTCATCGCTGACCACTTCCCAGAACTTCGAACCGATCTGATTCCCGCACTGTCCTGCCTGAATAGAAACAATTTCCCTCATTTTGTCGTCGGTGTGATTACTTTTCTTTGATATCCTGTTTGCGATCTCGTGTCGTCAATGATGAGCAAAAGACTGCGCTGGCCCCCACTTCACAGAGGAAGTCCTGGGCAACGGAAGGCAGAAAATGAGCATAACTACCCTCGCATCAAGCGCCAACGCAGTGCAAAGATGGGTGAGCAACTTCTACTGCATTGGCACTCCGAACCATACCCAAGGTTCAGAGGACTATCGACGTCGAGCTCACGGGGATGAAGCTGAACTTGGCGAAGACAGGCGCGCTCGGGTTCCAGCGGGAAGCACGCAGAAGCGAAGGCGGTCCCCGTACGAGAGCGCCCTCCAGACTGGCGAGGGTCCTATCGCAACCTTCTACTTCGGCCACAAAGATCCTCGGCACGCGGGGCCGCATGTCGAGCAGGAAAGATCCCCGCCGATGACGCGAGATTGAAGTTTGTCGGATCCCAGCAAACTGCTGGACACGCTGCGTCTCTCTCCGCTCACCTTTGGCAATCGGTGCGATGTATGCGTGCGAATGTACGGCAGGCGGCGGGCTGAGGGCTTCGTGTTCAAGTCGCGAAGAAGTTTTACGGGACCAAACACCCGTCACGGAGCATGTCAGCTGTGCTATCTCGGCGAAGGGGCGTCGCATGGACCCGTTGCTGGCGCAGCCGTATCGCATTGTGAGCTCGCTACTCGAAACGTACAAGCGGCTGCCGGCTCGTATCCGGCACATGGCTGCACTGTATGAACGGGACGAGGCGTTGTCGGTGCGGGCGAGGCTAGGTTTCGTCGGCATATGACGGGTTCCTTGCTGCGGGAGTTGTTGTCGATGGGCACGACGTCAAAACTGCGAGCGTCGATGGTCTTGCCCTATCTGACAGGCCGCGCGGGGAGCGGAATCACCTATCCCGGTACGCCTGCGGCGCGCGGCCTAGACGACTATCTCAAGACAACGACCCTCGTATGAAGGCGTGCAGCATGGCGTCGACTAGTAGTACCTAACGTATCGGAGCGACGCTCAAGGACCACGCCGCTCTGCGTGAGGTCATCAAAGTTGTACTTGCTGGGGGTACCTTCCTCGCGGCGCGCTGGGGACGCGGTAAAACGGTGCTTTGATGACGGGGGAAACGACGCGTCAGGCAGTACCCTCTCGGGAGTCGCGGAAGACGATGTCGATGTCCACTTGGCCTCGACAAGCGCCCCCGAACAACACGATGAATGCCAGAACCGACAGCGACCGACGGGCACCTGACACTGTGAGGGTGTCCGGCATACGACGAGATGCGGCCTACCGTGTCTCGCGGAGCTGATGCGACTCGACAGGTCGCGATGGCCGGCATGCGCACGCGTGCATGGCGTCATTATGAAAGGGGTGGCGGTTAACGCTGCGGCCTTGTACCGGATGATGAGTTCGTTTTTCATAGCCCGGCAGGACGATGACCACCCCCTACAACGCGCTGCCGCCCGTACAGAACCAGCGCCACCAGGACGACGCAGCAAAGTGGCAAGAGCCACAGTGCAAGACCAACCAGACCTCGAGCAGACTTTCCGAAGACGCAAAATGCACGACTCTGGAATGCGGATGGAAAGTGGCTGCGCCAGCTCCGGCCCCGCCCGTGATCGCGTGCGCGCGAAACCGAGGGAGTATGAGCACCAGCAAGGAAGAGAAAAGACAGTTCGGTGCCTGCCGCCGGACTGGCTGCAGAGCTTACGACCGTCGCGCCCAAAGAACACGGTGGGGAACCTGTGGTGAGAGTTCCCGGCTTACGATGAGATTCACAGCCATCCGACCGGACGACGTGGCCATCCTGTACACGGATGCATGGGATAATCGTCGAAGGGATGCACGTCGTGGCGCGGTGCCACCCCATGGCGACGGCGTACACAGCGCGTGCAGGCGGAACGAACCCGTGGCGGGCAGCCGCGCCGCTGCCGGCGGTGCGTCACCTCTACGACTTGGAACGCCTGCCGAATGAACCGCTAAGGTGGCAAATGTGGGGATTGGCCTCACATTTGAAGCTGACGCTAACCCTATGACTACTACTTTGAGTGGGAGAAACGCGCAATCTCCTCCATCCCCCGCGTTCGTCCACCGCAGCGCCTGCATCGCGCACGGCCCCCGCATAGCCATAAACCTCTCTGGGGGGGTTTCCTGTAATAGCACTTTTTCGTTGGCTTCGTTTCTCTTTCATGTGCAACTGTTGTTCTGGAAATGTTCCCGTCAGTACAGATGTCAGGGACTTTAAAACCCCGGTGTCCCGGTGTCAGACACCGGGAAAACCCGGTGTGTCAAAAAAAAGAGGGAAAAAAAAAAAAAGAAACATTCAGTTCTTTAGAACTGAAAGTATTTTATCTACAACTAGTCAACCTCTACGACCAAAATAGATGGAGTCGGTATTCTCGGTGGATGGGATCACAAACACGAAGTATGACTTCGAATTTCCGAGAGGACTTGGCGCCTTCCGGGAGAAGGTCGGTGAACCTCGCGGCCGGAGAACGTTGGACGTGCGTGATCTGATTGAGTGGGCCGCGCATCACGTGAAGACCATCCCGGAGAGCCAGCACGAGGGCGCGCCTGAAAGGGTGCTGGCAGAAGGGAGAACCGGCACCGGCCCCGTTCCGTCCGGGTCCACCGCGTCCACCGCGACACCATCCGTCGCCCGGACAGCCGGCTCCGCATGTCGATCTTGGGCAGTTAATGCAACAACAGCTTCAAATGATGCAGGTCCAGCAGCGAATGATGCAGATGATCATGCAGGGGGAAGAAGCGGCCCTGACGGGGAACCATGGGAAGACCGCGGTTTATGCGGAAGACGCATCGGACGTCCGTCAATGGATCAGCGTGCTTGCTGCAGACCGACCCGGAGGGTTTTGTTACGAATCTCCGGTTTCGATACGTCGCGGGCTGGCAGGATCGAGCCGGGGGTGCAGCGCTGGAGGATGCATTTGGGCGTCTTCTCTGAATGCTGTGCGATTTCTCAACCCCCCGGCTTAGAACATAGATTTTCGTCCCAAGGCATCCCTGCTGCCCAAGTGTTGGAAAAAAGAAATTGACCTCACACCGGGGTTTTAGCTGACATCGGGGTTTCCGCTCCGACGCCCAAACGTTTAAAGACCCCTGACAGATCAGGGCATTAGCTTCCCATTCCAAATTCCGGCAGCTGACGGAATTTGGAAATCCGGGCGGCTCAAAAAAATAAAAATCGTACACCGCAAGAGTAGGAGAAAGTAGAAAGAAAAACTAGAGTTTTCGTTGACCGCACGTGTCGATGACGCCCTGTAGCAGCCCCCGTGTGTCCAGAACGGAGTGCGTCCACATCGACCCGAGAACACGAGATCCTCGCAAGGCCCCCCTCTTGCCTCTCAGAGGGAGGTCCCCCCGGCGACTCGCACGCAAAGGGAGACGCTGTACGGGAAATCGACATCGGGGGCGTCGTCAGAGTTGAAAGAACGGGGGTCGTAGCACAGCGGAAGATCGGGAAATTTCGGGCGACGGGGCGGAGGTGGCCGGAGGATCGACGGGAAATGGGGAGACAGCAAAGGCTGTGGGACTCCGCTCAGAGCCTCCGGGACGCTGCCGCCGTCTCGGCTGCCAAGGCAATCTTCCCCGCGGGGAGGTACCTCACCAGAGCCTCGATCGAGCTGTGCCGCGTGCTCCGGATCTCCTCCAAACTGAGGCCCGCGTCGAGCAGTGACGTCGCCGCCCCCTGCCGAAGAGAGTGGCCCGTCAGACCCTTTCGGACACGCTTCAGCGCAGCCGACACGCCTGTACGACGTCGCCAGCAGCCGATCCTGGGGCGCCTTGCGCCTCAGTTTCTTCTCGAGGATGCTGTCGAGGTGTTCCGGAAGAACTATCCCCGTCGTCACCCCGAGTTTGAACGGGTCGGACTTCGTGTCCGACCAGTTGATGGCCAGGAAGTCCTTCTGCCGAGTGACATCGCCGGCCTTCAACCCCGTCACGTGGCCGCTCCCGCGCGATGGCTTTCGCCACGTCCTCCTCCGTCGCCGGAAGAGCCTGCTTCTGCGGGCGCAGTGCACCCTGCCTCTTGAGCGAGCGCTCGAAATCGCGCAGGGCCTGCGAGTCTAAAGGGACCCCTACCCGCTTTTCCGCCGACTTCACGTTCTGCACGTACTGCAGCGCTGTCGACGTCGAGATCCCGAGTACTTCTTTCGAGCCGCGTAGCTTCCGGCTTACCCAGAGGATTGTTGCCTCTGCCTTCGACAGCTTTTCTCCGGTAGCTGCCTCCCACTCGCCTCTGAACTCCAACATGCGACGGTGCGTGGACTCCACCCCGCGCCATGTCGAGGAGGCGAGAGCCCGCGACAGGTGCTTCTCCGCATCCAACCGAACCTGCCTGACCTCCCGCTTCGAGAGGGGTTTTTCGACCATGCGGGGCCGCCCCTTGGGCGGACCTCCGGACTCCTTGAGTCCAGTGGCCGGCGGGTCCGGACAGCAGAGAGCTGTGTAGGCCAAAGGCGCCCACCTCACCACTACTGGGCTTTCGCCCCGCTCTTCCTGCTGTCGCCACCCGGTTTGCGGTGTCTGCCGGGCGGGGTGTGGCGGGTCTGTTGCGTGTGGGGTCGGTTGTGCGTTTGGTGGTGTTGCGGGGGTTCGTGGGTTTGGGGCGGCCGAAACCGCTGCTTTCGTGCGTGGGCGTGCGCTTTCTCTTCCGCCCGTGCCATGAAAAGCAGCACCTTGTCGTCTACCGTGAGGGCCCCTCTCGAGCACCTCGGCCGACTCCCAGTCCCCCTGCGCCACGCCCCTCTGCAGCACCTGCAGGCGCCCCACCGCCCGCTCCGCCAGCTTCCGGAGAACGTCCTCCGCGTCCTCTAACGAGGAGCACCGGCCTAGCGACCTGATGATCAGCTCGAGGTCGTCGAGCCGGTTTCGATCCTCTCGCGCTTGCGGGGCGAGACCGCTCCCCCGCTGGGCGGCCGTAAGGTCCTTGTAGTGGTCCCTTACGTTTAAAGCTGCGAACTCGCGGCCGGGGTCGTCCAGGGCGAACCACTTCTCGGGGTCTAGGCTCGCCATGCCCCGGGGAAGGAAACCGAACGGGTTTCCCGTCCTTTCGCTGAACGCTTTGTCCGTCCCCTCGCTGTTGTCGTCGCTGTCGCAGAGGGCGCGACTTTCCCGCGGATCTGCGGCCACCGCCTGCCGGTCGTTTTTCTCGTCAATCTTGTCGACGAGGCGGCTCAGGAGGGCCGTCTGCTGTTTTCCCTGTGCTTGCAGGGCTTCCATCTGCTTCTCCAGCAGATGGATTCTGACGGCGGCCTCGCCGACGACCACGGCGTCTTGCGACTGGCCTCGCTTGGCGGCGCCGTCGTCCGCCCCAACTGGCCGTCGGGCCGGCTCGGGGACTGCGTCTCCCGCGGCTTATCAGCTTCAGAGCGGGAAAAGCAAATTGGCTATTAAGACGGAATTTGGAAAACTGAGGCAAAATGAAGCTGATAGCCTGTAGTAGACCACTCAAAGTAGTAGTAGTAGTAGTATGTGTCGTCTGCCGAAGCAGCCGGAGACAGCAGGCGCAGGGGGCAGGTCTTGCTTTACAATTCTCTTCTTCATGGACCCGCCCCCGGCAATCCCGACTGTCCAATCACTGTCGAGAAAGGTTTGTGCCCTATAGTGATGAGGTGGTTGACCAGGCCCCCACGAAGCCCTATACACAACACGGCTACAACACGAGGATGCAGCCCTGCTTAGGTGTGCACTCAGCCATCACAGGGCCTCAGATCTCGCTACTTGACCTGACACAGCTGCCACCCAGAACCACTCAAAGAAAAAAAAAAGAACCCCAAAAAAAAGGTAAAAAGAGATGGCGATGCTTGGCCCTTGAGCTTGTGCCGAAGAATGTGAGAACCGCCAAGTCATGCTGGCGTTGATGGGTATAGCGCTGCAAGGGGCGAAAGACACAGGGATCGCGGGGCGCCTCGATGAGCTGGCCTCGGATAAAACAGGACCGGTGGGAAGGGCAGTTGTTCTCGACACAGCTTTTGATGGCCTGCTCCGCCGAGATTCACTCGCCGTTTGAGTTCGAATCTTCAACCGGGCAGCCCGAACGTACCCAGACCGGAATTCGTTTGGGAATGCCGCTCACGAGATCCCGGTCGTCCTCTGTGCTACATGCGCTCAGCACTGTCTTTTGCAATTGATTTCTGTCGCTGTGGTCATGCACAACCTCTGGAGCAGTTGCCTTCAAGCATTCGAAGATATGCGCGCTCCGCTATTGCGGAGGTCGTCTTGCCCAGAAAACGTGCCCCGAGGAGGCCCATTTGTGCCCATTCACTTTCTGTCAGGCGCTCAGTTGAACCCGACTACGGTCAACAGTTTCCAACTCATCATCGTGGCACGGGCGCCCATTCCCAGGCGGACACGCACTACGAAATCTGGTAGAAGCTACTTGAAGAGCTCCTTGCACGTGTCCAAGCAATTACTACGTGAGAGCGACCAGCAGACAAACATCGCTGACAGCGCTTCGAACCCGCTTCCTAAGTAGCCAACAGCTAAAAGATCGGAGAAAAATCGGACCGTCTCATTGTTTCTTGTGATCCGATGGCCACGTCTAAAGAGAAAATGGGGACAGCGAAGGGTGGAAGGGGAACAAGAGCTGTTGTCATCGTCTCTTTTGAGGGTACTGCGGAATGCGGCCTGTCGTTCGAGCGGCGTCGTGATGAACACCGGAACAACAAGGGTTTCTCTTTCTGTAACTCTTTCCTTCAATCGGCATCGCTGCCGTATCGGATGACAGTGTGGCAAAAGCATGTACAGCTTTGAAAGAAAAACTTGAAGGTGGACGAGAGGGAGACACTTGTAGCAATCGGCCTCCTGTGAAACAGGATACGGCGACGACGAAAGGCAACTTTTTGAGGTCGTTCTGTTGCGAGCGACCTCAGCAAAAATAGGTCAAGTCGTTGGAATTCAAAGAACAGAAAAGAAAAGCATCAAAAAAGAAGGAAAAGAAAACGAGAGACATCCCGAACCACTTTCTGCTCAGAAAGCCTAGAGAGTCCGGAAGACCGAGAGAGAGAGTGAGTGCGTGTGTCACCGGGTGTGTTTCTGTGTGGGCGCGCTGTCGGGTGGCGATCAGTACTCCTCGACGTCCTCCTCACCTTCGATGTCAGCCGACTCAGCACCGACCTCTTCGTAGTCCTTCTCGAGGGCGGCCAAGTCCTCTCTGGCCTCAGAGAACTCACCTTCCTCCATGCCCTCTCCGACGTACCAGTGGACGAAGGCTCTCTTGGAGTACATCAAGTCGAACTTGTGGTCAATGCGGGCGAACACCTCAGCAATGGCCGTGCTGTTCGAGATCATGCACACCGCCCTCTGCACCTTGGCAAGGTCACCCCCCGGCACAACCGTCGGCGGCTGGTAGTTGATGCCGCACTTGAACCCCGTCGGCGACCAGTCCACGAACTGGATCGTTCTCTTCGTCTTGATCGTCGCCACAGACGCGTTCACATCCTTCGGCACAACGTCTCCACGGTACATCAAGCAGCACGCCATGTACTTCCCGTGACGAGGGTCACACTTCGCCATCATCGCCGCCGGCTCGAACACCGAGTTCGTGATCTCCGCAACAGACAGCTGCTCGTGGTACGCCTTCTCAGCCGAGATCACCGGCGCGAACGACGACAACATGAAGTGGATCCGCGGGTACGGCACCAAGTTCGTCTGGAACTCCGTCACGTCCACGTTCAACGCTCCGTCGAATCGCAGCGACGCCGTCAGCGACGAGATCACCTGCGCGATCAGACGGTTCAGGTTCGTGTACGTCGGCCTCTCGATGTCAAGGTTCCGACGGCAGATGTCGTAGATCGCTTCGTTGTCCAGCATCACCGCAACGTCCGTGTGCTCCAGCAGTGAGTGCGTCGACAACACGCTGTTGTACGGCTCAACCACTGCCGTCGACACCTGCGGCGACGGGTACACAGTGAACCCGAGCTTCGACTTCCGCCCGTAGTCCACCGACAGCCGCTCCAGCAGCAGCGCTCCGAGACCCGATCCCGTCCCTCCTCCCACGGAGTTGAACACCAGGAACCCCTGCAGACCCGTGCAGTTGTCCGCCAGCTTCCGGATCCTGTCCAGGCACAGGTCCACCATCTCCTTCCCGATCGTGTAGTGACCACGCGCGTAGTTGTTCGCCGCGTCCTCCTTCCCGCTGATCAGCTGCTCCGGGTGGAACAGCTGACGGTACGTCCCCGTCCTCACTTCGTCGATCACCGTCGGCTCCAAGTCCAGGAACACAGCACGCGGCACGTGCTTCCCGGCTCCCGTCTCCGAGAAGAACGTGTTGTACGCGTCGTCCTCGATCCCGATCGTCTTGTCCGACGGCATCGCACCATCCGGCTGGATCCCGTGCTCCAGGCAGTACAGCTCCCAGCACGCGTTACCAACTTGGCAACCCGCCTGCCCGATGTGGATCGAGATGCATTCCCTCATTTTCGAAGATTCTTAGTTTTGGTTACGGTATTCTGGAGTGGTGTGTTTCGTCACGATCTCGATTCTCGTCACCGAGCGTATGATCCACTCTTTGCCATGATTCTGCTCACTTCTGGCCAACTGCGCAACATTCCCGAGGTCCCACCTGGCTCCTACACCATGAGACCTTTATCGAGATGCTTCTCCTCGCTCACAACAAGTGACGCAGCTGCTGCCTGGAGCATACACCATCAGTCTTTCTGTCTTGGGCACAAGCCACATTCCTTCACCACAGCATCTCATCAGACAAGCCGCAAAAGTAGCAGTGGAATGGAAGAACTGGAAGCCGAGTGGCGCAGGAGCAGAACAAATAACGATCGTTCGTACCAAGAAAATGCGTAGTTTTGTTTTATTCTTTTACTTGTTAGTTGTCGACAACTTGTCGAAACAAAGGGACTGCGACGTGCAGGCCGTGCAGGAACGGGGACGGGGGGATTCTAGGAACGAGAGAGGAAGCCTCCAGAGGCCTGGGGTCACCTGCTACTGAGGCTTCGGGTGTGGGTGGACTACATGTTGGGGCGGGGGGAACACAAAAAGAAACAGAGAAGATCCGAAGATCGTTTGTCGATCGAATGGGCACCGCGCACGCGCAGGAATGCACCCAAAAAAGAGCAGCAAACAAGTTTGTTCTTCGCTTACACCACCGTGTGTTGTTTTCTCACTCAGGACTTTGACCTGTTGTGTTTGTGTGATTTGTCGTGTAGGGGTAGACCCGCATGACCTCACGTCCGTTCAACACGTGGTTCGGTAGTTACAGCACTTGGGATCCCTTCTGTTCTTTGTCGGGCAGCATCGTCGAGCATTTCCTTTCAAGCTGGCGCTTATGTAAAAGAAAGACAGGTGAAAGACAAAAAGAGAAAAGAGCCAGTCACGTTCCCGTAGACCTGGCTCTTTGGGAGGACCGAAATCCGACCTCCGAACAAAAGGGAAAAAGCACTGAAAAAGAAACGTAAGAAGGGGCAACTCAACAAGATTAGTACTGTTCACCCTCACCCTC
Source organism: Diplonema papillatum (assembly GCA_030068145.1). Lineage (NCBI taxonomy): Eukaryota > Euglenozoa > Diplonemea > Diplonemida > Diplonemidae > Diplonema > Diplonema papillatum. The sequence continues at coordinate 116,633 of JAPJBO010000258.1, forward strand.
CTCCTCGTCGAACTCGCCTTCCTCCTCAACGGTTGCGTCCTGGTACTGCTGGTACTCGGACACAAGATCGTTCATGTTCGACTCCGCCTCGGTGAACTCCATCTCGTCCATGCCCTCACCCGTGTACCAGTGGAGGAACGCCTTTCTGCGGAACATGGCCGTGAACTGCTCGGACACTCTCTTGAACATCTCCTGGATGCACGTGTTGTTGCCGACAAAGCACGTCGACATCTTCAGGCCCTTCGGCGGGATGTCGCAGATGGCGCTCTTGATGTTGTTCGGGATCCACTCGACGAAGTACGAGCTGTTCTTGTTCTGCACGTTCAACATCTGCTCGTCCACTTCCTTCGTCGAGATCCTCCCACGGAACAGCTGGCACGCCGTCAGGTATCGCCCGTGGCGCGGGTCCGACGCGCACATCATGTTCTTCGCGTCGAACGACTGCTGCGTCAGCTCAGGCACGGTCAGCGCCCGGTACTGCTGCGACCCACGGCTCGTCAGCGGCGCGAACCCCACAAGGAAGAAGTGAAGACGCGGGAACGGGATCAAGTTCACAGCCAGCTTCCTCAGGTCAGAGTTCAGCTGACCCGGGAAACGCAGGCAGCACGTCACTCCCGACATCACAGCCGACACCAAGTGGTTCAGGTCTCCGAACGTCGGCGTCGTCAGCTTCAGCGTTCGGAAGCAGATGTCGTACAGCGCCTCGTTGTCGATCATCACGCACTCGTCCGCGTTCTCAACAAGCTGGTGGATCGACAGCGTCGCGTTGTACGGCTCAACCACCGTGTCCGACACCTTCGGCGACGGGATCACAGAGAACGTCACCATCATCCGGTCCGGGTACTCCTCACGCAGCTTCGAGATCAACAACGTTCCCATTCCGGATCCCGTACCACCTCCGAGCGAGTGCGAAAGCTGGAATCCCTGCAGGCAGTCGCAGCTCTCCGCCTCCTTCCTGCACACGTCCAGCACAGAGTCGATCAGCTCCGCTCCCTCCGTGTAGTGACCCTTCGCCCAGTTGTTTCCCGCTCCCGTCTGGCCGAACACGAAGTTGTCCGGTCGGAAGATCTGTCCGTACGGACCCGCTCGCACCGAGTCCATCGTCCCCGGTTCCAAGTCCATCAGCACCGCACGCGGCACGTACCGTCCTCCCGTCGCCTCGTTGAAGTACACGTTGATCCGCTCCAGCTGCAGGTCGGAGTCTCCCTGGTACGTCCCCGTCGGGTCCACTCCGTGCTCATCGCTGACCACTTCCCAGAACTTCGAACCGATCTGATTCCCGCACTGTCCTGCCTGAATAGAAACAATTTCCCTCATTTTGTCGTCGGTGTGATTACTTTTCTTTGATATCCTGTTTGCGATCTCGTGTCGTCAATAATTCGAAGGAGCTGATGCGCAAAGACTTCGGAGGTGACCGCCACACAATCAGGTGGGTAAGAAAGGACACACTGATGGTGTGGTCCGCCCAAGAGTTTCCCCGGGTTTGTCCCCCCCAGTGTACTATTTGCTTTGTTGGGAGCTTGACTCCCTCACCGTCAAATTCACGGAGGGGTTGCCCTCGTCGCTCATCTCTAAGTGGGCGTCGACGCCTAACGCCACGTTTCTTCACCCGGTTGAACAAGTTTCACCCTTTGTTGAAGGGCTGCTTCGGACTTAATCGTCAGAGAAGTATTTTTAGCACTAGCAATCTTGCGGGTTGCCCTTCAATGTATTGTGCAGGCTGTACATCAGTCATTCTCATGGCGACCGTTCAACAACACAACAACAACAACAACAATGACCACCCTGTGGCAGCGCATACAGTCACCAAAGGTGCACTAAATCGACCAATCTTTGATGCTATGAGCGCAGGTGTCTCCAGGATATCTGTTCCCGAGGTTTTGGAAAAAAAACACGAGTTGTCAACAGGGAATAGTTGAGTTGCAGCTCTTGACAAAGATAGATGGAAAAAAGAAGGTGTTTTTATTCTTCGCTTTTTCTCACGAACGGGGGGGTCGGTCCTGCTTTTGGCTTTGTAGGTTCTCCCGACTCCCCAATTCGTGGTTAGCACAAACTCAAGAGGTCTAGTCAACTATTCCCTGCAGTATTGGCATCCTTTCAAAAAAAAAAAGGGGGGGGTCGTTGTCAAGACGCTGAGGCGCTCCCGCGAGGGATCAGGACCACAGGTGCTGCACAGGACAACTTGTGACCCCCCGAGCGACCGAGGCCTGAAAATGCCTCAAAAAGGCACAAGAGGGCACAATTATGCACCACAGACTGCCAAACACCCCCCACAAAGTCATCATGTACCGAAGAAATGCAGTTGGTTTTCAAAGATTGCCCTAAAATGCACTATAACGCGAGAAAAAGGCTGAGTGGCGAAGAACCCAGAGTTTGCCCCCCCCCCTAAGGAGCGGGAATCGCCCGTGGACTCACATGGAGAGGCCAACCTCCATGCGGGACTTGGCCAGTCCTGACGCCCCCTCCCGTAGGGGTTCCAGTGGCGAGTTGGATTCCCCTACGCACTTCGGCAACGCGCGGCTCATCCTCCCTAAAGACGAGGATGGTAACGGACCAGTCTGGGGGCCTGGCGGGGCAACCTGGCAGACTGTGGCAGAAATCCGTTTGCGGGGCTCATCTTGCTCGAGGGGGCGACACACTCCGGAAGTGACTGTTCTGCGAGCAGTCTTGGAGTGGGCCCCGGGCAAGGTTGGTGTTCCTGGGTGTTGTGGGCGCTCTTGTTCAGGTTAGGGTCCTGCTGGCGGGCTTGCCTGGCTGGAGCCTTTTTCGGGGTGGCTGGACGTCCCCCGGGGGGCGCGTTTTTTTCAAGTGTCGTGGGTTGCTCAGTCCCACGGGGGTCCAATCTCTTGTTGAGTGCCTGCGGGTTCGGATCGGATGCCGGAGCGTTTTTCGGGGTGTACGTGGGGGATCGGCGACCGCAGCAGCAATTAAGGCGCGGTCAACAGTGTCGCCATCGTGAAGGCCCCCCCGGAACACCCGGACGACAGGGGACTTTAAAAACCCGGTGTCCCGGTGTCAGACACCGGGAAAACCCGGTGTGTCAAAAAAAGAGGGGGAAAAAAAAAAATCAGAATTTTTTTGGGGAAAAAAAATTTCCAGATTTCTGTTTTGTCACTGTGTAGGCTGGAAATTTTCTCGTGGAAACTACCGGCGGAAATTTCTTTCGTGGGAAGGGAAACTGGTGGTGGAAAATTTTCTCACGACAGAAAACTGATGGAAATTTTCTCGTGGAAACTACTGGCGGAAATTTCTTTTGTGGAATACTGTTGTGGTGGAAATTTTCTCTCACGACAGAAAAGTGATGGAAATTTTCTCGTGGCGGAAACCTGATGGCAATGTTCTCGTGGAAACTACTGTCGGAAATTTCTTTCGTGGGAAACTGTTGGTGTAAATTTTTCTCACGACAGAAAACTGATGGAAATTTTCTCGTGGCGGAAACTACTGACGGAAATTTCTCTCGTGACGGAAACCGATGATGGAAATGTTCTCGTGAAAACTACTGGCGGAAATTTGTTTCGTGGGAAACTGGTGGTGGAAATTTCTCTCGTGACAGAAAACTGGTGGAAATTTTCTCGAGGCGAAAGCTACTGGCGGAAATTTCTCTCATGGTGGAAACCTGGTGGAAATGTTCTCGTGGAAACTACTGGCGGAAATTTCTCTCATGGTGGAAACCTGGTGGAAATGTTCTCGTGGAAACTACTGGCGGAAATTTCTTTGTGGAATACTGTTGGTGGAAACTTTCTCACGACAGAAAACTGATGGAAATTTTCTCATGGCAGAAACCAGCGGCGGAAATTTCTTTCACGGGAAGCTTGGCGCAAAACTTTTCTAACAGAAATTGTTGGTGGAAATGTTTTCTAACGGAATCCATCGGTGGAAATTTCTCGTGGCATAAGTACGAAGATCGCAAAACAGTTTTCCGTGAAAGAAATTTCCGCCGGTGGTTTCTGCTATGAGAAGATTTTTTCCATCAGGTTAGCTGGCTGGCCAGAAAGGCGCCAAAAAATTTCCGCGCCTGCGGCGCAGGTATTTTGGCTGAGTATCTTTTGTAATGGGGCTACCACATTATTTGTTCATTCTGTTCACAGTGTTCCACCGTGGCAGGCAATGCAGGGGCGTTGTGCAGGACGAAAACCTGCTGCAGCCGGTGAACAACCAACGTGTTTCCGTCCATCTGTTTAGCTGTAAGTGCGACCGTCAAAATTTCCGCGCCTGCGGCGCAGGTTTAATTGACATGTGAGCCAACCTAGTTGTGACGAGCCACCCTACTGCCCATCTGCTTTGATCCGTAAGTGCGACCGTTTAAAAGTTTCCGCGCCTGCGGCGCAGGGCTCCTTTAAGAAACACAAAACCGCCACAAAAAGAGTTGCTGGATCGGTGTTCCGGAGTTTAACGCTGGTTCAATCGTGCACCAGAGGCGGCACACGCACGCAGAAGCCAAAAGGTGGCTCACCACCACAAAATATATCGCTGCGCGGGCAGGTCTCCCCCCACCCGAAGCGTCAAGACAGCCTACTGTGCGGGTCGGGCTACAGTAGGGTCACCGCTGAATGCCGTGTGATTCCCCAAAACCCCGGTTTAGAGCGTAGATTTTCGTCCCCAGGCATCCCTGCTGCCCAAGTGTTGGAAAAAAAAAATGGACCTTACACCGGGTTTTTGGCTGACACCGGGTTTTCCGCTCCAACCCCCAAACTTTTAAAGACCCCTGCCGGACGATCAAAAAAAAAAAATAGTCTGTCCTTAGCAAAAAAATGCAACGTACAAGCAGCCGAATTGGCTTTTGTTCGTATGGTTGCACTTTGTTCTCGGCCAAGAAGCCCTCCCGTGGTCACACGTTATTGACAAAGCCGATGTGGTCTTTGCAGAAGTCGCCGAGAAGGTGAAAGCAGCTGTTGCCGTCAAGCACATTGACATCGGTGTGGACGGGGGGTGAAAAACACGGGCCTGAAGACCCTCGTCATCGTCGCTTATTCCGAACATGCAGCGTGGCCAGCTTCTACTGCACGTGGATGTCCTGCCAAAAGAAGTGCGGGGCTTTGATGCGAAGGCTGAGAACAAATAGCCGACAACTGCATAGCGTGCAACCAATTCACACTCACCTTCATCGTCATCGACCGATGCAGCGCCAACCTGTCATGCGCATCAACGTACAAGGGTGATGGTATCGTGGTTCACTGTTCGATGTGCTGAGCTCTTTGCGGCGTTCATGAAGAACAACGGTGCACGCATGCAGCGCTGGATTCAGTTCTAACGAGAGAATGAAGCCGAAGTTGCCGCGAATGCAAAACAGTTTTTAACGTCAAGAAAGCTGAAGCCCTCATCGAGTGAAAGGATGAGCTTCCTGAAGCCGCCTTCGACACGCAACCGCAAGCTGCGAAGGATCTTCTCAAAAGCACAACCGACATGACAGACGATCAACACTTTCAACCCGGCGAGACCGCCCACCAAGCGGCAGAAAGTGGCTCGCGTGCTGCTCCGCGCACCCGGTGGCTCACACCTTTTGCACAGAAGATCTCTGCTGCCAGCGTTTCCCACAAAAGTGTAGGAGCGACAGTGTATCAGAAACGTTCACTTCCTCTGATGCCGAGACCCTCGTCACACAGCGGACGTTCATTTCCTCTGATGCCGAGACCCTCGTCACACAGCGGATATGGCTGCTGAATTTGACGCACTTGAGCATTTCTGCAACTGGATTAGCAACAACAGCGCTGAGTACGTGGCGGGGAAGGTGAGTGTGATTGTGGCGAAGGACAAAACGTCCGTTGTATCAAAGTGTTGGGAAAAGTACGCAAACACTCAACTCTTTGGAACACTGACTGTGTTTGCTCCGCGGTTAGTTGCTTTGGACCAATGCGAAAGGTGGTTGGGACAACCTGCCGAAGTGCGTGAAGCATTTTTTGTTGGAGTCTGGACGGCAGAGACGGAGGAGGACTTTCAAAAGTACTGCAACTGGTCTCGGGCAGAAACGATGGGGCGAAAGAGTCTTGACTTCTGGAACGAGCACGAAGATGCGTTTCCGAGTCTGGCTCCTGTTGCTTGAATGCTGTTGAGCATTCCCATCAGTGCCACTGCTGTCGATCCTGTTTTTTCGTCTTTGGTGTTCGGTTTGCACTTCAGGATGGAGCTGTCGTCATGAGCGTCGACAGCTAGCGAGTGTCGGCAGAGGGTGCAGTGGTCGGAGCAAGCTTGAACGTGGCAGGTCGGCGCTGAACAAATGAGTTGGACTTCAATACAATTTGCAGTGCAAAATTTTTATTTCCCTTCTCTGGGCCCGCTAGCAGCGACGGACCTCGCTTCGTGGTGCCAGCACGAGGGGAGAACTTGGAGATACAGAGAAAGAAGAAAAACAGAGGGTTGGATGGAGAGGACGCAGGCGTGCGTCGGGGCCCGTGAGGAAGCACCGACCACCTTGCAAGATGAGAATACCTGCCCTGGAAAGAAGCACCCTTTTACTCGCGGGGGTAAGCACCCTTGCGGGGGAGCTCTTCCGTGTGCCTCCATGCGGAAGGACACTGGACCTTTTAAGAAGGCCGCGAAAGTCGGCTGAGCCGGGAGCTACCGGAAAAGGTGTGTATGTGCGTATTACAACCTGGTTCGATGGCGGGATGATAAAACCTCGGGGATAAAAGACTGCGTGTTTTTCCCGTTCAAAAAAAAAACGAGGGAGAGGACGTTTTGGAACGGTTAGACGCGCTACTGGGGACGGATGAATTCTCGGAGCCGCGGGAAATGGTGGTGGCGACCGACGGGGGGTTCCTGGAAGACGAATCACGCGGGTCCGCCGGGGTGTCAATTGGCACGACGTCGTTCGGCTGCATGGTGAGGGGCACGGTGACATCGAGTACGGAGACCGAGTTGGCCGCCATCTACCTGTTAGCGACGACATTACGGCGGCGTGAAGTCGCACCCGACCGTGTCACATGGTACAGCGACAGCGAGGCCGCAATCTTGCGTGTCCGCCGCGGAGAGCCCGGCGACCCCGTCGCCAACGCAGTAGGCGAGTACGCGCAGTGCCTTCGATGGAGTAAGGGGCACGCCGACAACGCCTTCATCAACCGGGCGGACGAGGCGGCGACCCAGGCACTCCGGGACAGAGGACCGGGTCTAAGCATGGAGTTGCTCCACCTTTTAAACGGGGTGAAGTCTGTGTGCTGTCTCGTGGCTGAGGAGTTCCCGATGCTGGAGAGCCCCATCCGTTTCGTGCGGCGCGTCTGGCGTCACCGCCGCACGAAGACGGCCATGAGGAGTATCCGAGAGCTGGCATCGGCAAAGACGACAAAGGGAAGCACCCTCGGCTCCCTCGAGACCATACCCGGGGCGGCAGACCTCCTGCAGTCCATCGTGCGGCGTGCGGTAATGCCTCGAGGCACAAAGGTCAACTGTATACGGTGCGCGGAGATGGCAACCGCCCAGCATGTACTGCTGGCAGACGACGCGACGCACAATGATGTGTCTGATATCATGGAAGCATACCCACAAGACCGACCACATCTGAGGCGACTCCTCGAAGACTTTGCGACAAGACGAAGGCCCACAATCCGCCACGTGGCCAGGCGCGTGAAAGCGCTATGTGACGACCCGCTCGCGGCTCGTTGGTCATCCCTCGTTTTGAGATATCTCGATTAGTGCATGCTTGATTTGACAGTGAAAAAGGCGACTAGCGGAAAGGAGAAAGACAGTAAGGAGAGTGGACATTGGGCGGCCGACAAAAAAAAAAAAAAAAAAAAAAAAAAAAAAAAAAACGCTAACCCAAACAACTTCCGCCGGCAGAGAAACCTTGCCTAAAGAAATCAACTGCCTTCGGGTAGGCTAGTCTGACACGAGTTGTCGTCGGGAAAAAAAAAAAAAAAAAAGAACTCCCGTAATAATCCACCTGATCCTGACCCAGGTTTCGGGGAGTTTCGGGGAGTTTCGGGGAGTTTCGGGTAGTTTCGGGTAGTTTCGTGGAGTTTCCCTGTTTGGGACTGGGGGTCCCCCATGCGACTACCTCGCTGGCACTTGCGACCTGTGCTGCCGGTGCTTGCCTGGCACGTGCGCAAGTAATCTCCTGCACGCCTGGCCAAATGTGCTTGTCGTGTGGCACGCTCACGACAGACTGGTGCCGATACCCCGCGGGCTTCGTTACTTCACTACCCCCGGTTCTCCTCTGTCTTCTTCTTCTCCGTGGTTCGGAAGGTTCCGTGTTCATCCCCGCCCGCGCGTGGACGGTGGCGGTGGTTGACTTCGCTGCTGCTGCGGATGCGCCGCCGTCAACCACCCAATAACTGGATTGGAACCGTGTTCGTCGCAGCCGTAGCATACAGACCCCACTGCCCCTGGTTACGTCGGGGCTCGTGCCCTCGGCCCGTTTCTTTGCGAATACGTCTCTTCCCTCAGGAGCCGTGGGTCCTTTTGTTTATGCGCGCAGGGCGTCTGCAGTTCGGGCTTTGGGTGTTTTCTCGATCGGACACCCGACAGTACAACATGGCTGTGCCGAGCCTGTCGTTGCCTGTTCTTGCCCGCCAGTGTGCAGGCGTACACAGTCCCCTCGTTCCAGCGTAAAGAAAACGAGGAAGGAATGGTATCACCGGAAAAGGATACGCCCCACACGAGGTGGGTGTGGCTTTAGCGTATAAGCGGGGAGGCAGGCAGGGGAAGGCTTGGGGAGGGAGAGTGGTGCCCATGGCCACAGGAGCTGAGTGCGAGCTCGTGATCACAGGTCGTAAACTACTCTAATTTACTGCAGGAGGAGGTTTTTGTGATGTGTTGCGGGTCGGGTTTGCGAACTGTAGTGCACCGGGCGGTGCAAAGTGGCGGCATCTCACTTCCGCTGCACCTCCACGTCTAATCCCTTGTTCAAACATTTGTCATTGCCATCCAGTTTACGGTCCATTCTGCGGAGTCCGCATCGCCTCGTCAACGACCACTTTGACCTTCACGAACGGCATTTTCCTTTTTTGCCATGGTGGTTTGATTCGGGCGCTTACGGTGTGGATCTTGGGGTTTGTTGATTCGGGGGGTTGTGATGTGTTGTATTTGCGAAGTGTATCAGAGCACCGGACGGTGCAAAGTGGCGGTGCCTCGCTTCCCCGCCGCACCTCCAAGCCTAAATGTTTCTTCAACCATTCGTGCATCATCCAGTATACGGTACACTTTGCGGTGTCTGCATCACCTCGTCAACGACCACCTCGACCGCCACAAACGGCACTTTTTTTTGCGATGGTGATTTGGTTCGGCTCTTACAGTCTGGGTCTTGTGGATTTGTTGATGCGGGAGTTTTGTGGTACGTTGCGGGTTGGGTTTGTGGAGCGTAGCACAGCACCAGACGGTGCGAAGTGGCGGTGCCTGCTTCTCCGCTGAACCTCCAAGTCTAAACCGTTCTTCAAACATTCGTCGTCATGCGTCATGCCGGTATGAAAACCTCCTTCTACTCACCACCCTCCCACCCACCCACACACACACCACCCACCTACCCACCCACCCACCTACCCATCCACCCACCCACCTACCCATCCACCCACCCACCACCCACCTACCCACCCACCCACCCACCTACCCACCCAAGCAAATCCACTTTTTCTCCCAAAAACGGGGTGAGTTTCGGGGAGTTTCGGGGAGTTTCGAGCAAGTTTCGGGGAGTTTCGGGGAACTGCCTCTGAGCCGGGATCAGGTGGAATAATGTACACTCGCTGATTAAAAAGGAAACAGCAAATGGAGCACTTTAATAAAACAATAAAGGAATGTGTGGCGATTTGATGCATTCTACGCAACCCAGACCGATTGTGGTCTCGAGATGGATGGATCTCACTTGTGTCTCCACCACAACGGTTGAATGAACTGCAGCGGATTGACCGGATGGATGGAATAAACCCGGCAACTCCCTGGGTTCTGCGCATGCATTACAAATGACGACACACTTGTTGTGTTAGCGCAGAGTTTGCAGAAGCTGCAAGTGGTCGTACTGCGGCCGCGAATGACACACGCTAGGACGAGGGAGAGCTGTCTCCCTATCTGTTGCTCTTCCGGCCGCACACGAAGCTGGTTGTGGTGGTGGTGATGCTGTCCATGGCACTCGGCACGGCGGATCTCAGCCAAAGCGAGCTGCACGTCAGTAATCAGGCCGGACGGATCTCAACCAGGCGAGCACGCCGTGCACGTGGCACGGCGGATCTCAGCCAAAGCGAGCTGCACGTCATCGAGGCCAGACGGATCTCAAACCAAGCGAGCTGCACGCCGTGCACATGGCACGGCGGATCTCAGCCAAAGCGAGCTGCACGTCATCGAGGCCAGACGGATCTCAAACCAAGCGAGCTGCACGCCGTGCACATGGCACGGCGGATCTCAGCCAAGCGAGCTGCACGTCATCGAGGCCAGACGGATCTCAAACCAAGCGAGCTGCACACCGTGCACATGCACGGCGGATCTCAGCCAAAGCGAGCTGCACGTCATCGAGGCCAGACGGATCTCAAACCAAGCGAGCTGCACGCCGTGCACATGCATGGCGGATCTCAGCCAAAGCGAGCTGCACGTCATCGAGGCCAGACGGATCTCAAACCAAGCGAGCTGCACGCCGTGCACATGCATGGCGGATCTCAGCCAAAGCGAGCTGCACGTCATCGAGGCCAGACGGATCTCAAACCAAGCGAGCTGCACGCCGTGCACATGCACGGCGGATCTCAGCCAAAAGCGAGCTGCACGTCATCGAGGCCAGGCGGATCTCAAACCAAACGAGCTGCACGCCGAGCGCGGCGGACCTCAGCCATGCGAGCATCGTCATGAGGCGCTGGTCAGGCACAGACAGATATCCACGGCTTGCACGTCAAGTACTGGACAGGACGGATCTCAACTGGAACAGCTGCACGTCCGTCATCGGCATGCGACGGCCCCCCTCAGGTGGACCGCGCTTCCTCAGGCATCAGCCTGGCACGCCCCCCCGTGCTCTGCTACACAGGTATTCAGTCCCGGCGAGCAGCAGCCGGGCGCCAGCCAAACGAGTTGACCAGAAACATATGACTGATCCGGTTGGTGAAAATCCGGGGCTTTGCTCGGGATTGGCTGAATTTAACACCTTTATAAATGCAAAAAGAAAGTCCCGCAATAACGGGAAAAGAACGGAGCAATCTTTACAAACAAACAAGTGCCTTAAGGTGGCCGCTTGAGCAGCGTCAATCCGAGCGCACACAGCAGCAGTGACGCGTCGGCAGTATTTGCACTTCAGGGTGGGGCTGCCGTCATGGGCGTCGACGGCCAGCGAGTGTCGGCAGAGGGTGCAGTGGTCGGTGCAAGCTTGAATCGGTGCCGCACATATGAACTGGTCAATACACTTGTGCGCGCATGCGTCGTGCAGCCTGCGTGATCTCACGCTTCCGCGGTCCCTCGTGCCTTCATGCCTTTCCGCGTCTTCCGCGGCAGCCACACGGTCCTCTGCCTGGTGGCTTCAACTACCCGCTGGACCTTCGCGTAGCAAGCAAGCTGCTCTGCCTGCCATCAGATCCCGGATCGCCTCCATGTTCGACATGCCGAGGTCGCACTGGAGCACGTCAAGATAAGAAAGCGGAGGTCGACCGCGTTTCTTCTTTCGACGCGTCGTTGCAAGAAGCGCTCGAGCGAAGCGGAGCCGCTTCCTCTGCAACTCCACTTCGATCCTCGGGAACTGATCCGCAAAGAGGTCATTATTGCGTACAGCGCGTTTCGCGACTGTAGATCTTAATGCCTCGAACAAACCGAACAAGGCAAGTGCGAGCTCCCGTGATCTCAGGAAGCAGGGAAGTGCCAACGACAACTTATTATTATTGTACCCTTTTTAAGCTGCCCTGTCTGGACGTGAGCGATTCAGGGTAATACCTTCGAATCACTCGGTTCCAAGTGGGGGCATAACAGCGATTCACGCCAAACCGGTAGCTTGCAAACGGGCACTGTGCCCCAGTTGACCTCATCCTCGAAGATATCAGTCCGAGTAAGTGCCATTTTTAGAGTTAAAGTTCGCTTGAAATTCCGGGGGTTTACGGTCTCCGTGTGACCGTTGATGAGTGGGTTCTCTTAGAGCAAGAAAGGGCAAAATGGTTACGGGTTGTATATTTGGTACACGCTTTCGTGGGGCCAATGACCATTATAGACCATACTTCTAACTGTTGACCCATTATAGACCATTCCAAACTTTTGACCCACTATAGACCAAACCGCCAAACTGTTGACCCATTATAGACCACGTTCCAAACTTTTGACCCATTATAGACCACGTTCCAAACTTTTGACCCATTATAGACCACGTTCCAAACTTTTGACCCATTATAGACCACGTTCCAAACTTTTGACCCATTATAGCCAGCATTGACACTACATTGGATCACCCACGCCGGGTCACGGATTCCTCAAAAAACACTGGAGCGCTCGTTAAAGCTCAAATTAGAAATTTCGACGCTCATTGTCAGTCATCATCGCGGCTCAATCCACGGATAATGCCGGAAGTTAAAAAGGGTGCCTCGTTTTCGTCTGCAAATTCCCGGGGCTGCAACTGCGATCAAGTTATGGCCCATAGTATGGGCTACAGTAGTGCAGACCCAGAGCAAAAGGACGTGTCGTGGAGGAGTCAATTGCCATTATTGTCCGTTTTTTGTTAGATTTTGCCACTATAGTCCATGTTTCCTTAGATTTGCCATTATAGTCCACGTTGTTAGATCTACTGTCCTGTCCGCTGTGACCAAGATTTTGGGCAAGTTTGGGACCCAAGTTGGGGACCCAATTGACGGCAAGTCAGGTGTCGACGGCAGTGGTTGAGCCGTACAACAGCGTGTTGTCGACGCACTCACTGCTGGAGCAGCACGCATCCGGCCAGAGCCGTTTCGTCTTCGAGACCAATTGGCCGCTAACCCTGGCAATAAGGCTGGAATTCTCGGAACAACATGACTTATCAGTTCTGGTTACGGCCCAGGCAATCACGATGGCTTACATAGTGGGCAAAGCAGTAGCACGCATCCGGCTGCCTCGAACTTCACTTAATTGCTCTTTGTTGAAGCATCTTTCATCCGAGCTGACACGCCGTTTCTAAAGACGGGTTGCTTCTTGTTGTTGCCGAGTTCCTGCTGTGAGGTTCTCCAGTCTCTTCACAGCACGGCAGTTTTCCGCTTTCCGATGCTCTAGAGAGCATGCCCATTCACTTCCTGTCAGGCGCTCAGTTGAACCCGACTACGGTCAACAGTTCCATGGCCCGGCTTCGTAGTTGAACGGGTCCATGACACCGTTCCAACTCATCATCGTGGCACTGGCGCCCATTCCCAGGCGGACACTATCCGCGCTACGAAATCTGGTGCCGGTTCACAGAAGCTACCTCCTTGCACGTGTCCAAGCAATTACTACGTGAGAGCGACCAGCAGACAAACATCGCTGACAGCGCTTCGAACCCGCTTCCTAAGTAGCAACAGCTAAACGATCGGAGAAAAATCGGACCGTCTCATTGTTTCTTGTGATCCGATGGCCACGTCTAAAGAGAAAATGGGGACAGCGAAGGGTGGAAGGGGAACAAGAGCTGTTGCCATCGTCTCTTTTGAGGGTACTGCGGAGTGCGGCCTGTCGTTCGAGCGGCGTCGTGATGAACACCGGAACAACAAGGGTTTCTCTTTCTGTAACTCTTTCCTTCAATCGTCATCGCTGCCGTATCGGATGACAGTGTGGCAAAAGCATGTACAGCTTTGAAAGAAAAACTTGAAGGTGGACGAGAGGGAGACACTTGTAGCAATCGGCCTCCTGTGAAACAGGATACGGCGACGACGAAAGGCAACTTTTTGAGGTCGTTCTGTTGCGAGCGACCTCAGCAAAAATAGGTCAAGTCGTTGGAATTCAAAGAACAGAAAAGAAAAGCATCAAAAAAGAAGGAAAAGAAAACGAGAGACATCCCGAACCACTTTCTGCTCAGAAAGCCTGGAGAGTCCGGAAGACCGAGAGAGAGAGTGAGTGCGTGTGTCACCGGGTGTGTTTCTGTGTGGGCGCGCTGTCGGGTGGCGATCAGTACTCCTCGACGTCCTCCTCACCTTCGATGTCAGCCGACTCAGCACCGACCTCTTCGTAGTCCTTCTCGAGGGCGGCCAAGTCCTCTCTGGCCTCAGAGAACTCACCTTCCTCCATGCCCTCTCCGACGTACCAGTGGACGAAGGCTCTCTTGGAGTACATCAAGTCGAACTTGTGGTCAATGCGGGCGAACACCTCAGCAATGGCCGTGCTGTTCGAGATCATGCACACCGCCCTCTGCACCTTGGCAAGGTCACCCCCCGGCACAACCGTCGGCGGCTGGTAGTTGATGCCGCACTTGAACCCCGTCGGCGACCAGTCCACGAACTGGATCGTTCTCTTCGTCTTGATCGTCGCCACAGACGCGTTCACATCCTTCGGCACAACGTCTCCACGGTACATCAAGCAGCACGCCATGTACTTCCCGTGACGAGGGTCACACTTCGCCATCATCGCCGCCGGCTCGAACACCGAGTTCGTGATCTCCGCAACAGACAGCTGCTCGTGGTACGCCTTCTCAGCCGAGATCACCGGCGCGAACGACGACAACATGAAGTGGATCCGCGGGTACGGCACCAAGTTCGTCTGGAACTCCGTCACGTCCACGTTCAACGCTCCGTCGAATCGCAGCGACGCCGTCAGCGACGAGATCACCTGCGCGATCAGACGGTTCAGGTTCGTGTACGTCGGCCTCTCGATGTCAAGGTTCCGACGGCAGATGTCGTAGATCGCTTCGTTGTCCAGCATCACCGCAACGTCCGTGTGCTCCAGCAGTGAGTGCGTCGACAACACGCTGTTGTACGGCTCAACCACTGCCGTCGACACCTGCGGCGACGGGTACACAGTGAACCCGAGCTTCGACTTCCGCCCGTAGTCCACCGACAGCCGCTCCAGCAGCAGCGCTCCGAGACCCGATCCCGTCCCTCCTCCCACGGAGTTGAACACCAGGAACCCCTGCAGACCCGTGCAGTTGTCCGCCAGCTTCCGGATCCTGTCCAGGCACAGGTCCACCATCTCCTTCCCGATCGTGTAGTGACCACGCGCGTAGTTGTTCGCCGCGTCCTCCTTCCCGCTGATCAGCTGCTCCGGGTGGAACAGCTGACGGTACGTCCCCGTCCTCACTTCGTCGATCACCGTCGGCTCCAAGTCCAGGAACACAGCACGCGGCACGTGCTTCCCGGCTCCCGTCTCCGAGAAGAACGTGTTGTACGCGTCGTCCTCGATCCCGATCGTCTTGTCCGACGGCATCGCACCATCCGGCTGGATCCCGTGCTCCAGGCAGTACAGCTCCCAGCACGCGTTACCAACTTGGCAACCCGCCTGCCCGATGTGGATCGAGATGCATTCCCTCATTTTCGAAGATTCTTAGTTTTGGTTACGGTATTCTGGAGTGGTGTGTTTCGTCACGATCTCGATTCTCGTCACCGAGCGTATGATCCACTCTTTGCCATGATTCTGCTCACTTCTGGCCAACTGCGCAACATTCCCGAGGTCCCACCTGGCTCCTACACCATGAGACCTTTATCGAGATGCTTCTCCTCGCTCACAACAAGTGACGCAGCTGCTGCCTGGAGCATACACCATCAGTCTTTCTGTCTTGGGCACAAGCCACATTCCTTCATCACAGCATCTCATCAGACAAGCCGCAAAAGTAGCAGTGGAATGGAAGAACTGGAAGCCGAGTGGCGCAGGAGCAGAACAAATAACGATCGTTCGTACCAAGAAAATGCGTAGTTTTGTTTTATTCTTTTACTTGTTAGTTGTCGACAACTTGTCGAAACAAAGGGACTGCGACGTGCAGGCCGTGCAGGAACGGGGACGGGGGGATTCTAGGAACGAGAGAGGAAGCCTCCAGAGGCCTGGGGTCACCTGCTACTGAGGCTTCGGGTGTGGGTGGACTACATGTTGGGGCGGGGGGAACACAAAAAGAAACAGAGAAGATCCGAAGATCGTTTGTCGATCGAATGGGCACCGCGCACGCGCAGGAATGCACCCAAAAAAGAGCAGCAAACAAGTTTGTTCTTCGCTTACACCACCGTGTGTTGTTTTCTCACTCAGGACTTTGACCTGTTGTGTTTGTGTGATTTGTCGTGTAGGGGTAGACCCGCATGACCTCACGTCCGTTCAACACGTGGTTCGGTAGTTACAGCACTTGGGATCCCTTCTGTTCTTTGTCGGGCAGCATCGTCGAGCATTTCCTTTCAAGCTGGCGCTTATGTAAAAGAAAGACAGGTGAAAGACAAAAAGAGAAAAGAGCCAGTCACGTTCCCGTAGACCTGGCTCTTTGGGAGGACCGAAATCCGACCTCCGAACAAAAGGGAAAAAGCACTGAAAAAGAAACGTAAGAAGGGGCAACTCAACAAGATTAGTACTGTTCACCCTCACCCTCCTCCTCGTCGAACTCGCCTTCCTCCTCAACGGTTGCGTCCTGGTACTGCTGGTACTCGGACACAAGATCGTTCATGTTCGACTCCGCCTCGGTGAACTCCATCTCGTCCATGCCCTCACCCGTGTACCAGTGGAGGAACGCCTTTCTGCGGAACATGGCCGTGAACTGCTCGGACACTCTCTTGAACATCTCCTGGATGCACGTGTTGTTGCCGACAAAGCACGTCGACATCTTCAGGCCCTTCGGCGGGATGTCGCAGATGGCGCTCTTGATGTTGTTCGGGATCCACTCGACGAAGTACGAGCTGTTCTTGTTCTGCACGTTCAACATCTGCTCGTCCACTTCCTTCGTCGAGATCCTCCCACGGAACAGCTGGCACGCCGTCAGGTATCGCCCGTGGCGCGGGTCCGACGCGCACATCATGTTCTTCGCGTCGAACGACTGCTGCGTCAGCTCAGGCACGGTCAGCGCCCGGTACTGCTGCGACCCACGGCTCGTCAGCGGCGCGAACCCCACAAGGAAGAAGTGAAGACGCGGGAACGGGATCAAGTTCACAGCCAGCTTCCTCAGGTCAGAGTTCAGCTGACCCGGGAAACGCAGGCAGCACGTCACTCCCGACATCACAGCCGACACCAAGTGGTTCAGGTCTCCGAACGTCGGCGTCGTCAGCTTCAGCGTTCGGAAGCAGATGTCGTACAGCGCCTCGTTGTCGATCATCACGCACTCGTCCGCGTTCTCAACAAGCTGGTGGATCGACAGCGTCGCGTTGTACGGCTCAACCACCGTGTCCGACACCTTCGGCGACGGGATCACAGAGAACGTCACCATCATCCGGTCCGGGTACTCCTCACGCAGCTTCGAGATCAACAACGTTCCCATTCCGGATCCCGTACCACCTCCGAGCGAGTGCGAAAGCTGGAATCCCTGCAGGCAGTCGCAGCTCTCCGCCTCCTTCCTGCACACGTCCAGCACAGAGTCGATCAGCTCCGCTCCCTCCGTGTAGTGACCCTTCGCCCAGTTGTTTCCCGCTCCCGTCTGGCCGAACACGAAGTTGTCCGGTCGGAAGATCTGTCCGTACGGACCCGCTCGCACCGAGTCCATCGTCCCCGGTTCCAAGTCCATCAGCACCGCACGCGGCACGTACCGTCCTCCCGTCGCCTCGTTGAAGTACACGTTGATCCGCTCCAGCTGCAGGTCGGAGTCTCCCTGGTACGTCCCCGTCGGGTCCACTCCGTGCTCATCGCTGACCACTTCCCAGAACTTCGAACCGATCTGATTCCCGCACTGTCCTGCCTGAATAGAAACAATTTCCCTCATTTTGTCGTCGGTGTGATTACTTTTCTTTGATATCCTGTTTGCGATCTCGTGTCGTCAATAATTCGAAGGAGCTGATGCGCAAAGACTTCGGAGGTGACCGCCACACAATCAGGTGGGTAAGAAAGGACACACTGATGGTGTGGTCCGCCCAAGAGTTTCCCCGGGTTTGTCCCCCCCAGTGTACTATTTGCTTTGTTGGGAGCTTGACTCCCTCACCGTCAAATTCACGGAGGGGTTGCCCTCGTCGCTCATCTCTAAGTGGGCGTCGACGCCTAACGCCACGTTTCTTCACCCGGTTGAACAAGTTTCACCCTTTGTTGAAGGGCTGCTTCGGACTTAATCGTCAGAGAAGTATTTTTAGCACTAGCAATCTTGCGGGTTGCCCTTCAATGTATTGTGCAGGCTGTACATCAGTCATTCTCATGGCGACCGTTCAACAACACAACAACAACAACAACAATGACCACCCTGTGGCAGCGCATACAGTCACCAAAGGTGCACTAAATCGACCAATCTTTGATGCTATGAGCGCAGGTGTCTCCAGGATATCTGTTCCCGAGGTTTTGGAAAAAAAACACGAGTTGTCAACAGGGAATAGTTGAGTTGCAGCTCTTGACAAAGATAGATGGAAAAAAGAAGGTGTTTTTATTCTTCGCTTTTTCTCACGAACGGGGGGGTCGGTCCTGCTTTTGGCTTTGTAGGTTCTTCCGACTCCCCAATTCGTGGTTAGCACAAACTCAAGAGGTCTAGTCAACTATTCCCTGCAGTATTGGCATCCTTTCAAAAAAAAAAAGGGGGGGGTCGTTGTCAAGACGCTGAGGCGCTCCCGCGAGGGATCAGGACCACAGGTGCTGCACAGGACAACTTGTGACCCCCCGAGCGACCGAGGCCTGAAAATGCCTCAAAAAGGCACAAGAGGGCACAATTATGCACCACAGACTGCCAAACACCCCCCACAAAGTCATCATGTACCGAAGAAATGCAGTTGGTTTTCAAAGATTGCCCTAAAATGCACTATAACGCGAGAAAAAGGCTGAGTGGCGAAGAACCCAGAGTTTGCCCCCCCCCCTAAGGAGCGGGAATCGCCCGTGGACTCACATGGAGAGGCCAACCTCCATGCGGGACTTGGCCAGTCCTGACGCCCCCTCCCGTAGGGGTTCCAGTGGCGAGTTGGATTCCCCTACGCACTTCGGCAACGCGCGGCTCATCCTCCCTAAAGACGAGGATGGTAACGGACCAGTCTGGGGGCCTGGCGGGGCAACCTGGCAGACTGTGGCAGAAATCCGTTTGCGGGGCTCATCTTGCTCGAGGGGGCGACACACTCCGGAAGTGACTGTTCTGCGAGCAGTCTTGGAGTGGGCCCCGGGCAAGGTTGGTGTTCCTGGGTGTTGTGGGCGCTCTTGTTCAGGTTAGGGTCCTGCTGGCGGGCTTGCCTGGCTGGAGCCTTTTTCGGGGTGGCTGGACGTCCCCCGGGGGGCGCGTTTTTTTCAAGTGTCGTGGGTTGCTCAGTCCCACGGGGGTCCAATCTCTTGTTGAGTGCCTGCGGGTTCGGATCGGATGCCGGAGCGTTTTTCGGGGTGTACGTGGGGGATCGGCGACCGCAGCAGCAATTAAGGCGCGGTCAACAGTGTCGCCATCGTGAAGGCCCCCCCGGAACACCCGGACGACAGGGGACTTTAAAAACCCGGTGTCCCGGTGTCAGACACCGGGAAAACCCGGTGTGTCAAAAAAAGAGGGGGGAAAAAAAAATCAGAATTTTTTTGGGGAAAAAAAATTTCCAGATTTCTGTTTTGTCACTGTGTAGGCTGGAAATTTTCTCGTGGAAACTACCGGCGGAAATTTCTTTCGTGGGAAGGGAAACTGGTGGTGGAAATTTTTCTCACGACAGAAAACTGATGGAAATTTTCTCGTGGAAACTACTGGCGGAAATTTCTTTTGTGGAATACTGTTGTGGTGGAAATTTTCTCTCACGACAGAAAAGTGATGGAAATTTTCTCGTGGCGGAAACCTGATGGCAATGTTCTCGTGGAAACTACTGTCGGAAATTTCTTTCGTGGGAAACTGTTGGTGTAAATTTTTCTCACGACAGAAAACTGATGGAAATTTTCTCGTGGCGGAAACTACTGACGGAAATTTCTCTCGTGACGGAAACCGATGATGGAAATGTTCTCGTGAAAACTACTGGCGGAAATTTTGTTTCGTGGGAAACTGGTGGTGGAAATTTCTCTCGTGACAGAAAACTGGTGGAAGTTTTCTCGAGGCGAAAGCTACTGGCGGAAATTTCTCTCATGGTGGAAACCTGGTGGAAATGTTCTCGTGGAAACTACTGGCGGAAATTTCTTTGTGGAATACTGTTGGTGGAAACTTTCTCACGACAGAAAACTGATGGAAATTTTCTCATGGCAGAAACCAGCGGCGGAAATTTCTTTCACGGGAAGCTTGGCGCAAAACTTTTCTAACAGAAATTGTTGGTGGAAATGTTTTCTAACGGAATCCATCGGTGGAAATTTCTCGTGGCATAAGTACGAAGATCGCAAAACAGTTTTCCGTGAAAGAAATTTCCGCCGGTGGTTTCTGCTATGAGAAGATTTTTTCCATCAGGTTAGCTGGCTGGCCAGAAAGGCGCCAAAAAATTTCCGCGCCTGCGGCGCAGGTATTTTGGCTGAGTATCTTTTGTAATGGGGCTACCACATTATTTGTTCATTCTGTTCACAGTGTTCCACCGTGGCAGGCAATGCAGGGGCGTTGTGCAGGACGAAAACCTGCTGCAGCCGGTGAACAACCAACGTGTTTCCGTCCATCTGTTTAGCTGTAAGTGCGACCGTCAAAATTTCCGCGCCTGCGGCGCAGGTTTAATTGACATGTGAGCCAACCTAGTTGTGACGAGCCACCCTACTGCCCATCTGCTTTGATCCGTAAGTGCGACCGTTTAAAAGTTTCCGCGCCTGCGGCGCAGGGCTCCTTTAAGAAACACAAAACCGCCACAAAAAGAGTTGCTGGATCGGTGTTCCGGAGTTTAACGCTGGTTCAATCGTGCACCAGAGGCGGCACACGCACGCAGAAGCCAAAAGGTGGCTCACCACCACAAAATATATCGCTGCGCGGGCAGGTCTCCCCCCACCCGAAGCGTCAAGACAGCCTACTGTGCGGGTCGGGCTACAGTAGGGTCACCGCTGAATGCCGTGTGATTCCCCAAAACCCCGGTTTAGAGCGTAGATTTTCGTCCCCAGGCATCCCTGCTGCCCAAGTGTTGGAAAAAAAAAATGGACCTTACACCGGGTTTTTGGCTGACACCGGGTTTTCCGCTCCAACCCCCAAACTTTTAAAGACCCCTGCCGGACGATCAAAAAAAAAAAATAGTCTGTCCTTAGCAAAAAAATGCAACGTACAAGCAGCCGAATTGGCTTTTGTTCGTATGGTTGCACTTTGTTCTCGGCCAAGAAGCCCTCCCGTGGTCACACGTTATTGACAAAGCCGATGTGGTCTTTGCAGAAGTCGCCGAGAAGGTGAAAGCAGCTGTTGCCGTCAAGCACATTGACATCGGTGTGGACGGGGGGTGAAAAACACGGGCCTGAAGACCCTCGTCATCGTCGCTTATTCCGAACATGCAGCGTGGCCAGCTTCTACTGCACGTGGATGTCCTGCCAAAAGAAGTGCGGGGCTTTGATGCGAAGGCTGAGAACAAATAGCCGACAACTGCATAGCGTGCAACCAATTCACACTCACCTTCATCGTCATCGACCGATGCAGCGCCAACCTGTCATGCGCATCAACGTACAAGGGTGATGGTATCGTGGTTCACTGTTCGATGTGCTGAGCTCTTTGCGGCGTTCATGAAGAACAACGGTGCACGCATGCAGCGCTGGATTCAGTTCTAACGAGAGAATGAAGCCGAAGTTGCCGCGAATGCAAAACAGTTTTTAACGTCAAGAAAGCTGAAGCCCTCATCGAGTGAAAGGATGAGCTTCCTGAAGCCGCCTTCGACACGCAACCGCAAGCTGCGAAGGATCTTCTCAAAAGCACAACCGACATGACAGACGATCAACACTTTCAACCCGGCGAGACCGCCCACCAAGCGGCAGAAAGTGGCTCGCGTGCTGCTCCGCGCACCCGGTGGCTCACACCTCTTGCACAGAAGATCTCTGCTGCCAGCGTTTCCCACAAAAGTGTAGGAGCGAACTGCATACCAGATCGACAGTGTATCAGAAACGTTCACTTCCTCTGATGCCGAGACCCTCGTCACACAGCGGACGTTCATTTCCTCTGATGCCGAGACCCTCGTCACACAGCGGATATGGCTGCTGAATTTGACGCACTTGAGCATTTCTGCAACTGGATTAGCAACAACAGCGCTGAGTACGTGGCGGGGAAGGTGAGTGTGATTGTGGCGAAGGACAAAACGTCCGTTGTATCAAAGTGTTGGGAAAAGTACGCAAACACTCAACTCTTTGGAACACTGACTGTGTTTGCTCCGCGGTTAGTTGCTTTGGACCAATGCGAAAGGTGGTTGGGACAACCTGCCGAAGTGCGTGAAGCATTTTTTGTTGGAGTCTGGACGGCAGAGACGGAGGAGGACTTTCAAAAGTACTGCAACTGGTCTCGGGCAGAAACGATGGGGCGAAAGAGTCTTGACTTCTGGAACGAGCACGAAGATGCGTTTCCGAGTCTGGCTCCTGTTGCTTGAATGCTGTTGAGCATTCCCATCAGTGCCACTGCTGTCGATCCTGTTTTTTCGTCTTTGGTGTTCGGTTTGCACTTCAGGATGGAGCTGTCGTCATGAGCGTCGACAGCTAGCGAGTGTCGGCAGAGGGTGCAGTGGTCGGAGCAAGCTTGAACGTGGCAGGTCGGCGCTGAACAAATGAGTTGGACTTCAATACAATTTGCAGTGCAAAATTTTTATTTCCCTTCTCTGGGCCCGCTAGCAGCGACGGACCTCGCTTCGTGGTGCCAGCACGAGGGGAGAACTTGGAGATACAGAGAAAGAAGAAAAACAGAGGGTTGGATGGAGAGGACGCAGGCGTGCGTCGGGGCCCGTGAGGAAGCACCGACCACCTTGCAAGATGAGAATACCTGCCCTGGAAAGAAGCACCCTTTTACTCGCGGGGGTAAGCACCCTTGCGGGGGAGCTCTTCCGTGTGCCTCCATGCGGAAGGACACTGGACCTTTTAAGAAGGCCGCGAAAGTCGGCTGAGCCGGGAGCTACCGGAAAAGGTGTGTATGTGCGTATTACAACCTGGTTCGATTGCGGGATGATAAAACCTCGGGGATAAAAGACTGCGTGTTTTTCCCGTTCAAAAAAAAAAAAAGAACTCCTGTAATAATCCACCTGATCCTGACCCAGGTTTCGGGGAGTTTCGGGGAGTTTCGGGGGGTTTCGGGGAGTTTCGGGTAGTTTCGGGTAGTTTCGTGGAGTTTCCCTGTTTGGGACTGGGGGTCCCCCATGCGACTACCTCGCTTGCACTTGCGACCTGTGCTGCCGGTGCTTGCCTGGCACGTGCGCAAGTAATCTCCTGCACGCCTGGCCAAATGTGCTTGTCGTGTGGCACGCTCACGACAGACTGGTGCCGATACCCCGCGGGCTTCGTTACTTCACTACCCCCGGTTCTCCTCTGTCTTCTTCTTCTCCGTGGTTCGGAAGGTTCCGTGTTCATCCCCGCCCGCGCGTGGACGGTGGCGGTGGTTGACTTCGCTGCTGCTGCGGATGCGCCGCCGTCAACCACCCAATAACTGGATTGGAACCGTGTTCGTCGCAGCCGTAGCATACAGACCCCACTGCCCCTGGTTACGTCGGGGCTCGTGCCCTCGGCCCGTTTCTTTGCGAATACGTCTCTTCCCTCAGGAGCCGTGGGTCCTTTTGTTTATGCGCGCAGGGCGTCTGCAGTTCGGGCTTTGGGTGTTTTCTCGATCGGACACCCGACAGTACAACATGGCTGTGCCGAGCCTGTCGTTGCCTGTTCTTGCCCGCCAGTGTGCAGGCGTACACAGTCCCCTCGTTCCAGCGTAAAGAAAACGAGGAAGGAATGGTATCACCGGAAAAGGATACGCCCCACACGAGGTGGGTGTGGCTTTAGCGTATAAGCGGGGAGGCAGGCAGGGGAAGGCTTGGGGAGGGAGAGTGGTGCCCATGGCCACAGGAGCTGAGTGCGAGCTCGTGATCACAGGTCGTAAACTACTCTAATTTACTGCAGGAGGAGGTTTTTGTGATGTGTTGCGGGTCGGGTTTGCGAACTGTAGTGCACCGGGCGGTGCAAAGTGGCGGCATCTCGCTTCCGCTGCACCTCCACGTCTAATCCCTTGTTCAAACATTTGTCATTGCCATCCAGTTTACGGTCCATTCTGCGGAGTCCGCATCGCCTCGTCAACGACCACTTTGACCTTCACGAACGGCATTTTCCTTTTTTGCCATGGTGGTTTGATTCGGGCGCTTACGGTGTGGATCTTGGGGTTTGTTGATTCGGGGGGTTGTGATGTGTTGTATTTGCGAAGTGTATCAGAGCACCGGACGGTGCAAAGTGGCGGTGCCTCGCTTCCCCGCCGCACCTCCAAGCCTAAATGTTTCTTCAACCATTCGTGCATCATCCAGTATACGGTACACTTTGCGGTGTCTGCATCACCTCGTCAACGACCACCTCGACCGCCACAAACGGCACTTTTTTTTGCGATGGTGATTTGGTTCGGCTCTTACAGTCTGGGTCTTGTGGATTTGTTGATGCGGGAGTTTTGTGGTACGTTGCGGGTTGGGTTTGTGGAGCGTAGCACAGCACCAGACGGTGCGAAGTGGCGGTGCCTGCTTCTCCGCTGAACCTCCAAGTCTAAACCGTTCTTCAAACATTCGTCGTCATGCGTCATGCCGGTATGAAAACCTCCTTCTACTCACCACCCTCCCACACACACACCACCCACCTACCCACCCACCCACCACCCACCTACCCACCCACCCCCACCACCCACCCACCCACCCACCCACCACCCACCCACCCACCCACCCACCCAAGCAAATCCACTTTTTCTCCCAAAAACGGGGTGAGTTTCGGGGAGTTTCGGGGAGTTTCGAGCAAGTTTCGGGGAGTTTCGGGGAACTGCCTCTGAGCCGGGATCAGGTGGAATAATGTACACTCGCTGATTAAAAAGGAAACAGCAAATGGAGCACTTTAATAAAACAATAAAGGAATGTGTGGCGATTTGATGCATTCTACGCAACCCAGACCGATTGTGGTCTCGAGATGGATGGATCTCACTTGTGTCTCCACCACAACGGTTGAATGAACTGCAGCGGATTGACCGGATGGATGGAATAAACCCGGCAACTCCCTGGGTTCTGCGCATGCATTACAAATGACGACACACTTGTTGTGTTAGCGCAGAGTTTGCAGAAGCTGCAAGTGGTCGTACTGCGGCCGCGAATGACACACGCTAGGACGAGGGAGAGCTGTCTCCCTATCTGTTGCTCTTCCGGCCGCACACGAAGCTGGTTGTGGTGGTGGTGATGCTGTCCATGGCACTCGGCACGGCGGATCTCAGCCAAAGCGAGCTGCACGTCAGTAATCAGGCCGGACGGATCTCAACCAGGCGAGCACGCCGTGCACGTGGCACGGCGGATCTCAGCCAAAGCGAGCTGCACGTCATCGAGGCCAGACGGATCTCAAACCAAGCGAGCTGCACGCCGTGCACATGGCACGGCGGATCTCAGCCAAAGCGAGCTGCACGTCATCGAGGCCAGACGGATCTCAAACCAAGCGAGCTGCACGCCGTGCACATGGCACGGCGGATCTCAGCCAAGCGAGCTGCACGTCATCGAGGCCAGGCGGATCTCAAACCAAGCGAGCTGCACACCGTGCACATGCACGGCGGATCTCAGCCAAAGCGAGCTGCACGTCATCGAGGCCAGACGGATCTCAAACCAAGCGAGCTGCACGCCGTGCACATGCATGGCGGATCTCAGCCAAAGCGAGCTGCACGTCATCGAGGCCAGACGGATCTCAAACCAAGCGAGCTGCACGCCGTGCACATGCACGGCGGATCTCAGCCAAAAGCGAGCTGCACGTCATCGAGGCCAGGCGGATCTCAAACCAAACGAGCTGCACGCCGAGCGCGGCGGACCTCAGCCATGCGAGCATCGTCATGAGGCGCTGGTCAGGCACAGACAGATATCCACGGCTTGCACGTCAAGTACTGGACAGGACGGATCTCAACTGGAACAGCTGCACGTCCGTCATCGGCATGCGACGGCCCCCCTCAGGTGGACCGCGCTTCCTCAGGCATCAGCCTGGCACGCCCCCCCGTGCTCTGCTACACAGGTATTCAGTCCCGGCGAGCAGCAGCCGGGCGCCAGCCAAACGAGTTGACCAGAAACATATGACTGATCCGGTTGGTGAAAATCCGGGGCTTTGCTCGGGATTGGCTGAATTTAACACCTTTATAAATGCAAAAAGAAAGTCCCGCAATAACGGGAAAAGAACGGAGCAATCTTTACAAACAAACAAGTGCCTTAAGGTGGCCGCTTGAGCAGCGTCAATCCGAGCGCACACAGCAGCAGTGACGCGTCGGCAGTATTTGCACTTCAGGGTGGGGCTGCCGTCATGGGCGTCGACGGCCAGCGAGTGTCGGCAGAGGGTGCAGTGGTCGGTGCAAGCTTGAATCGGTGCCGCACATATGAACTGGTCAATACACTTGTGCGCGCATGCGTCGTGCAGCCTGCGTGATCTCACGCTTCCGCGGTCCCTCGTGCCTTCATGCCTTTCCGCGTCTTCCGCGGCAGCCACACGGTCCTCTGCGTGGTGGCTTCAACTACCCGCTGGACCTTCGCGTAGCAAGCTGCCCTGCCTGCCATCAGATCCCGGATCGCCTCCATGTTCGACATGCCGAGGTCGCACTGGAGCACGTCAAGATAAGAAAGCGGAGGTCGACCGCGTTTCTTCTTTCGACGCGTCGTTGCAAGAAGCGCTCGAGCGAAGCGGAGCCGCTTCCTCTGCAACTCCACTTCGATCCTCGGGAACTGATCCGCAAAGAGGTCATTATTGCGTACAGCGCGTTTCGCGACTGTAGATCTTAATGCCTCGAACAAACCGAACAAGGCAAGTGCGAGCTCCCGTGATCTCAGGAAGCAGGGAAGTGCCAACGACAACTTATTATTATTGTACCCTTTTTAAGCTGCCCTGTCTGGACGTGAGCGATTCAGGGTAATACCTTCGAATCACTCGGTTCCAAGTGGGGGCATAACAGCGATTCACGCCAAACCGGTAGCTTGCAAACGGGCACTGTGCCCCAGTTGACCTCATCCTCGAAGATATCAGTCCGAGTAAGTGCCATTTTTAGAGTTAAAGTTCGCTTGAAATTCCGGGGGTTTACGGTCTCCGTGTGACCGTTGATGAGTGGGTTCTCTTAGAGCAAGAAAGGGCAAAATGGTTACGGGTTGTATATTTGGTACACGCTTTCGTGGGGCCAATGACCATTATAGACCATACTTCTAACTGTTGACCCATTATAGACCATTCCAAACTTTTGACCCACTATAGACCAAACCGCCAAACTTTTGACCCATTATAGACCACGTTCCAAACTTTTGACCCATTATAGACCACGTTCCAAACTTTTGACCCATTATAGACCACGTTCCAAACTTTTGACCCATTATAGCCAGCATTGACACTACATTGGATCACCCACGCCGGGTCACGGATTCCTCAAAAAACACTGGAGCGCTCGTTAAAGCTCAAATTAGAAATTTCGACGCTCATTGTCAGTCATCATCGCGGCTCAATCCACGGATAATGCCGGAAGTTAAAAAGGGTGCCTCGTTTTCGTCTGCAAATTCCCGGGGCTGCAACTGCGATCAAGTTATGGCCCATAGTATGGGCTACAGTAGTGCAGACCCAGAGCAAAAGGACGTGTCGTGGAGGAGTCAATTGCCATTATTGTCCGTTTTTTGTTAGATTTTGCCACTATAGTCCATGTTTCCTTAGATTTGCCATTATAGTCCACGTTGTTAGATCTACTGTCCTGTCCGCTGTGACCAAGATTTTGGGCAAGTTTGGGACCCAAGTTGGGGACCCAATTGACGGCAAGTCAGGTGTCGACGGCAGTGGTTGAGCCGTACAACAGCGTGTTGTCGACGCACTCACTGCTGGAGCAGCACGCATCCGGCCAGAGCCGTTTCGTCTTCGAGACCAATTGGCCGCTAACCCTGGCAATAAGGCTGGAATTCTCGGAACAACATGACTTATCAGTTCTGGTTACGGCCCAGGCAATCACGATGGCTTACATAGTGGGCAAAGCAGTAGCACGCATCCGGCTGCCTCGAACTTCACTTAATTGCTCTTTGTTGAAGCATCTTTCATCCGAGCTGACACGCCGTTTCTAAAGACGGGTTGCTTCTTGTTGTTGCCGAGTTCCTGCTGTGAGGTTCTCCAGTCTCTTCACAGCACGGCAGTTTTCCGCTTTCCGATGCTCTAGAGAGCATGCCCATTCACTTCCTGTCAGGCGCTCAGTTGAACCCGACTACGGTCAACAGTTCCATGGCCCGGCTTCGTAGTTGAACGGGTCCATGACACCGTTCCAACTCATCATCGTGGCACTGGCGCCCATTCCCAGGCGGACACTATCCGCGCTACGAAATCTGGTGCCGGTTCACAGAAGCTACCTCCTTGCACGTGTCCAAGCAATTACTACGTGAGAGCGACCAGCAGACAAACATCGCTGACAGCGCTTCGAACCCGCTTCCTAAGTAGCAACAGCTAAACGATCGGAGAAAAATCGGACCGTCTCATTGTTTCTTGTGATCCGATGGCCACGTCTAAAGAGAAAATGGGGACAGCGAAGGGTGGAAGGGGAACAAGAGCTGTTGCCATCGTCTCTTTTGAGGGTACTGCGGAATGCGGCCTGTCGTTCGAGCGGCGTCGTGATGAACACCGGAACAACAAGGGTTTCTCTTTCTGTAACTCTTTCCTTCAATCGTCATCGCTGCCGTATCGGGAGACAGTGTGGCAAAAGCATGTACAGCTTTGAAAGAAAAACTTGAAGGTGGGCGAGAGGGAGACACTTGTAGCAATCGGCCTCCTGTGAAACAGGATACGGCGACGACGAAAGGCAACTTTTTGAGGTCGTTCTGTTGCGAGCGACCTCAGCAAAAATAGGTCAAGTCGTTGGGATTCAAAGAACAGAAAAGAAAAGCATCAAAAAAGAAGGAAAAGAAAACGAGAGACATCCCGAACCACTTTCTGCTCAGAAAGCCTGGAGAGTCCGGAAGACCGAGAGAGAGAGTGAGTGCGTGTGTCACCGGGTGTGTTTCTGTGTGGGCGCGCTGTCGGGTGGCGATCAGTACTCCTCGACGTCCTCCTCACCTTCGATGTCAGCCGACTCAGCACCGACCTCTTCGTAGTCCTTCTCGAGGGCGGCCAAGTCCTCTCTGGCCTCAGAGAACTCACCTTCCTCCATGCCCTCTCCGACGTACCAGTGGACGAAGGCTCTCTTGGAGTACATCAAGTCGAACTTGTGGTCAATGCGGGCGAACACCTCAGCAATGGCCGTGCTGTTCGAGATCATGCACACCGCCCTCTGCACCTTGGCAAGGTCACCCCCCGGCACAACCGTCGGCGGCTGGTAGTTGATGCCGCACTTGAACCCCGTCGGCGACCAGTCCACGAACTGGATCGTTCTCTTCGTCTTGATCGTCGCCACAGACGCGTTCACATCCTTCGGCACAACGTCTCCACGGTACATCAAGCAGCACGCCATGTACTTCCCGTGACGAGGGTCACACTTCGCCATCATCGCCGCCGGCTCGAACACCGAGTTCGTGATCTCCGCAACAGACAGCTGCTCGTGGTACGCCTTCTCAGCCGAGATCACCGGCGCGAACGACGACAACATGAAGTGGATCCGCGGGTACGGCACCAAGTTCGTCTGGAACTCCGTCACGTCCACGTTCAACGCTCCGTCGAATCGCAGCGACGCCGTCAGCGACGAGATCACCTGCGCGATCAGACGGTTCAGGTTCGTGTACGTCGGCCTCTCGATGTCAAGGTTCCGACGGCAGATGTCGTAGATCGCTTCGTTGTCCAGCATCACCGCAACGTCCGTGTGCTCCAGCAGTGAGTGCGTCGACAACACGCTGTTGTACGGCTCAACCACTGCCGTCGACACCTGCGGCGACGGGTACACAGTGAACCCGAGCTTCGACTTCCGCCCGTAGTCCACCGACAGCCGCTCCAGCAGCAGCGCTCCGAGACCCGATCCCGTCCCTCCTCCCACGGAGTTGAACACCAGGAACCCCTGCAGACCCGTGCAGTTGTCCGCCAGCTTCCGGATCCTGTCCAGGCACAGGTCCACCATCTCCTTCCCGATCGTGTAGTGACCACGCGCGTAGTTGTTCGCCGCGTCCTCCTTCCCGCTGATCAGCTGCTCCGGGTGGAACAGCTGACGGTACGTCCCCGTCCTCACTTCGTCGATCACCGTCGGCTCCAAGTCCAGGAACACAGCACGCGGCACGTGCTTCCCGGCTCCCGTCTCCGAGAAGAACGTGTTGTACGCGTCGTCCTCGATCCCGATCGTCTTGTCCGACGGCATCGCACCATCCGGCTGGATCCCGTGCTCCAGGCAGTACAGCTCCCAGCACGCGTTACCAACTTGGCAACCCGCCTGCCCGATGTGGATCGAGATGCATTCCCTCATTTTCGAAGATTCTTAGTTTTGGTTACGGTATTCTGGAGTGGTGTGTTTCGCGTCGACTCAGGGCCCTTACTGGGCGTTAATGCCGGACGCGCTTCGCGTCGTAGTCGGCTCGTGACTGTTCACGGAATCTAGAAGGTCGTCGGGACCGGCACCTAGGTTCCTGACAGAGAGCGCGAGGCTTGCAGTTGCGTACGCGGCCTCGCTTTCCGCTGTCAACAATCAGAACCTTTGTCTACAAGGCTTGACGAATTTACATACAGGGTGTCTGTTCTACGGGGGAAACATTTTGTTTTGTTTTTGAAATGTCGGACAGTCGGCAGTCGCCGCTTCCGAACACGGAGAGTGTGAGTATTGTTTCCCCGCGCTGAAAGACGCCTGGATTCGAACGTTTTTGGACGCCCCGCCGACCAAAAAGAAGTTTAAGGCCAAGGACATGGAGTCGTTCTGCGGGTCGACCTTCGGGTCGTGCAGTGAGGCAGGGAAGGAAAAAGCCCTCTCGGTTTTGGTTGAGACGATAGGTGCCGATGCGGCGACGAAGACGAGGAGAGGCTGAAGGTGGCCTGCCAGAAAGTGTTGGGCAAAGCAGGCGCGGTTCCACCACCGTCGTTGGCCGCAGCTCCCGCCGGTGTCACGATGGAGCAGCTCACGGGCATGTACGCGCAGGCACTCGGGTGTATCGAGGAGCAGAAGAGAGAGATGCAGGGCCTGAAGATGAAGATGTTGGCCATGGAAGCGGAACGAAGTAGACCTGCTGCAACGGCTGTTGTCACTGAGCCGGAGATGCCGGTGTCGTTCAGGTACGTGGAAGAGGAGACTGAGGTGGTCAACTGGGCCGAGCAGATGGCAGTGGATCTTGAGGGGTTGGTGCAGGCGTTGCGCATTCGGTACGTTAATGGATTGCAGGACAGGGCCGGAAGCGATGCCTTGGAGGATTCCTTTACGCGTTTGAGAGGCTGGATTGGAGGCGTGGGCTCTGGGTCGTCGGGCTGGACGACGAATCGAGAGCTCGTCCGTCTCGGGAACGAGCTCCTCACGGACGTGAGGCTGCATCATCTGTGGTGCAGGAAGAAGCTACCCAGAGAGCAGATTATACGGGAGGTCGCGCAGAGCCACGGAGACGCTATTGAGCGGGCTGCCGCGAAAGTCGAGATCGCGAGGCGGTAAGTGAGACGCTACTCCAAGGGGAGGCAAAGGCGGCAAGCGTCCGTTTTGGTCAGGAAACGGCCGTCCCGGGGGGAAGTGGCTGGCGGTCCGTCCGGGAAGCGGCCTCGTGGCCGACGAGTCAGTGATACGGCGAAGGCTGATTTTTCGAAAATCCCCTCCCCGCGATGGCGAGCCGGAACCTACTCGCGACAACGTTCCTCCCCCCGTCCATCTGCCAACGACAGACGACCCTTCACCCGTAAGTGCGAGCGGCAGCTTCACGCTCTCTCGCGAATTGTCACCAGAGGCCGTCGATCGACTCAAACAACCAATTCGACCAACGTCAATCATGGGCCGCGCATTCCGACATCTGATTTCCGCGAGACTCGCTGCGACGACGCGTACTGGGCGCGCGAGCAGGGAGCAGACGGTGTCTGTTGCGGAGGCCCGTCAGAGGCTATACCAGTTAGTGGGCAACACCTGGGCGACTTCGACTATCGAGGACCGGCAGAATATGTGGCGGCGCCTCCATGCTTGGGCCACGCTTCGTGGGCTGGAGGTGAACCCGGATACGGCGTGCCTTTTTGTGGCAGCGACATCGGTGGAGCCCCAGGGCATGTTGGCGTATGCCAGGATGTTGTCAGCGATTTTTGGCCACTTGGGTACGGACAACCAGCCGCTGAAGGCTTTGGCGTCGTCCCTCCGTGGAGCGGGGGCGGCTATCCCGTTGACTCAGGCGGAGGCTATCCCCCGGGATACGCTGATCGGATGGGCGCTTCGCCAATCGCCGAGTATATGCCTCGCAGCCATGCTCGCGTGGAAGACGGCTTCGCGATGGAGCGAGGTGGCGGCTTTGAGCCGCGCGAACTTTGTCCTGGTGACGGATACGGAGGTCATCATCGACTGGAGCACACTCCGAAGGGGCGGAGGGGGAATCCGTACTCCAAGAGCCGGATGGTCGTCGTGACGGGTCCGCTGACGGAAGGCATCGCATCGTTGGTGCGCTCACTGGGGAGTTTCCGGAAGCTGGCGCAGGTGTCTACGGAGGGGCTGGTGAGTCTATGGAGAGCGGAGCCGGCCATGCGCCAGTACACGGCACACAGCATCAAGCGCGGATCAGGCGACTGTCCGATCGAACAACCGTAGATACCAGGGACTAGAAACGGGAGTTCCTCTCGTACAACTCCGTATTGCTGTCGGAATGCGCTGGCCCGATGGGCTCTCTCTCCATCAGTAGGGTAAAACCAACCTGTCTCACGACGGTCTACACCCTGCACACGTTCCCTGTTCGTGGGTGAACAATCCAACCCTTAGACAATTCTGCTTGTCTAGGTTAGGAAGAGCCGACATCGAAGGATCAAAAAGCAACGTCGCTATGAACGCTTGGCTGGAGAAGCGTGAGAACGTGGTGCTCGTTCTGCCAGAAGCAGCGGAAGGCGAGCGAGGACCCGCAACATCAACATCGACTTCAGCAGCGAAGGTCGGAAAGACGGCAGCAACGCCGGCGAAGAAGCGGCAATCGGACTCCGCGGCGCGGAGCCGGTAACAACAAGGCGCAAAGGACGCATCGACGTGCAATCGAAGGCAGCACGACCATCGCCCAGGCGCCGAGAAGAAGCAGAAGTCGACGCGCAACCGATGAACCTGGCCCCGAGCAAAAACCTCGAGGAAGACGAGCTAAAGAGGCGAAAGCATGACACACCACGTGCGAAGAGATAACCGCGCCGTCGGCGATGCGGATTATCGCTACAAATTATTTGCATTCTAACCCAAACGACAGGTCGCGATGGGCCGTCATGCACACGCGCGCACGGCGTCATTGTGAAAGGGATGGCGGTTAACGCTGCGACCTTGCACCGGATGACGAGTTCGATTTTCATAGCCCGTGGTACAACGCGCTGCCGCCCATACAGAACCAGCGCCGCCAGGACGCAGAAAAAAGGGGCCCAAAAAGAAGGAGAAAGTAAGCTGGAGACACTACTCGAAGAACACTTAGAATGCAGGGGGGTAAAACAAAAGTCGTGGGGGGGGAAATCTTAGTTTCGTGTTCAGGCGCTACTTGCCTCTCATGTGTTCGATGCTAACATCAAGTCTTCTTCGCGGAATGCAGAGTCTTATTTTCTGTTCTTTTCTTTCTTTCGTTGTCGACAACTTCTTTTT
The DNA here is from genome assembly GCA_030068145.1 of Diplonema papillatum. Classification (NCBI taxonomy): domain Eukaryota; phylum Euglenozoa; class Diplonemea; order Diplonemida; family Diplonemidae; genus Diplonema; species Diplonema papillatum. Next base: position 150,294 of record JAPJBO010000258.1, read on the forward strand.
TCTCCTTCTACTTTCTTTACCATGGTATTTTTGGACTTTCCGGTGCCGTAGAGTAGTTCTTCTTTCTCTATGCCGCCCACGTCGATGTTCGTTTAGCATTGAGTTCTTTTAAGTACATGAACCACATGGATTAGCATGCACTTCGTTTAGCAGCGGCTGCCGAATCCGCGGCACCGTGCCTTTGTGCGTCTGCTTCGCAGAAGAAGTGTGGGAAAGGAGTCCAGGACTCCGTGGTTTGAAACCATGTGGTATGGTTCCACTTCCTCCTCCCTTCGGCCCGGCTATGTTGGCAAGTAAACGCGTTTCCATCCGTTTTTTCCAGAACATGGAAACGGAAACGGAAACGGAAACGGCTCCTTGGTTTTGCAGGCTACCCACAAACCACGCTACCACCACCAGGGAATACTACACGGTGAGGTCCAGCCCCAGAAGTTGGAGTTAAAGAGGGTGCCCGAGTCACACCCGAAAAGCGGGTGTGACACCCGCTATTTTTACTCCAGCTTTAACCCCAGCTTCTGAGGCTGCTCACATCCCGCAGCAGCCCGGACAGGGTGCGTCAACTTGCAGCCAAAACCGAAAAGACTGTCGCGCATGCGGACCTTGTCGAGGAAGTTTACGAGGAGGTCTCCAGGCCCAATTCTCTGAGTGCTTGGTTGCCACCACTACGAAGGACCGCGCAGTTGGGGACTACTTCGGAGACAGCACCGTTTGCACAGATAAACTTGTTTTGCTGGCTCGTTGGGAAATAGTATAGCAGCCGTTTCCCAAATAAGGAAGCGCCGTTTCCTTGAAAGTATGGAAACGGAAACGGAAACGGAAACGGGAAACGTTTCCGTTTACTTGCCATCATAGCCCTAGGCATAGGTGGCGGGCGAGTCACGACTCGCCCCAGACTCGCCCTCGGGCCCTCGAGCCCCGAAACTCGCCTTTTTGACTCGCCCACTCGCCCCAGACTCGCCCTAGGGCCCTCGAGCCCCCAAACTCGCCTTTTGACTCGCCCACTTGCCCCAGACTCGCCCTAGGGCCCTCGAGCCCCCAAACTCGCCTTTTGACTCGCCCACTCGCCCCAGACTCGCCCTAGGGCCCTCGAGCCCCCAAACTCGCCTTTTGACTCGCCCACTCGCCCCAGACTCGCCCTAGGGCCCTCGAGCCCCCAAACTCGCCTTTTGACTCGCCCACTCGCCCCAGACTCGCCCTAGGGCCCTCGAGCCCCCAAACTCGCCTTTTGACTCGCCCACTCGCCCCAGACTCGCCCTAGGGCCCTCGAGCCCCCAAACTCGCCTTTTGACTCGCCCACTCGCCCCAGACTCGCCCTAGGGCCCTCGAGCCCCCAAACTCGCCTTTTGACTCGCCCACTCGCCCCAGACTCGCACTAGGGCCCCCAAACTCGCCTTTTGACTCGCCCACTCGCCCCAGACTCGCCCTAGGGCCCTCGAGCCCCCAAACTCGCCTTTTGACTCGCCCACTCGCCCCAGACTCGCCCTAGGGCCCTCGAGCCCCCAAACTCGCCTTTTGACTCGCCCACTCGCCCCAGACTCGCCCTAGGGCCCTCGAGCCCCCAAACTCGCCTTTTGACTCGCCCACTCGCCCCAGACTCGCCCTAGGGCCCTCGAGCCCCGAAACTCGCCTTTTGACTCGCCCACTCGCCCCAGACTCGCCCTAGGGCCCTCGAGCCCCCAAACTCGCCTTTTGACTCGCCCACTCGCCCCAGACTCGCACTAGGGCCCCCAAACTCGCCTTTTGACTCGCCCACTTGCCCCAGACTCGCCCTCGGGCCCTCGAGCCCCCAAACTCGCCTTTTGACTCGCCCACTCGCCCCAGACTCGCACTAGGGCCCCCGAACTCGCCTTTTGACTCGCCCACTCGCCCCAGACTCGCCCTAGGGCCCTCGAGCACCCAAACTCGCCTTTTGACTCGCCCACTCGACCCAGACTCGCCATAGGGCCCTCGAGCCCCCAAACTCGCCTTTTGACTCGCCCACTCGCCCCAGACGCCCCAGACTCGCCCCAGACTCGCCCTCCGACTCGCCCAACTCGCCCCAGACTCGCCCTCCGTGGACCATGGTGACACACGTCGAAGAGCGCACTCCGCCTCGATTCCGACCTGTTTCGCCGCTGCCACCGTGCTCATGAGCCCGAGGGGCTGCCGATCCTGTTACGGCGCATGAACACAAGTGCAGAGAAGGGGTAGGGGTGAGAAATGCTTGATGTTTTGGCAGAATACTGCCCAGCGTGCTGAAGGTCTCATGCCCTCACACAACCTCACACAATGCACATGTCGGGAGCTTCCAGGTCGTCACGTCGGCGTCGTTGTCGTCGTCATCAGCGACAAATGCGTCATCACCATGCATCTGCAGAAACAGTCGGCTGACGAATGTCTGCGGATCCATGGTGGCAGCGTATCTTCTCCATGGCGTTCGTCACCGAGAAGACGAAGACGCTGTCGACCCTGTCACGCTCAGCTGTGCGGCCAGCACCGCCGTGATGTGGGTCGACAGCGCGGGAAACTTCTCTGCTGCCGGTTCCCCCAACACGTGTTTCTCCACATAATGGGTTTTTTTTAGTACTAACAATCTTGTGGGTTGCCCTTCACTGTGTTGTGCAGGCTAAAAAGACGTAGGCAGCGTGTTTTGGTGATTGATCAGAATTCCTTACCTGAATACACACAGGGTAAATACAAGTGGGAAAACGATCAACCGGCACGCACAAATAAGCACCTGCTTTGTAGGAAATACTTGAGGAGGTGCAGCTGCAAAAGATCAAAGGAGGTAAATGTGCTGTAGCCCACACGAAACACATGGGTCGAATAATAACAGTTATTTGACACACGTCTAGTTGTCTAAAAACACTACCACTATTTGACCCTGCTACTGTTCGGCTACCCGGAACTTTTTTTATTATTCGGCAAATCGAATAATAACACAGTGTTATTATTCGACCCCCCCCCTTTACTGAGGGCGAGTGAAGGGCGAGTGACAGGGCGGGTGAAGACGAGTCTGGGGTGAGTCGTGACTCGCCCGCAACTACGGCGGGTTTGCGGGTTTGTCTTCGGGCATACCCCGTGAAAGCGTGGAGAGGGGGGTGTGCAGCGGAGACGCTTTGATAGCTCTTCGAAAAGGCAGCTTTTCGAAAAGGGTCGCACAGATCTCGGTAGCGTTTTCGAAAAGGGTCACGCATTGCTCGCTCTTCGACAAGGGTCGCACACTGATGTGGGGACAGCTGAGCCGGTTGAACGTCTCCAGATAGTAATTTGTTGCATTAGTGTGTGGGCCTTTGAAGCGTGGATGATGCCTCTCGCGCTGCTCCCCTTAAGGTTCCTGGCTCATGCCAAAGCGCCGCCGCCCGGGTTAAGGGGTTGCGGCATCAGGCGTGGGCCAGGGCCAGGGAGGCTGTTCGGAGGGGTCACCACCCACAAATTTGTTGCATTAGTGTGATTGTCAGGCCTTCGACTACCCTGAGCAACGCACTATCTCCAGATGTGACTATTTTTCCCACCGGCGACCACGAACGATTGGCCGAATTGCGACTCTCGGGCCTGCCGCAGACGTCTCGTCTTTTCGTCTTGTATGGACACAGTGTACACCAGCATCGGGTGGGGGGGTCATGAGGAATTCCTCACCCTCTTTTTTCGAGCCTCTTTTTTTTTTGAGGAATTCCTCGCACTTTTTCGTTAGCGGGAGCACTGCCAGCGCTTAGCACCAGAACTTAGCTTCGCCCGAACTTAGCATGTGCCCATTTTAGAGTGTAAGTCCACTTAGAGATCCGGGATTTTATAGTCTCCGGGTTACCGTTCGCCGTAAACTGATTTATTTAAGGTATCGTGTTCTAGTGTGCGTATCGTCCATCTGCGGTAGTGGCACACCCGCAAATCCAGTGTGAATCACCTGTTTTTGCGGGTGTCTAACTGGATTTCACACTGGATTTGCGGGTGTCCACTGGATTTCACACTGGATTTGCGGGTGGGGCACACTGGATTTGCGGGTGTCCACTGCCCAGGCGTGGAGTATATGCCGTTATCCCTGCCTTCTTTTTACGGCGGCAACCTGCGAAGTAATCTCCGCAGACAGCACAGGAGAAAAGGAGAGAGGGGAAAGGGATGAATTGAGGGGGGACTTATTACAAACGGACAAAAAAAAAAAAAAAAAGAAACCCCAAAGAGAACATGTTGATTGATGGGAACAGTAGCGGCGAGGGTTTTTTTTAGACTTTTTTAGAGTTAACCACTTCCGGACGAGCTACCACTGTAGTGGTAGTTGATTGACATTTCAATGATAACCCTCAGGATGGAATTGAAAGAAGATTAATTATCTGATAACTCTCGGCGACGTCGAAGGACACCGGACGAGAGCACCAGCTCAACTCCCTTGCAACGAAAGGCGAGAAATTTCTTACCCGGGCCGTCGACTTCCCAACGCGTAGTAAGCGCAGCTAACGTCGAGCAATAGTGCGACACCACGGCAACTGCCTTTTCTGTCAGAGGGAGTTGAGAGAAAATTAATTAAAGAAAGTTCGCGGGTGTCAATTTCACGGGTGAGAGGCCAAAGAATGGTCGAAAGTGGTCGCCGTTTGCTTTACTGGAAAGATCTGACACGAATCTTTGAGAAGTCCTTTACCGGGCGGAAATCCTGCTCTGAGCTCTCAGCGGATACCTGAGTTTTGCCATGGAGGCCCCGATTTCCCAAATTAACCATCCCCCCCTCTGTCCGTAAGTGGTTAAAGTTCGCTTGAAATTCCGGGGGGTTAGGGTCTCCGTGTGACCGTTTTTTCTGATATTGGAGGTAAAGGGGGGAGGTCGAATAATAACAGTTATTTGACGCGCGCCTGGTTGTCTACAAACACTATCACTCTTTGATCCTGCTACTGTTCGGCTGCCCGAAACCTTTTTTAGTATTCGACCCCCCCCTTTACCAGGGAAAGCCTCTTCGCTCTGCTGTTGGGGTCCTGATTGGCTTCTGTGGCTAGACTCGATCGTGTAGTAGCGTGAGACGATGCCAAGAGGAGGAGGATCCTTCGCGCCGGTCACCAGTCAGGTGGGGGCCTCCACACAGACAGTGCTCCGCTGTCCACACAGGCCGTGCCTTCGTTTGCCCGTCTTTTCTTTGCGAGTAATTATCTTTTTTCTTTGTTTAAGCAAGGCACCAGGGGAAGCCTGCTACACGGGAGCCAAGCTTCACGTGTTCGGCGGTACTGCAGAGCCACGGGCCTACGGATCAAGTGGCTACCGATTTCCCAAACTAAAGCATCAAGGCTTGGCGCACCTTGGGGCTTGGCGCTCGCGCTGAACACAAGCTCGTCGAGGCGGTCAGCCGCAGGGCAGAGCGGACGGGGTTGTGGCACTGTGCTGCCTCCGACTCAAGCTTTGCAAGCTGTGGTAGACCGTCACGTTCCTGGACCAGGAGCGGCCTTTTTCTTCTTTTTCTTCTTTTTTCTTTTCTTCTTCTTCTTTGTTTAAGCAAGGCACCAGGGGAAGCCTGCTACACGGGAGCCAAGCTTCACGTGTTCGGCGGTACTGCAGAGCCACGGGCCTACGGGTCAAGTGGCTACCGACTTACCAAACTAAAGCATCAAGGCATGGCGCACCTTGGGGCTTGGCGCTCGCGCTGAACACAAGCTCGTCGAGACGGCCAGCAGCAGGGCAGAGCGGACGGGGTTGTAGCACTGTGCTGCCTCCGACTCAAGCTTTGCAAGCTGTGGTTGACCGTCGCGTTCCTGGACCCGGAGCGGCCTTTTTCTCTTCTCTTTTTCTCTTATATTGGACAAAGCGCGCGAGTGTCGAAGGCAGATCCCAAACACGGAGGCAGTGTGCGCCGACAGCGTACCGCTGACGACACAGTGCTACACAAAGAAGGATCGTCCTCTAATCTTGCATAGTGAAAGTTCGCTATAGAACCCGGTAGTTCAAAGTGTCCGGGTGACCTTCGTCGAGTGGGTTATTTAAAAAATACTCGAGGGACTGCCTTGAGCTTACTTCGAAGGATGCCAGAGGGGGAGAACATGTGAAAACGGGTTTTTGCCTAGAGGCTTTTCGTGTTATTTTGCAATGAAACAATACAACGACAAAGTGGACTAAATAGCTGGTCAGATTCACCAAATAGCTGGTCATATTTGCTAAATAGCCGGTCGGATTCACTAAATAGCTGGTCAGAATCACTACATAGATGGTCAGACTCACTGAATTTCCAGAAGAATGACTGAATTTCCGCTTCACCACCCTGAAATGCAGATATACAGATGAAATGTCACTAAAAACAATGAACCGGTCTGCTTTTGCTGAACGCTTACGCCCGCCACCAAACCCAGATTTACCTGCGCGTTCGTGTGGGCTACAGCACTTTCACCACCCTTTTGACATTTCGCAACTGGCAGCCTCCTCAAGTATTTCATACAAAGGTGCACAAAAAAATACTCGACGTAGCTGCTTCGACTCCGAATGGAAGGGGGGAAATATAGAGGTAAGGGGCAAATACAATACAAACACAATCTGATTTGTTCTTCGCTTGCACCACCGTGTGTTGTTTTCTCACTCAGGACTTTGACCTGTTGTGTTTGTGTGATTGGTCGTGTAGGGGTGGACCCGCATGACCTCACGTCCGTTCAACACGTGGTTCGGTAGTTACAGCGCTTGGGATCCCTTCTGTTCTTTGTCGGGCAGCATCGTCGAGCATTTCCTTTCAAGCTGGCGCTTATGTAAAAAGAGGGCGGAAAAAATAGTGGGGCTTTCATTTTTTGTTTGTGCGCACGAGCGCCACTCACCCGCTTGGGCAAAGGTTCGTGTAGCACGGCCAACCACTAATTTCTAGTACCAACAACGCATTGTTAACACGCATACACACACAATAAAACGGGCTTTGAAAGCACATGGTTAGGTAGGCGTTAGAGCTTTTTCGCCACTGAATGGAGTCCAAAACGCCGTAGAAAGCGAAAAGATGGCACCGTAGCGATTTACCGATGCTTCTTCTTGGATCGTCTCTTCGTCACAAAGAGACGAACAAAAAGAGGGGGCTTGACAGAATGCCGGCAAACGTACAATGCCGTGTGCACGTGGGGTAATACGACCTGTGCACCTCCAAGATTTGAGGCTAAATGGGAACTTGGACCGAAGACTTGGGCCCAACCCAAAAATTGGACTCATAAATTTGGACCCAAAGAATTGGACCCAAAAAATTGGACCCAATAAAATTGGACTAAACTTGGAAGGGCTCAAGGTCACTGTCACCCTGGAAGCCTTCTTCTGGGCACAAAACCCCCTTCAGTTTCGAGGTCCCCTGTTGGTCGCGTAGGTCATGTACCCAACGTGTGGTGAGGAGGGGGGGAATCATAGTTTAGTGTTTGAACAGAATCTTATGTTCGATGCTAGCATCAAGTCTTCTTCGCGGAAATGCAGAGCTTTGCTTTCTCTCCCTCGCTTGGGGGAAAATCCTAGTTTAATGTTTAGGCAGAACACTGCGAGGGATGGCGCTAAGTTTGTTGGTTGCTGAAAAAGAGGGACAAAGCGGATAGACAGGCGGCGTCTCATCGGCGCTGTGGGCAAGGAGCGTTTCGGTGCGTAAGGAGGTGGCGTCCTCTCAACCAGTACCGTCCCTTTCGTGGAACCCGCTCTTCACGGTGCACCACGGTCACGACAAGTTTCGGACCTTCGACCAGTGGGGTTTCATGCAGAACTTTGGTCGCTTTTTTTGGTGGGCCCCCCACCCCGACTCTTCCACAGGAATCGGGCTGAGTATTGAGTTCTGTGAAGTGCAAGTGCCATGAACGCAAGCGAGCGCCACGGCACCAAATTGCATCCAACAAAATTGCAAAATACGCTTTTGCAACCAGTTCGCACCCAGCGGCACAAGCGTGTTCTCGGCAAGAACACGCGTGTGCAGCCACAATTTGGACGGAGACGTCAAAGTTCTGTTACTCTGAGAGGTGCACACGTGTGATCTCGGCCAGAACACGCTTGTGCATCCACCTGACTAAAATGGAAAAAACGTCCAGCTGCCGGGATTGAACCCGGGTCTACGGCTGAGTACGGGGAGTTTCTGAGAACTTGTTGCCTCTCAGGAGTGCTATACAGCTTGCCTGCCTCATGCTCTTCCGCACTTACTTACTGGTCAAAATGGTGACTGGTGCTACTAGTTTGTGGGTGGGCCTTTTGAAGCGTGGATGATGCCTCGCCAAAGCGCCGCCGCCCGGGTTAAGGGGTTGCGGCATCAGGCGTGCGCCAGGGCTGCTCGGAGGGGTCACCACCTACGACTGACTGGTGCTACTGATTTGTGTGGGCCTTTGAAGCGTGGATGATGCCTCGCCAAAGCGCCGCCGCCCGGGTTAAGGGGTTGCGGCATCAGGCGTGCGCCAGGGCTGTTCGGAGGGGTCACCACCTACGACTGACTGGTGCTACTGATTTGTGTGGGCCTTTGAAGCGTGGATGATGCCTCGCCAAAGCGCCGCCGCCCGGGTTAAGGGGTTGCGGCATCAGGCGTGCGCAAGGGCTGTTCGGAGGGGTCACCACCTACGACTGACTGGTGCTACTAGTTTGAACTTGGTGGTGCAGCATCTAAGAAATCGCCTGGTTCCCGTCCATCTTGCATTCTAACTGTGGCCGACGAAGAGAGTTGAAGTATGGCTAAAGATAAAGTGGCTGGTCTGGAGTGTACTCTGGCTAGGTGTGCCGCTGCCGTTCTGTCCGTCGCAGGATGGCTTCTTTGAACCCCGGCTGCATCCAAGCAGTGCAGGCCACACGCCTCACGAAAGAGGCAGTTCTGGCTGCGCGCCTTTGCAAACGCTCGTGCCATACAGGAGTCTTCCGTGCCGCTGGAGGATCCGGCGTCCCCGAACGGTTTTGCGAGCTCATTCTACCGAATAGAACGCGACCGGCGGGGACGTGGGAAACAGCTTGTACTCTCTCTGTGTGTGGGTGATGGCGTGGGACTGTTTCTCATGCAAAGCCGGGGGGGGGTTTGTTTTAGAGCGAAAGTTCGCTTGAAACACCGGAGTTTTGAAGTCTCCGGGTGACCTTCTCGTCAATATGGGAAGATATCCTTTGTGCTCTGAGTGTCGTAAGAGTGGTGGTTACACGAGGTAAGAGAATCGGTGGGTACCTTGTCGGGGTGATTGCAAGAACGTGCTTGGAATGGGTATTGCTCTACACCGCACTGGTCCCGTCTGCGCCGTGTTTCGGTCCTTTAAGCCACGGACACATAAGGCGAACCATCATCAGCGTGGAACCTGAGTGTCTGCAGACAGGACTGCGGTGTGAGTCTGGTTTGTCAGGCGGCTGTTCGTAGCTCGTCATAGCCAGGACCACCCGTGCTACAAGAGCACAGACGAATCCGTCACGAGGAGGGGTCTCGGGCCTTATTTTTTTACATAGCGCCAGCTTGAAAGGAAATGCTCGACGATGCTGCCCGACAAAGAACCGAAGGGATCCCAAGTGCTGTAACTACCGAACCGCGTGTTGAACGGACGTGAGGTCATGCGGGTCTACCCCTACACGACAAATCACACAAACACAACAGGTCAAAAAAATCCTGAGTGAGAAAACAACACACGGAGGTACACCACGGCATGGCAAACCATGGCGTTGTCCTATACTGTGGCCGACGCCCTTTTTATCCCGGTGGCGGACATATGGCGGCATGGCAAACCATAAAATACTCGACGCAGCTGCTTCGACTCCGAATGGAAGGGGGGAAATACAGAGGTAAGGGGCAAATACAATACAAACACAATCTGATTTGTTCTTCGCTTACACATGGGGTGCGCTTGAAAGTTCTTAGTAAGTTCATGGGGAGTTGAGTTTTCTACTGCGGATCACACAAGTCTCCTCAACCACGAGCCAGTAGTGCGTGTACGCGCGTGCATATTCCCACGTTTGACTACGTCCATCACATGAGTCGTTCAGATGTGGATGGGTACCTACCGTTGGTCAGTGCCTCACTTTACAGCTCATCCTTCACCACGAGAGCACTTTTTTTTCGTTTTGATGTTCCATTCAACATAATTATGTGACATGTTCCGGACCTCAGTACATTATGCGCAAGATCACCTTCTGGCTAACCTTTTGCACTTCCTTCGTTTACCTGCATCACCAGTGCTTTTTTCACATTACGCGCAGGCGATCTTTTCTGAAGCACAGCCTGCGTTCCTTTCCTTTGTCAAAAAATCGGGTGTGGTGCATTCCCGCTGCACAGGCCACACATCAGCATCGTTCTCTCAGCATGCCTTGAAAATTCTTATGACCCGGAAAGTCGACCACAATGGCGAAGTGCGTGGTGCATGTATTACGTGCATGCAGCCAACACAAGGTCGTCGGCATCACCCATTACTAGGTTTGGGGAAAGGCGCGAGCGGTGAGACGGACGGGATCGATCGATCAACGAGCTTCCAACAACGCCGACCAATTAACTCTATAACAACCCCCACCCCGACAAGGTACCCACCGGGCGAAACTCAGGGCGAGTGCCCTGAGTGTTTTAACTGATTGCTCAGACACGGTTGTAGGGGCCTTTCCCCCCTCCCCATGCCGGACATTGTCCACCAAAGTCCAACTGACACGTTCCCATTCTAACCCAAAACCTATGGAATCGACCTCAGTGAAACTCTAAAAGAGGCGACACACCTCCTTAATAGTGGCGCAGGATGCGAGAAAGCTTGGCACCGGCATCGATGAAGTGAGAAGGTCCTGTGGGTTTGATTACATACATACATACATCAGGGCTGCCGAGGAAATACGGGACTCTCACCCTCTGTGGATACCCCATTTCAGGAGACTTACCTCGACGCCAGTTGAGTCCCCAAGCAGCTTGCGCCACATTCCGGATATCCGTAGAACACCAGAGGGATACCTGCCGATTAGCTCAGCATTCCCAAACTGAGCGACTCGTGCTAGCAAGGAGTTAACCAACATGGCTCGTCGGATTGGCCCCGTGACACCCTTCATTGCGTTTATTGTGGTTTAGAGGTTCGGTGTTTATAAGTAGCTGGATTTCGTGATTTACCTACTCTTTGCTTCTGTGCGTATGTGGCGTAACCTGTTGATAGTAGGATTTTCCACCTGCCACGCGACTTTTCCGCACGCTCGTTGCACACTGGAGGGCTACACTGGAGGGCTACACTGGAGGGCTACACTGGAGGGCTACACTGGAGGGCTGCTACACTGGAGGGCTACACTGGAGGGCTACACTGGAGGGCTACACTGGAGGGCTACACTGGAGGGCTACACTGGAGGGCTACACTGGAGGGCTACACTGGAGGGCTACACTGGAGGGCTACACTGGAGGGCTACACTGGAGGGCTACACTGGAGGGCTACACTGGAGGGCTACACTGGAGGGCTACACTGGAGGGCTACACTGGAGGGCTACACTGGAGGGCTACACTGGAGGGCTACACTGGAGGGCTACACTGGAGGGCTACACTGGAGGGCTACACTGGAGGGCTACACTGGAGGGCTACACTGGAGGGCTACACTGGAGGGCTACACTGGAGGGCTACACTGGAGGGCTACACTGGAGGGCTACACTGGAGGGCTACACTGGAGGGCTACACTGGAGGGCTACACTGGAGGGCTACACTGGAGGGCTACACTGGAGGGCTACACTGGAGGGCTACACTGGAGGGCTACACTGGAGGGCTACACTGGAGGGCTACACTGGAGGGCTACACTGGAGGGCTACACTGGAGGGCTACACTGGAGGGCTACACTGGAGGGCTACACTGGAGGGCTACACTGGAGGGCTACACTGGAGGGCTACACTGGAGGGCTACACTGGAGGGCTACACTGGAGGGCTACACTGGAGGGCTACACTGGAGGGCTACACTGGAGGGCTACACTGGAGGGCTACACTGGAGGGCTACACTGGAGGGCTACACTGGAGGGCTACACTGGAGGGCTACACTGGAGGGCTACACTGGAGGGCTACACTGGAGGGCTACACTGGAGGGCTACACTGGAGGGCTACACTGGAGGGCTACACTGGAGGGCTACACTGGAGGGCTACACTGGAGGGCTACACTGGAGGGCTACACTGGAGGGCTACACTGGAGGGCTACACTGGAGGGCTACACTGGAGGGCTACACTGGAGGGCTACACTGGAGGGCTACACTGGAGGGCTACACTGGAGGGCTACACTGGAGGGCTACACTGGAGGGCTACACTGGAGGGCTACACTGGAGGGCTACACTGGAGGGCTACACTGGAGGGCTACACTGGAGGGCTACACTGGAGGGCTACACTGGAGGGCTACACTGGAGGGCTACACTGGAGGGCTACACTGGAGGGCTACACTGGAGGGCTACACTGGAGGGCTACACTGGAGGGCTACACTGGAGGGCTACACTGGAGGGCTACACTGGAGGGCTACACTGGAGGGCTACACTGGAGGGCTACACTGGAGGGCTACACTGGAGGGCTACACTGGAGGGCTACACTGGAGGGCTACACTGGAGGGCTACACTGGAGGGCTACACTGGAGGGCTACACTGGAGGGCTACACTGGAGGGCTACACTGGAGGGCTACACTGGAGGGCTACACTGGAGGGCTACACTGGAGGGCTACACTGGAGGGCTACACTGGAGGGCTACACTGGAGGGCTACACTGGAGGGCTACACTGGTGGGCTACACTGGAGGGCTACTCTGGAGGGCTACACTGGAGGGCTACGGAGGGCTACACTGGAGGGCTACACTGGAGGGCTACACTGGAGGGCTACTTTTCTCGCACTGTAGCTACTTTTCTCCGCACGGTAGCCATTTTGTGTTTTCCAGTGCAAACAAAAGGGGTGGGGGCAGGTTCTAAAGCAGACATCCTTTCCTTTCTGGTCATAATCATTGTGCAGAAATGCGTAGATTTTGGACAATAAAGGAGGGAAAAAACGAACCTCGGTGATCTTCCGAACACGGAACAGGGTGGCGTCATGAGCAACGCACTTGTCGTAGTCCGGCACCAGGAGCCCGTTGAGCGGGTTCGTGTTGAGGGAAAACGGCGAGTTTTCGACGAGCACGCGCTCCGCCTCGCGGCCGAGGAACCGGATGTGCAATAAACAGGCTACATGTAGGTTAGACTTAGGCTAAGTTGCAGGCTAAATATATGAGTCGATGCCAAAAGGGGGGGGGGGGGTTTGGGCGGAAAAATCCCCGCATAGTTCACCAGGGTCTGACGGGTACTGAGGCCCCATACTCTTCCTAAAACATGATTCTGCGTTCAAATACGCCCTCAGAAGCCTCCGGAGAGCCTTCTATGATGTCCCAAATGCGATTCTATGGGTTTTTAGGGGGTCCCCGTCTGCTGGCCGTAAACCGCCATAGAAGACACATATGCAACCTGAGGCTGGGTCGCTCCTCGGAGCAAATTCCCGGCCTAAACACACGTTTTCGGCGTTCTCTATCACTCTCCAGGTGCATTCGACCCTCGGACTTCATAAATTATCTCGCTTACAGGTGTTCCGGGGTGTGCAAAAACAAGGCGAATGGACCCTACAGACCGTACCACGCCCTGCCTGTCTATACAGGCTTTGGGGTCGAATTGCGCCGCCTTGGCGCCGTATGCACCGTTTTGGTCTCGTTTGTGCTGCTTTGGGATCCACTAAGAACTCTGGTCTGATTTGCGGGACGCTTTGCTCGGTTTTGGCGCCCACTTTCACCGTTCAAAGTGCATCCAGTGGTGCAGACTTTGCGCCGAAGCTGGAGAGGAAGCGACCCAGTAGGCGCCACTCCACCGTGAGCGGGTGTCGGAACAGGACTCAAACTGTGACCCAGGTGATACTGCCGACCATGGCGGGTGTGTGCGCCACACAGTTTGTCTGACCAAGCTCACTGCACAGAGAGAGCTTGCCACACATCCCTCGGGTCATGTGCCGCCTGTGCAAAGTCATCCAGCAGAAGCACTTTGCAGCCGTGGGTGAGAAAGATGCCAGAAGGGAAGACATTGCCAGGAAAGCTCTGAAAGCCTGCCCTGAAAGCGGTGAAGCCTGCTTCAAAATCATGAAGTGAACGCGTCGTAGTCAACCGCTTCGACGACGATTGAGAACGGCTGATGATCGGCTGTTACTTAACGTGACCTCTTCGCTTACAACGCTTGTCCTACTTCGTTCACCAAGCCTTGCAGAATCACCAGAATAGCATAAAATGATGCAGGTAGAAGCCTGAACAGGCCTTAGAACAGTGAAAGTGGGCGCCAAAACCGAGGAAAGCGTCCCGCAAATCAGACCAGAGTTCTTAGTGGACCCCAAAGCAGCACAAACGAAGCCCGAAACGGTGCATATGGCGCCAAAGCCGGTGCAATTTGACCCCAAAGCCTGTACAGACAGGCAGGGCGTAGTTCGGTCTGTCCCCAATGCAGGGGGCCATTCTCCTTATCTTTGCACGTCCCGGAACACCTGTGAGTGAAAGAAACCACGAAGCCCGAGGGTCGAATGCTCCTGGAGAGTGCTAGAGAACGCCGAAAACGTGTGTTTGGGCTGGAATCTTGCTCAGAGAAGCGACCCAGTATCAGGTTGCATATGTGTCTTCTATGGCGGTTTACGGCCAGCAGCGGGGGGACCCCCTAAAAACCCACAAAATCGCATTTGGGACATCATAGAAGGCTCTCCGGAGGCTTCTGAGGGCGTATTTGAACGCAGAACTATGTTTTAGGAAGAGTATGGGGCCTCAGTACCCGTCAGACCCTGGTGAACTATGCCGGGATTTTTCCGCCCAAACCCCCCCCCCCCCTTTTGGCATCGTACCATATGCACATCTAAGGCTAAGATGTACGCTAAATGTAACCTGATTTCTAGGTTAAACTTCGGCAAATAATAGGCTATAGACAACTAGACATGCTTGTAGATGCGGGTACTATTCTCTGTTCTAGAAATGCGTAAACTTTGGACAATGAAGGAGGGAAAAAAACGAACCTCGATGATCTTCCGAACACGGAACAGGGTGGCGTCGTGAGCAACGCACTTGTCGTAGTCCGGCACCAGGAGCCCGTTGAGCGGGTTCGTGTTGAGGGAAAACAGCGAGTTTTCGACGACGAGCACGCGCTCCGCCTCGCGGCCGAGGAACCGGATGTCCTTCGTGAACGACGTCCACGAGAACCACCGGCGGTCCCTCGCGATGACGTGCGCGAACGATCCGGCGTCGATGCCCGCGGAGGCCAGGGCAATCCTCGTGGCCGCCTTGGTGCTGGCTGTCCACAGCAGCACTTCGCACCGGCCCGCCAGCGCCGCGCACACAAGCAATATACAGGCTACATGTAGGTCAGACTTAGGCTCATTTGTAGGCTGAAAATAAGCACATCTTAGCTAAGTCGTAGGCTAAGTACAGCCTGATTTCTTGGTTTAAAATATAGGCAAATATTAGGCTAATCGCACTTGTAGACAGCGAGACATGCTTGTTGATGGCCTAAGAGGCGGGTACTACCGTTTGCAAATAGTTTCGCTCTCTTCTTCTAGGTCGTAATCATTGTGCAGAAATGCGTAAATCTTAGACAGAAAAAGAGGGGAAAACGAACCTCGATGATCTTCCGAACACGGAACAGGGTGGCGTCATGAGCAACGCACTTGTCGTAGTCCGGCACCAGGAGCCCGTTGAGCGGGTTCGTGTTGAGGGAAAACGGCGAGTTTTCGACGACGAGCACGCGCTCCGCCTCGCGGCCGAGGAACCGGATGTCCTTCGTGAACGACGTCCACGAAAACCACCGGCGGTCCCTCGCGATGACGTGCGCGAACGATCCGGCGTCGATGCCCGCGGAGGCCAGGGCAATCCTCGTGGCCGCCTTGGTGCTGGCTGTCCACAGCAGCACTTCGCAACGGCCCGCCAGCGCCGCACACACAAGCAATATACAGGCTACATGTCGGTCAGACTTAGGCTCATTTGTAGGCTGAAAATATGCAGATCTTAGCTAAGTCGTAGGCTAAGTACAGCCTGATTTCTAGGATAAAAATATAGGCAAATATTAGGCTAATCACACTTGTAGACAGCGAAACATGCTTGTTGATGGCCTAAGAGGCGGGTACTATCGTTTGCAAATAGTTTCACTCTCTTCTTCTAGGTCATAATCATTGTGCAGAAATGCGTAAATTTTGTTTGTGCGCACTAGCGGCTTTTCACCTGATTTGGTGAGTTGCTTTTAGTACGCTGCCAACTACTTGTAATTTGTAGTACCAGCAATGCATTGTTAACACAAAAAAGAGGGGAAAACGAACCTCGATGATCTTCCGAACACGGAACAGGGTGGCGTCGTGAGCAACGCACTTGTCGTAGTCCGGCACCAGGAGCCCGTTGAGCGGGTTCGTGTTGAGGGAAAACGGCGAGTTTTCGACGACGAGCACGCGCTCCGCCTCGCGGCCGAGGAACCGGATGTCCTTCGTGAACGACGTCCACGAGAACCATCGGCGGTCCCTCGCGATGACGTGCGCGAACGATCCGGCGTCGATGCCCGCGGAGGCCAGGGCAATCCTCGTGGCCGCCTTCGTGCTGGCTGTCCACAGCAGCACTTCGCACCGGCCCGCCAGCGCCGCGCACACAAGCAATATACAGGCTACATGTAGGTCAGACTTAGGCTCATTTGTAGGCTGAAAATAAGCACATCTTAGCTAAGTCGTAGGCTAAGTACAGCCTGATTTCTAGGATAAAAAATATAGGCAAATATTAGGCTAATCGCACTTGTAGACAGCGAAACATGCTTGTTGATGGCCTAAGAGGCGGGTACTATCGTTTGCAAATAGTTTCGCTCTCTTCTTCTAGGTCATAATCATTGTGCAGAAATGCGTAAATCTTAGACAGAAAAAGAGGGGAAAACGAACCTCGATGATCTTCCGAACACGGAACAGGGTGGCGTCGTGAGCAACGCACTTGTCGTAGTCCGGCACCAGGAGCCCGTTGAGCGGGTTCGTGTTGAGGGAAAACGGCGAGTTTTCGACGACGAGCACGCGCTCCGCCTCGCGGCCGAGGAACCGGATGTCCTTCGTGAACGACGTCCACGAGAACCACCGGCGGTCCCTCGCGATGACGTGCGCGAACGATCCGGCGTCGATGCCCGCGGAGGCCAGGGCAATCCTCGTGGCCGCCTTGGTGCTGGCTGTCCACAGCAGCACTTCGCACCGGCCCGCCAGCGCCGCACACACAAGCAATATACAGGCTACATGTAGGTCAGACTTATAGGCTCATTTGTAGGCTGAAAATATGCAGATCTTAGCTAAGTCGTAGGCTAAGTACAGCCTGATTTCTAGGATAAAAATATAGGCAAATATTAGGCTAATCACACTTGTAGACAGCGAAACATGCTTGTGATGGCCTAAGAGGCGGGTACTATCGTTTGCAAATAGTTTCGCTCTCTTCTTCTAGGTCATAATCATTGTGCAGAAATGCGTAAATCATAGACAGAAAAAGAGGGGAAAACGAACCTCGATGATCTTCCGAACACGGAACAGGGTGGCGTCGTGAGCAACGCACTTGTCGTAGTCCGGCACCAGGAGCCCGTTGAGCGGGTTCGTGTTGAGGGAAAACGGCGAGTTTTCGACGACGAGCACGCGCTCCGCCTCGCGGCCGAGGAACCGGATGTCCTTCGTGAACGACGTCCACGAGAACCATCGGCGGTCCCTCGCGATGACGTGCGCGAACGATCCGGCGTCGATGCCCGCGGAGGCCAGGGCAATCCTCGTGGCCGCCTTGGTGCTGGCTGTCCACAGCAGCACTTCGCACCGGCCCGCCAGCGATCTAACCAACTCGCTGGCCCCAGGCCGTGCGTGCGCGATTCCGAGGCTCTGGTGGAACAAAAGCGTCTCGTCCATGTCGAACACGACGGTGTAGCAGCCTTCGAACTGCTCGTGCAGCGGCGGGATCAACGGCACTCCCTTCTTGAGGTGCCCCGCTGGGCCCAGCCGCTTCGCCTTCCCCTTCCCCTTCGCCGCCGCCCCTGCCCCGGCGGCGGCCTTGAGCTTTTTCGCGGGTTTCCGCGGGATCCCGATGCCGGCCGACGCACGTTGGTCGTCGTCAGCGGGGGGGCTCCCGGACAGGGCGAAGAGGGATGCGGTGGTGGGGCTAATGGGGGGGGTTGGCGGCGTCGGCGTCATTACGACCAGCTGCGGCGGCGGCGTCGAGCGCTGGTGGGGTGGCAGAAACGACGGGGGCAGCAGGCTCTGCGGCAGGGGGAGGGCGTGCGAGGATGGCGGTGCCGGCGGCGGAGCCGGCCTGCCGTGGTTTCCGTCGCTGGCGCGCGACTTCGGCGGGTGGCCGCCGCGCGGAGACTTTCGCGGCTTCCCGGGCCTCTCGGCGCTGGGGCTCCTGGCCAGCTGGCTTTGCTGCTGCTGGTTGTGGCTCTGCTGCTGGTTGTGGCTCTGCTGCTGGTTGTGGCTCTGCTGCTGGTTGTGGTGGTTTTGGCTCTGCTGCTGGTTGTGGCTCTGCTGCTGGTTGTGGCTCTGCTGCTGGTTGTGGCTCTGCTGCTGGTTGTGGCTCTGCTGCTGGTTCTGGCTATGGCTCTGCTGGAGGCCCGCTCTGCTTGCAGTCGGCGCCGTGTCGTACACGGCGCCGACGCCGCGGCTCCGCTTCGCCGCCGCGGCCGAGCCCGCGCTGTTCGGCGGCCTCCAAGAAGAAGCAGAAGGAGGAGGAGAAGACGAAGGAGAGCAGCAAGCGGCGGCGGAAGAAACCGAAGGCGCGGCCGCCGGCGAACGGTCGGCGGCGCCGTCTTCCCCTCCGGCTGAGGGGGGAGCTTCAAAACGCTGGGTCCCCCGTTCCAACGCGCGCACCGCCATCGGAGAAGCCGGCAGCGGCACCGAACGAGCAGCCGCCGCCCGCCGCGGCGTGGCCTGCTGCTGCTGCTGCTGCTGCTGCTGCGGGTGCTCTTCTTGCGCACGGTGGTGCCGCTGGTGCTCCGGTTGCTGCCGCTGCTCCTCTCGCTGCTGTTGCCGCTGCTGGGACTGTTCTTGCGGATGCTCCGGTTGCTGCTGCTGCTCCTCTTGCTGCTGCTGGAATTGTTCTTGCGGATGCTGCTGCTGCTGCTGCTGCTGGTGCTCTGGTTGTTGCTGCTGCACCTGCTGCTGTTGCTGTTGTTGCTGCTGCTGGAACTGTTCTTGCGGGTGCTGCTGCGGCTGCTGGTGTTCCGGTTGCTGCTGCTGCTGCTGCTGCTGCTCCTGCTGCTGTTGTTGTTGCCGCTCTTGGAATTGTTCTTGCGGGTGCTGCTGCTGCTGCTGCTGCTGCTGGTGTTCTGGTTGCTGCTGCTGCTGCTGCTGCTGCTGCTCGAAGGCGGCGGTGGCGGCGGCCGCCTCCTCCCCGTCGAGCAGGCCGCCCGCACCAGCAGCAGCAGCAGCAGCAGCAGCAGCAGCAGGTGGCGGCGGCGGCGGCAACGGAAGCGGCGGCGGCGGCAGGATCCCGTTCGGGTCCCTGTGGCGGCCGTCCGCAGCAGCGGCGTCGGGAGGGAGGGGCTGCGTCCGATCGTGCTCCGAGTACTGCTCCTGCTGCTGCTGCTGCTGCTGTGGTTGTGGTTGTGGTTGCCGGCTGCCGCCGCGAGGCGACCCTTTGGCGGCGGTTTGCTGCTGCTGCTGCGCGCGGCCGGCCCGGACGTCCCCTCGTGGGCTCCTGCTGCCGCTGCGGCCCGGGGAGCGCGGTGAGTCCTTCCCTTGTTGCTGCCGCAGCTGCTGCTGCTGCTGCTGCTTCTGCCGCTGCTGGGGAACCTTGTTGCTGGTTTTGCTGCTGCTGCTGTCGTTGGTGTTGTTGTTGTTGTTGTTTTTGCTGTTGCTGTTGGCGTCGTTGGTGTTGTTGCTGTTGTTGTTGTTGTTGTTGTTGTTGTTGTTGTTATTGTTGTTGTTGTTGTTGTTGTTGTTGTTGTTGTTGTTGCTGCTTTTGCTGGTTGCGTTGTCGCTGCCGTCGCCGCAGTCGGCGGAAGCAGCAGGCCCGTCTCCTGCCTTCTGCTGCTGCTGCTGCTGGGGGGTTGCGCCGCCGCCGGCCGCCGCCTCCGGCGAGGGATCCCGCGCCTTGCGGGGCTTCCCGTTGCTGCGGAGGCTCTGGCTGCGGCTGACCGCAGCCGTCTGCTTCGCCGGGCCGTGGCTGAGGGGCAGGTAGTGGTGGTGGTGGTGGTGGTGGTGGTTGCTGCCGAGGGTCTGTGCCGGCAGCCTTTCCGACGACGTTTTCAGGCTCTGGCAGCGGGTCACCGCGTTTGCCGCCGCGGGCGCCGCCTTCGGGGCCCTGTGCCGGTGCGAGCTGTCGGCGGGCGACGGAGAAGAAGCGGAGGTGTGGCGGCTGGAGGCGGCGGCGTGGGAAGCCGCGGGAAAGGGTCCCAGCCGTCCCCCTGCTGCCGCCCCTGGGCTGGCGCCTCGGGCGCTCGCCATGGGGGTCCTCGCCGTCTGCGGCGCGCTGTGCGTGGCGTCGTCGAACGGTCCGCTGGTTTTCCGCGCGAGCTCCATCAGCCTCGCGGTTACTGACCCAGCGACGCTGCTGGCTGTGTGTTCCCGCCTGTTGCTGTTGTTGTTGCTGTTGCTGTTGCTGTTGCTGTTGCACGCGGAGGAAGGGTGGGGCGGGTGGTTCGGTCTCCCGTTGCCGGTTGCCGCTGGCTTTCGGTTGCCGGGCTTCGTCGGCGAGGGGTGCCGCGCCTCGCTGCCCGGCCGCTGCGGCGGCTGCCGCTTCGTCTTCGAAGAGTGCGACCGTGACACCGCCGCCGTTGCTGCCGTTGCTGACGCCGCCGCCGCCGCCGCAGCCGCGTTTGCCGCAGCACCGGCGGCGGCCGGCGCCCGCCGCACCTTCGACGACCCTTGCCGCGCGAACGCGTCGAACGCCTTCGCCCGGGCCGGGGCGCCGCCGCCGCTGCCGTTGCGGTGGCTGTCGGTGTTGTTGTTGGTGCCGCCGTTGCCGCTGATTTTGCTGCTGCTGCTGTTGTTGTTGTTGTTGTTGTTGTTGTTGTTGTTGTTGTTGTTGTTGTTGTTGTTGTTGTTGTTGTTGTTGTTGTTGTTGTTGCTGTTGTTGTTGTTGCCGCTGCTGTTGCTTTTACTGCAGGCGTCGTTGTTGCCGCCGTTGCCGCTGACTTTGCTGTTGTTGTTGTTGTTGTTGCCGCTGTCGTCGTTGTTGTTGCCGCTGCTGGTTCGTTTGCCGCCGCCGCCGCCGCCGCCGCCTACGCCGCTTTGGTCGTTCCCTTCGTCGGCGACGTCCGACGACAGCTGCCGCAGGCGCTGCTTCGCAACCCACGCGATGCGCCGCTGCGTCTTCTGCTGCAGCTCCGCCGGCACCAACAACTCACCCATCGGGACCTCCTCCCCGCCCCCGCCTGCATCTGCGCCAGGCTCGTCCGACCGGGGGCCACCCACAGGTTTGACAGGCGCTTTGTGCATAGTTCCGCGGGAAGAGCCGACTGGGCTGGTTTGGCAGTCCGTCGGCGGCGGGATCGGGAGGAAGGGAGACGGCGCCTCGGAGTGCCGTGTCGCGTGCGCCGAGCTCTCGGCGTGCGGCGAAGACAGGTGGAAGTCGCGAGCTGGCGAGGGAGAGGCCACGGGGAGGCTGCGGTAGCCGGGGGTCGCGTGCTCGGAGCCGTCTCGGGGGCTGCCTTCTCTGACGGGACTGCCGCCGCCGCCGCCGCCGCCGCCGCCGCCCGGGATCACGGTGTTGCACGGCAGCGTGATCAGCCCCGGGTGGTACCTCTCCGGCGTCGGCAGCGGGTCTTCGTAGCTCTCGCGCCGGTCGCCGCCGCGCCGACTCGCTCCGAACGACGCGCGCCGGCCGCCGCCCGCTGCGTCTTTCTTCGCGCCCAGCAGCACCCTCGGCGTCACCACGGTGACACCTGCCGCCAGGTTGTTGTTGTTGTTGTTGTTGTTGTTGTTACAGCCGCTGTCGTTGTTGGTGTCCCTGCTGTTATAGTTGTTGTAGTCGGCGTCGGTGTTGCTGCTGTTGTTGTTGTTGCCGCTGCTGCCGTTGTTGTTGTTGTTGTTGTTGTTGTTGTTGTTGTTGCTGCTGCTGGAATTCTTGCGGCCGTCGGCGGCGTTGATGCTGCTGCTGCCGCCTTTGGGGCTGGCGGGGGGTTCGCGCAGCTTTTTCGAAGAACCGGCGTTGTTGTTGATGTTGTTGTTGCCCGGCGAAGCGGAGCGGCCTCCTACGCGCTCGGCGTCCGCCGCCCGTTGGTGGCTTGTCCTCGGAGAAGGCGACCGTGACTTGGCGGCTGGGGGTGAGGCGCCGCGGCCGACGATGGTGCTGGGCTTCCCGCGCCTGCTGGTCACCGCGGGGCTCGCGGCCGTGGCGTCGAGGAACGGCTTCGCCACCGGCGCCGCCAGGTCCGTCGAGCTTCTCCTCCGCAAGCCGACGTGCGGGCCGGACGCCGTGCTTTTGCTCTGCGAATGGCTCCGCGGGCTGCCCGAGACGGCGGACGCAGCGGACGCCTGCCTGGCCACCTTCTCCTTCTTCCGCCCCGACTTGTCCGGCATTGTCGGTGTGGGTGGTACTTTGAGTTCTTCACCACCCCCACCTCCACAGGGTGGGGGGGAAAGAGAGGCCTTCTTGGATCCCTCGGCTACCGACGCAACTCGATTTCGGCCCCACCCGACGGCCCCCCACCTTTGTGATGTATTGGACTTGCTTACAGATTGCGCTTGAAATTCGGGGATCTTCAAGCGATTAGCGAAATGGGTGGTTTTTACCCATAAGGACGGGGAGAAAGAAAATATTTGAGAGAGAGAGAGAGAGAGACGAGTTAGAGTGCAGGGACCATCTCTCCGAGGAGTATCCGGTCGCCCCACTACTATCCCGTACTACTACGGCGGGCGCAAGTCGTTGCGCCGTGGGCGCGGAGCGAGCCGTGGCCCTGTCAAAGATGATTGTTGCACCGATGGTGGCGCAGCCGGGGGCGTTCTGACTGGCGGACGAGACCGCCTGGCAGGCGTGTGTTGACACGTTGTTTCGCGGGCTCTCCTCCTTTTGGCAATAGCCCGCCCTATGGCGGCGGCTAGCATCTTGACAGAGAATCTCAACTCCCACTGAACATAGGGTACGTCGTGCGGATATTCAGGCACGGCATCGTTCCAGCTGTTACGGGCGCAAATTGTTTCCAGCTTGCCCAACGTCCACTCGGTCCTCCGTCCAGCCGCAAAGCGTGGGCGGCATTTGATGCAATGGTTAGACAGAACACTTGTCTCCCGCCTAGGCCCTGAGGGGGAAATCTTGGTTCAATGTTTAGGCCGGGCACTGCCTCTCATGCATGTTTGATGCTAACATCGAGTCTTCTTCGAAGATGGTGTAAAATAGGGGGTATAAATCTACGTCGAATCGATGAGATGCCGGTACCCACCGTCTCTGCCGTCCTGTGGTGGCTTGTCCTCGGCGTTCATGACTTGTCGCAGTCGTCTTAGGAAAGCGAAAGCACTCGACGCTGTTGCATGTTTTAGATCCGTATACGATCCGAGCCCTTGCGTCCACTGGTTTCATGTCTACCGACTACGTATGTGTGCAAATGCACCCGCTTGTAGCAAAGAGAGTGTAGGTTTCCTTCCAATGAAGACGTCCGACAAAGCCGGGGGGCGACCTCAGGAGGTTTTCGACTGGCAACCCAACTTGACAAGCCACCCATGCTACCAGAGCCCAGGAGAAATCCAGCCCCGCGAGAAGGCCCTGCAACCGTGTTTTGAGCAATCAGTTGAAAGTGAAAGAGGGGAACGGTGCGGTGCAGCAGAGCGGTGGTGGGTCTTCGACCGTTGGCCCGCGTAGCGGGTCCTTTGAGGATAGCCAGAGTCGGAAAGGCCCGGGGGGGGGTTGTACCGAACGTGCTTTTTTTTTTTTTTTTGGAACGGATACGTGCTCAGCACCGCACTGGTCCCGTCTGAGCACTGTGTTGCGGTCCTTTAAGACACGGTCACCCAAGACAGACCGTCACCAACGCGGAACCGGGGTGTCTGCAGACAGGACACAACTGTGAGGTGTGCATAGCTTGTCGTCAGCAGTCATCTTCGAAAACACGTGAGCTTGGCGAGAAGGCAGGAGCTGGAGCTAGGAGCGCTACTGATCGGCGGCCTGCACGTTCTTGCGACCTCATCCAAGGCGGCTTGAACCGGCGGATGGATCCTCTTGCAGCGGATGAGGTACAAGTCAAGAAGCAGCACCGCGTGCCGTGCGTAGTCCCCGTCGCCCAAGCGGTGCGAAGCTGCGTATACCCGGAACAGCGCGGTGTACGCCGCCGGCTCCCTGCACTCGTCCCTCACCTCGACGCTGTGGAAACGCAGCCTCGGCCAGCTGCCGGGCGCGCTGGACCTTCCCCTTTCGCCGACTCTCCGCAGCCGGTCTGCTCGACGGCGCGCAGGAACGCCAAGCAGGCGGTGATTACCGTCGCGTGGTCGACGGCGTCGACTTCCTTGTTGCGTCGATAAGGACAAGACTCAAGACGCAAGTCAATGCCTCCGGGTTGCAGGCAAGAACTTCGTGAAGGACACGTATTGTTGGTAGCAGGTTGCTGTCGCATCTCTCTTCTCTGCTGGATGATTGCTTTTGGCTGCGGTGCCGAGTCGAAGGCCCAAAATCAAGATCTGGGTGCGATAAGGATAAGAGGTCAACGCCTCCGGGGTTCAGGCAAGAACTTCGTGAAGGACACGTATTGTTAGTAGCAGGTTGCTGTCGCATCTCTCTTCTCTGCTGGATGATTGCTTTTGACTGCGGTGCCGAGTCGAAGGCCCAAAATCAAGATCTGGGTGCGATAAGGATAAGAGGTCAACGCCTCCGGGGTTCAGGCAAGAACTTCGTGAAGGACACGTATTGTTAGTAGCAGGTTGCTGTCGCATCTCTCTTCTCTGCTGGATGATTGCTTTTGACTGCGGTGCCGAGTCGAAGGCCCAAAATCAAGATCTGGGTGCGATAAGGATAAGAGGTCAACGCCTCCGGGGTTCAGGCAAGAACTTCGTGAAGGACACGTATTGTTAGTAGCAGGTTGCTGTCGCATCTCTCTTCTCTGCTGGATGATTGCTTTTGACTGCGGTGCCGAGTCGAAGGCCCAAAATCAAGATCTGGGTGCGATAAGGATAAGAGGTCAACGCCTCCGGGGTTCAGGCAAGAACTTCGTGAAGGACACGTATTGTTAGTAGCAGGTTGCTGTCGCATCTCTCTTCTCTGCTGGATGATTGCTTTTGACTGCGGTGCCGAGTCGAAGGCCCAAAATCAAGATCTGGCGGTGCCGAGTCGAAGGCCCAAAATCAAGATCTGGGTGCGATAAGGATAAGAGGTCAACGCCTCCGGGTTTCAGGCAAGAACTTCGTGAAGGACACGTATTGTTAGTAGCAGGTTGCTGTCGCATCTCTCTTCTCTGCTGGATGATTGCTTTTGACTGCGGTGCCGAGTCGAAGGCCCAAAATCAAGATCTGGCGGTGCCGAGTCGAAGGCCCAAAATCAAGATCTGGGTGCGATAAGGATAAGAGGTCAACGCCTCCGGGTTTCAGGCAAGAACTTCGTGAAGGACACGTATTGTTAGTAGCTTCGTCGCATCTCTCTTCTCTGCTGGATGATTGACTGCGGTGCCGAGTCGAAGGCCCAAAATCAAGATCTGGGTGCGATAAGGATAAGAGGTCAACGCCTCCGGGGTTCAGGCAAGAACTTCGTGAAGGACACGTATTGTTGGTAGCAGGTTGCTGTCGCATCTCTCTTCTCTGCTGGATGATTGCTTTTGACTGCGGTGCCGAGTCGAAGGCCCAAAATCAAGATCTGGCGGTGCCGAGTCGAAGGCCCAAAATCAAGATCTGGGTGCGATAAGGATAAGAGGTCAACGCCTCCGGGTTTCAGGCAAGAACTTCGTGAAGGACACGTATTGTTAGTAGCAGGTTGCTGTCGCATCTCTCTTCTCTGCTGGATGATTGCTTTTGACTGCGGTGCCGAGTCGAAGGCCCAAAATCAAGATATGGGTGTGGTAAGGATAAGACTCATGTGAAGCCAGAAAAGTGTCAATGCCGTCGGGTATCGGGAAAAAACTTCGTGAAGGACACGCCGCACGTTCTTGCGACCTCAGCCAAGGCGGCTTGAACCGGCGGATGGATCCTCTTGCAGCGGATGAGGTACAAGTCAAGAAGCAGCACCGCGTGCCGTGCGTAGTCCCCGTCGCCCAAGCGGTGCGAAGCTGCGTATACCCGGAACAGCGCGGTGTACGCCGCCGGCTCCCTGCACTCGTCCCTCACCTCGACGCTGTGAAACGCAGCCTCGGCCAGCTGCCGGGCGCGCTGGACCTTCCCCTTCGCCGACTGTCCGCAGCCGGTCTGTTCGACAGCGCGCAGGAACGCCAAGCAGGCGGTGATTACCGTCGCGTGGTCGACGGCGTCGATCTCCTCCCCGCGCGCTTCTTTCCGCGCCAAGACGGCGAGCACACGGTCGTGAACTTCGACCGGCACGACAACCCCCGCGCCTGCGTCGCAGATTAGTGATGCTGACCCACCAGTATCAGATGCACAAGACGAATCGCCGGCATCCTTGAATAGTGATGCTGGCCCACCAGTATCAGATGCACAGGATGCATCGCCAGTATCGTTGATTAGTGAAGCTGACCCACCAGTATCAGATTCACAAGACGCATCGCCGGCATCGTTGATTAGTGATGCTGTGTCAGCACCAGTATCAGATGCACAAGACGCATCGCCAGCATCATTGATTAGTGATGCTGCGTCAGCACCAGTATCAGATGCACAGGATGCATCGCCAGCATCATTGATTAGCGATGCTGGCCCACCAGTATCAGATGCACAAGACGCATCGCCGGCATCGTTGATTAGTGAAGCTGCGTCAGCACCAGTATCAGATTCACAAGACGCATCGCCGGCATCGATCTCGGCTGCTGCGGACGTCCTCGAGCCAGCACGTTCGCAGTTGGCGCTTGCTGGGTCTTGGGCGGAATCTGCTGTGCGATCCTCGCTGCAGATTGTGGAATGCGCGTGGGTAGCGTCCGAATCGCCACCACTACGTGTGGAGCCGGCATGTTCGCAGTCGGCGCTTGCTGGGTCTTGGGCGGAATCTGCTGCGCGAGCCTCGCTGCAGATTGTGGAGAGTGGGTGATGTCCGCAGGTAGCGTTGGACTCGCCATTCCTATGTGTGGAACCAGCATGTTCGCAGTCGGCGCTTGCTGGGTCTTGGGCGGGATCTGCTGTGCCATCCTCGCTGCACGTCGCGGGGCCCTCGCCTCCTTGCCCGCCGCTGGCGAACACGTCGAAGCCGTGCTTCTTTTGAAACGCGACGATGTACGCGCGCATCAGCCGCTGCCACGACACCCTTGACGGCTTAACGGCGGCGGCGCGCCCGCTGGCCCTTTGCTGCCGGTTGCCGGGCTCCGGGCGGCGCGGCGGCGCCTCGAAGAGGAAAAACACGGCTTCCGCGGACTCCGCGTCGCCGCAGCGCGCGCAGACGTGGAGGAGTGCGTTGTAATGGGCGAGGGCTTGGGGGGACCGGGTGACGGCGGGGGTGCGGTCGAAGGCGGCGAAGGCCGCCGCCACCGTGGGTTGGGTCTCGATGAGGAGACCAGCGGTGTAGCCGGTGTGGCACTCCGGGGGAATTCCGGTGAGGAGCTGGTTGGCGGTCGCTGTGTCCCGCTCTTCGTGCAGGAGGCGGGCGACCATTGCTGTGATCCCGTGGCCCCTTCGCTGCAGCGCGGCTTCGCCGAACACCTGCTGCACCTCGTCGACGACCCGCGAGACTTCGTCGACGGTGCGGCAGGCCCTTGCCAGGTGCCTGTAGCACTCGAGCGTCGGGGGCACTCTGTCCGCCTTCATTTCCCGCAGGATGCCCCACGCCGGGCCCGGGCACCGCCACCGGCCGAGCATCGCGAGCACCACTCCGTAGCTCTTCTCCCCCACCTCCGCGCTGCGGTCGGCCCGCAGAGCAGCGAGCTCGCCGAGCCCCGCGGCCACGATCCGGCTCCGCTGCAGGCGGCTGTTGCCAGCGACCAGCCGCCGCAGGCGCGCCGCGCACGCGCCGTCCGTACGCCCGGCCAGCCGCCGCTGCATCTTTGCAACTATAGTCACGCGGGCCCCATAATCCACCTTCTCTTCCGCCCCCGGCTGATAGATAGACTGTGGTAGACTATAGTCGTCGAGGTAAGAACGCAGAATACCGGTAGCGATGGCTTGCCTTCGTTGCAGTAGTCGCAACTGTGGCTATAATCGAGGTAAGAACGCAGAATACCGGTAGCGATGGCTTGCATTAGTTGCAGTAGTCGCTAGGTGACTGTAATCGTCTGCGATAGCCTGTGCTAGCTTTTGTGATAGACAGCTGAAAAAATGGGATAGTTTCGATTAGAATGCAAATAATCTGTGGCAAGAATCTGCATCGCCGGCGTCGCCGTTTTCTCTTCGCACGTGATGTGTCATGTGTTAGTCTGTATAGCTTGTCTTAATCGTCGCGTTCAGGCGCGCGTTTGGTGCTTCGCTTGTCCCTCGACTGCTCGTCCAGGTTCATCACTCGTCGACGACCCGCGAGACTTCGCCGACGGTGCGGCAGGCCCTTGCCAGGTGCCTGTAGCAAACGAGCGTCGGGGGCACTCTGTCCGCCTTCATTTCCCGCAGGATGCCCCACGCCGGGCCCGGGCACCGCCACCGGCCGAGCATCGCGAGCACCACTCCGTAGCTCTTCTCCCCCACCTCCGCGCTGCGGTCGGCCCGCAGGATCGCCGGATCGAGGTCACACAATCTGATTTGTTCTTGCACCGGACCCGTCCGCTCGAAATATAGAGGTAGAGGGGCAAATACAATACAAACACAATCTGATTTGTTCTTCGCTTACACCACCGTGTGTTGTTTTCTCGCTCAGGACTTTTGACCTGTTGCGTTTGTGTGTCTTGTCGTGGAGAGGTAGACCCGCATGACCTCACGTCCGTTCAACACGTGGTTCGGTAGTTACAGCACTTGGGATCGATTCGGTTCTTTGTCTGGCAGCTTTTGTCGAGCATTTCCTTCCAAGCTGGCAGACAAAGCTGAGAGAGCAGAGGAAATGGATGATACCTAAACCTGTCAGTGAACACAAAAATGGTGGGCAAGTCTGGTGCCAGCACAGTGCAGTGCATTATTTTGGTGCTGCAGCGTTATTCAGAGTGAAAGTTCGCTTGGAACGCCGGGGTTTTAAAGTCTCCGGGTGACCTTCGTCGTTAAGGGAAGATATTCTTTGTGCTCTGAGTGTCGTAAGAGTGGTGGTTACACGAGGTAAGAGGATCGGTGGGTACCTTGAATGTTGGTCATTGGTGGTTTCGGCCATTGTCCACATACCTTACTTACGGTAGGCCCTCCTCAGTATGGTGCCGCAGTAGGTGACTGTCTGTCTTCTTGGTACCGTCTGACCGTCTCTTTTCGTGTATTTTTGTGTCACTGCTGCTGTTAAAAAAGCTCATAGTTGGATGATCCAGAGCTCAGGTTGCTGCAAGGCGGTCCAGTTTGTTGGGCATCAATGTACTGCTGGTATCCAGAAGGCTAGGATAACCCCCTCGCATCAAGATAGGCTATCTCCAGCAATGCGTGGCCATTGGCGTATTTCTTCCCAAACCAAGAGAGGGAACCTGAGATAACGGAATTCATTCTCCCTTTTTTTTCTTCCTTTCTCTCCCAACGGCAGCAAGTGTCTGGTTTCATTTTATTTTTTGTTTATTTTCTTTCTTTTTCAGACTGTTACGAGTTTAAAGAAGCCGGTAATTTCGAGTCTCGGAATAGTACATTTTGCGCCGAAGGAAGCATTTTCCGGAACGTGGGAAAAAGAAACAAGAAAACGAAGCCGACGAAAAAAAGCGCTAAATTGCCTAATACAGGAGTCGCGGCTCAAGCTGAAGTTACGATGTTTTCGAGAGAACGACGGCTATAATTCACCTTGGACAGGTGTTGGGGTATTCGTACTCGGATGTATGAATCTTCTTCTCGACTAGAAAACTGAAGGTACATACAATCAAAACAACACCCCCCCACCCTTTCAGTGACACGGTTGTAGGGGTCTCTTGCCCGTGACGGATTCGCCTGTGCTCTGGTAGCACGGGTGGTCCTGGCTGTGACGAGCTGCGAACAGCCGCCTGTCAAACCAGACTCACACCGCTGTCCTGGCTGAAGACACTCGGGTTCCGCGCTGATGATGGTCCGCCTTATGCGTCCGTGGCCTAAAGGACCGAAACACGGCGCAGACGGGGCCAGTGCGGTGTTGAGCGCAAATACATTCCAAGCACGTTCTTGCAACCCCCCCTTTCAGCGAAGGGTTTTGCAACTGGCGATCCCTTAAAGTATCTCCTGCAAAGCAGGTTGCTCACGCCTCGGAAGCTGGAGCTAAAGTCTGGGGGGGAAAAGGCGGGTGTCGCACCCAGTGGTCGAACAGGACCCAGCAGCACAAACCGGCGGAAGCGGCACATCGTAAAAGAGACAGGCGCTTCGTTTTGTTTGTGCGTGCCGGTTGATCGTTTTTCCCACTTGTATTTACAAAACATTGAAGGGCAACCCCCCGCAAGATTGTTAGTACTAAAAAAATACTCGAGGGACTGCCTTGTGCTCATTTCGAAGGAGGCTAGAGGGGGAGAAAACAATACAACTACAAAGTGGGTCTTTTTTGTTGAACGCTTACGCCCGCCACTGAACCCAGATTCACCTGTGTTTCGTGGGGGCTACAGGCACATTTACCTCCTTTGATATTTTGCAGCTGGCAGCCTCCTCAAGCATTTCCTACAAAGCAGGTGCTTAATACTGCTTATACAAAAAAAAGGAGCCGCCCGGCGCAAACAGCGGATGGGTGAAGGGTCTGTCCTCGCTCATCGAAGAGCTGACAGATGCCAACGGTGGTTCATCCCATGGAGGGGAGGAAGGGCGGGAGGCAGCGTAAAACGGAAGAAACGCCGACGACAAGGGCATTCAGGCAGCAAGGCGCAGTCAAAGCCGCGAAAACGGCAGGAAGGAAGGAAGAAAGAAAAGAAAGAAAAAGAACAGGCCACTCCTGGTCCAGGAACGTGACGGTCAACCACAGCTTGCAAAGCTTGAGTCGGAGGCAGCACAGTGCTACAACCCCGTCCGCTCTGCCCTGCGGCTGACCTTCTCGACGAGGTTGTGTTCAGCGCGAGCGCCAAGCCCCAAGGTGCGCCAAGCCTTGATGCTTTAGTTTGGGAAATCGGGACTTGACGCACTCCGGTCTTGGTTTGGGGAATCGAGTTAGCCACACCATCCGAAGTATGAAAGGGCAACAACCAGAAACACACTGGTAGGTGAGCAGCGACCATCCTCCGTATGGTTTACCATGCAGGGTCAAAACCCTGTGTCTTTTTGAAACGCTGCCGCGGGGCCGATGGATCCCAAAAAAAAAATTGGATTTTTTTTTTTTTTGCTCAGCTTCATCAAAAATTACTGCAGAGTTTGTTCCAAAATTTAAAAACCCCAATTTTTTCTGGAAAGAAATTGGTGGCCATTTACCAAAAAGACACAAGGTTTTGACCCTGCATGATACTGCTACCACAGCATGGTAGGTGGATGGATAGATGCACCGCTGCTGCATCGTATCCCAGGACCTAGCACCACGAGCTCGTGGTAGCACATCCCGAGGTGGTACTACGACGTAGCATCTACACCTACGAGTAGAGTGTATGCAGACGTAGCTATACCTCCCGAAAGTGAGCCAAAGGCGATGAGACGTATCTGCGGCTGCTGCGGCAGCTGCCCGGTGGCGACCCCACACGCAGAACGCGGGGAAGGGGAACGTGTTTTCCCAACCACCCTTCCCGACCGTAGCATCCGAGGAAGGTGCAACCATGGAGGGTGCTACGGCAGCCGTGCACGGGTCATGGGCGCGTGCCCCGTGCAGGGCGGGTGCTTTGTGATCCGCCGCGAAATGCTCTCCGGAGAGACCGGCGCCGAGTTTCGGCTCACAGCCGGTTCCCCGGCAACCTTGGAGAGAGAGCGCCAGACACGATCCATCTTAAAAAGGACCGCACACCATTTGAAGTATCAATCCACCATCGGAACCCGCAGGGCTTTCGTCGTCCCGACAGGCGGACGCAGGAACTGTCGTCTGGCTGTCCGCAAGTACGGCGCTGGCCGAAGCGAAGGAACTGGCGAAAAGCCTGCCGACGCAGGTCCGAAGAGAGTTGAAGTATGTTGTCCGAAGACGCCGACACATACCCTTCGCTGACGATGCCGCGGGTCACCTCCTCAACTCATTCCTATCCTGGTCGATCCGAGCAAAACTGAGGCAGCCGGCAAGCCGTCTCGCAACAGAAGCTTGGACGATCCGAATAGGTCCAGACGTCTCAACCATAAAAACCCCAGTGAAGGAGCAACAATAAAGATTTGAACGCATCTCCAACTCTTACCACTCATCGGCTAAAGATAAAGTGGTGTCACCTGAGGGGGTAATCTCAGGGCCGCCCACGTGATAAAGCCGTTAAGCAGCGGCTGCCGGCTTATCCCGTGGCACCTTTTATATGTACGTTCAGTGCTCCCGCCTCACTTTTGGTGAGGAATTCAAACCCCTGCTTTTGGGCTTTTTTTTTTTTGCGCTCCAGCCCCTGTGGCAGCCCCAGACTTCTGCCCGCCAGCCCACCATGCCCAGCAGAGAGTAGACCGTGATGCAGTGCTTTGGCTACACAATACCACCAACGGGGAAAAGGTGAGGAATTCCTCATGAGGACATCACCCTCTTTTTTCGAGCCTCTTTTTTTTTGAGGAATTCCTCGCATTTTTTCGTTAGCGGGAGCACTGTGTACGTTATAGAAAGAGTAGCGTTGGCACTCTTACAGGTTCGTTTCCTCGTAGCTCGCCGGGAACGGG
This sequence comes from Diplonema papillatum, assembly GCA_030068145.1. Classification (NCBI taxonomy): domain Eukaryota; phylum Euglenozoa; class Diplonemea; order Diplonemida; family Diplonemidae; genus Diplonema; species Diplonema papillatum. Next base: position 182,960 of record JAPJBO010000258.1, read on the forward strand.
CACTCCAGTGAAACTAGCGGTCAACAGACGGGGACTCGGGCTCCGGGTAACTGAAAGGGAGCTGAGGAAAAGGGAGACACTATATCATGCAGGGTCAAAACCTTGTGTCTTTTTGAAAATGGCAAAAAAACTTTGGAGGCCATCGGCCCCGCGGGAGCGTTTCAAAAAGACACAAGGTTTTGACCCTGCATGATATGTTATGTTCTCTGCTCGCCGGGAACGGGCACTCCAGGGCACGCACAGTACCACAACCCCGTCCGCTCGAAATATAGAGGTAGAGGGGCAAATACAATACAAACACAATCTGATTGGTTCTTCGCTTACACCACCGTGTGTTGTTTTCGCACTCAGGACTTTGACCTGTTGTGTTTGTGTGATGTGTCGTGTTGGGGTAGACCCGCATGACCTCACGTCCGTTCAACACGTGGTTCGGTAGATACAGCGCTTGGGATCCCTTCGGTTCTTTGTCTGCCAGCTATTGTCGAGCATTGCTTTCCAAGCTGGTGGTGGCTTATGTAAAAAAGAAAAAAACGCGAGAAAGGCACGCGGGAGCCGCGGGCCGGCACCGTGGCAGAGCGAGTGCTGGAGCCCAGTATCGAGGAAACATCGGACGGGAGGACCCTGGGGCCTCTTGGTGGGGAGACCGCCTGCTTCTACGCCGTGAAGGTCCACGTTCGGATGGCTCCGTCCTGTGATTTTAGGTGTGTTTAATGTAGTCTTGCACGCCCCCCCGCGCATCCCAGAATGCTGAGCTAATCGGCACAGGTATCCATGAGGCCAAATATCGCCCGGAGGCCGGTAGCGAACAAGTACAGTGGGTGTAAGATGCAAAGGGTGAGAGTCCCGCCTTCTGAAACTCTCCCCGACCTCAGCTGTTGAAGATCTGCGCGCTAACCTTAAGCGCAGGAAAAGAAAGCATCAGTGATGCTCCTAGTAACGGCGAGTGAATAGGGCAGAGCCCAAGCCTGAACCGGTGTTCTACGGATATCCGGAATGTGGCGCAAGCTGCTTGGGGACACAACTGGCGTCGAGGTAAGTCTCTTGGAATGGGGTATCCACAGAGGGTGAGAGTCCCGTATTTCCTCGACGAGCCATGTTCGTTAACTCCTTGCTAGCACGAGTCGCTCAGTTTGGGAATGCTGAGCTAATCGGCAGGTATCCCTCTGCTAAGGCTAAATATCTCCCGGAGGCCGATAGCGAACTAGTACAGTGACGAAAAGATGCAAAGAGCGAGAGTCCCGCATTTCCTCGAGCCATGCTGGATAACTCCTTGCTGTGCACATGTCGCTCAGTTTGGGAATGCTGAGCTAATCGGCAGGTATCTCTCTGCTAAGGCTAAATATCTCCCGGAGACCGATAGCGAACTAGTACAGTGACGAAAAAAGATGCAAAGGGCGAGAGTCCCGCATTTCCTCGAGCCATGCTGGATAACTCCTTGCTGTGCACATGTCGCTCAGTTTGGGAATGCTGAGCTAATCGGCAGGTATCCCTCTGCTAAGGCTAAATATCTCCCGGAGGCCGATAGCGAACTAGTACAGTGACGAAAAAAGATGCAAAGAGCGAGAGTCCCGCATTTCCTCGAGCCATGCTGGATAACTCCTTGCTGTGCACATGTCGCTCAGTTTGGGAATGCTGAGCTAATCGGCAGGTATCCCTCTGCTAAGGCTAAATATCTCCCGGAGGCCGATAGCGAACTAGTACAGTGACGAAAAAAGATGCAAAGAGCGAGAGTCCCGCATTTCCTCGAGCCATGCTGGATAACTCCTTGCTGTGCACATGTCGCTCAGTTTGGGAATGCTGAGCTAATCGGCAGGTATCCCTCTGCTAAGGCTAAATATCTCCCGGAGGCCGATAGCGAACTAGTACAGTGACGAAAAAAGATGCAAAGAGCGAGAGTCCCGCATTTCCTCGAGCCATGCTGGATAACTCCTTGCTGTGCACATGTCGCTCAGTTTGGGAATGCTGAGCTAATCGGCAGGTATCCCTCTGCTAAGGCTAAATATCTCCCGGAGGCCGATAGCGAACTAGTACAGTGACGAAAAAAGATGCAAAGAGCGAGAGTCCCGCATTTCCTCGAGCCATGCTGGATAACTCCTTGCTGTGCACATGTCGCTCAGTTTGGGAATGCTGAGCTAATCGGCAGGTATCTCTCTGCTAAGGCTAAATATCTCCCGGAGGCCGATAGCGAACTAGTACAGTGACGAAAAGATGCAAAGGGCGAGTCCCGCATTTCCTCGCCATGCTGGATAACTGCACATGTCGCTCAGTTTGGGAATGCTGAGTGAGCTAATCGGCAGGTATCTCTCTGCTAAGGCTAAATATCTCCCGGAGGCCGATAGCGAACTAGTACAGTGACGAAAAGATGCAAAGGGCGAGAGTCCCGCATTTCCTCGCCATGCTGGATAACTCCTTGCTGTGCACATGTCGCTCAGTTTGGGAATGCTGAGCTAATCGGCAGGTATCCCTCTGCTAAGGCTAAATATCTCCCGGAGGCCGATAGCGAACTAGTACAGTGACGAAAAAAGATGCAAAGAGCGAGAGTCCCGCATTTCCTCGAGCCATGCTGGATAACTCCTTGCTGTGCACATGTCGCTCAGTTTGGGAATGCTGAGCTAATCGGCAGGTATCTCTCTGCTAAGGCTAAATATCTCCCGGAGACCGATAGCGAACTAGTACAGTGACGAAAAAAGATGCAAAGGGCGAGAGTCCCGCATTTCCTCGAGCCATGATGGATAACTCCTTGCTGTGCACATGTCGCTCAGTTTGGGAATGCTGAGCTAATCGGCAGGTATCTCTCTGCTAAGGCTAAATATCTCCCGGAGGCCGATAGCGAACTAGTACAGTGACGAAAAGATGCAAAGGGCGAGAGTCCCGCATTTCCTCGAGCCATGATGGATAACTTGCTGTGCACGAGTCGCTCAGTTTGGGAATGCTGAGCTAATTATCTCCAACAAATTTTACTTTCACGGAAGATTTTGGGCAAAAATAATTCCACCCCCCCCTTTATCATGTGTGGGCCACTCTTAGCTCGTGTGGGATGCTCAACTGTCAAACAGGACCTTGGCCCGGTAATGAAGCACAGTGGTAGCTGCAACCTGCCGACCCGAAGCTGAATAAAATTGAACGGCAGCGGCTGGGTCTCAGCGGCGGAGGTCCAGCACCTTCAGCACTGCTACAAACACCACACCCCCCGCCTACATTTACTTCGAACCCCGTTTTTTGAACATTTATTTTTTCTTAAGTGGGCTTTCCCTCAGGGGACTTTGTCTGACCGAGCAAAAAAGCCGGTTTCAGCGAAAACCCCGGTTTTTCGGCTCTGTGGTGCCGGTGGCTGAGTGCCTGGAACTGTCGCCCCATACACACAAACTAGGGAACGGAGAGGAGTGGTGAGATATAGGCCTGCGGTGGCGGTGCGCATGTCATCAAACTACGGAGGTGGTAAGTGAAAAAAAGCTTTGATGGCAGTAACAGTATTCAGGGGGGCACTGCGCCTGTGCGCACCAAGGCTTCCTTGTAGTTTTTGAATGAGCAGAAACGATTTGCTCGTGTTCTTCCGTCGTTTTGGAGGTCCTCGACAGAAGCTCCAGTCCGCACATGATGTCCTTCAACGTATCATTGTGCAGAGTGGTTCGGAGACGGCTCTTGACAAGTTTCAGGGGCGATAACATCCTCTCCGCACCGGCAGTTCCTTGCTGCAACCAGCAGCATCTGCGTACAGCATTCGAACTGGGTGTCACCCAAGAGGCTTGCCAGCACTTGACTGAACTCCGTCCACCCCCTCTAGCGAGGTCGTGTGCGAGTGCACACGTGGCAGTGTATGTAATGTCATCCATGGGGTGAGCTTGTGCGTGTGTTTTCAGGTGGTTCACAAGAGGAGCAACCTGTTCTTTGGACTTTTTCGACGTTGCCAAAAAACTCCCAGCGTGGATTTTATACACACAAAAGCTGGGATGGTGGCATTCTGAATGCGGCCATAATGCTTCGCCCATCTTGGGGCTTTGCATACCTTCCCTCACGGCCTTTTTGATATTTTAGTTTAGCTGAGTGCCCACGAACTGTGTTCCACTGACCAACAGCGCATTGCTGCACGGTACACCGCATGGTGACACGGACACATCACGTGACATCACGTGCGCATCACGTGCCACACCGTGATGTGCCACGTGACAGCAGTACAGTACAGTACTGCCGGAGCCACTTTTCTTTGTTTCCGGCGAGATTTGCTGGTTAGAAAAAAACCCAAAAAATTTTGGAATCGAAATTTATAAATTATTTTTATTTTTCCACCTGGTCCAGACGAAAATATCGGGGAGTATCGGGGAGTTTCGGGGTGTTTCGGGGAGTTTCGGGGAGTTTCGGGGAATTTCGGGGAGTTTCGGGGAGTTTCGGGGAAATTCGGGGAGTTTCGGGGTATTTCCTTTGTGGCGACCACTTTCCCTGCAGCCGGCCTTGGCGAAGGCGGGGAGGGGGCTACGCTATTATGGCCCTACCTTGCGCAGAGCGGTCTCGTGTTTGGCTATGCCCCGAAGACGAAGATAGAGGATGAGAAGGAAGGACAGACTGGGAGGTACAGGTTGGCACGGTTTGACACAGGTAGCGACAGGATCCGCTGCGGCAAGGAGAGCAGGAACTGTTCCACCAGAGGTCGTGCGGGTACAGAGACAATGCTCGTGCTCGAGTCGCAGCTGGGGACGAACAGGCACGCCTTCAATGATGAGGTCTGGGGGATGGACGTATTTTCCACGTATGGGCGGACGTGCTGGTGGGACGCCTTCGAAGACGGCACCTCCGGCAAGAAGGGGCAGAAGAGGGTAAATTTAGTGGGCGGCGGAGACCCAGTGCATGTGCCCAGGCCACCACCAAGGACGAGAGAGTGTGCACGAGACATCACAAAGCGAAATGCGAAGAGTGCAAGCATCGGCAAGCGTCGGTAGCGCGCTGCTGCCGAGGCACACCACGCGACAGGGGACGGCCTCGCCGTGAAGTATTGCGAGAAGCACAGGATGACGCAGTGCGGGACGTGCAAGACGATCGCACACCGCGGATGCCTGCAGCACGATATGCCGATGTGCGGAGTCGGCGGCAAAGAGACGGAAGCGCGGGCCTTCGCCCCTGGGGACGCCCGAAGCGACACCGAAGTCGAGACGCAGGCTGCGACCATCGGCCCAAAGCGCCACAAGGGAAGCGGCGGATGCCGGCGCCAACACCGCCATCGAGAACGCCGAAGACAAGGCGACGACACTAGGACGGCCGCTGCAACCAACGACTCGCCATCATCGAAGACAGAGACGTGCACTCCGCGGCGGGCAGAGGTCAAGATAAGGTACCAGTGACGAAGAGAGGTAGCACGAAGAGGTAGTCACGAAAGAGAGCAGATGCAGATTATCGCCACAGGCTCTTTGCATGCTAACCCTAACCACCAGGACCAGGGGCAGCTACGGTCGAAGACGGCAATTCGAGCGAGGAGTAAGGTTGATAACCAAAATGAGAGGCACGATGGCCATCCGAAAGCAGGGTTGCAGGATGATGCTTGGCCAAGGATACGGTTGCTATGGCGACTGGGACAGAGAGATAACGCAAGATAGAGAGTCCTCCTTATGGGGTGGTCACACCTTCGCAGTCCCAGGGCCTCCACCCACCTGCATACGGTCGTCGACTGACCATTCCCGAGACGAGTTGGAATGCGGGTACCATCTTTCCGGAGATTTCCGGTTCCTCCCGTACTCTACAACTCCCCACATAAGTGAACGTGGACTCCGAAGTGGACACTCCTTTCAACCGGGTGCACGAATTCAGAATTCCGGGATGGGTTGACCCACTGTTTCCGATGCGGCTTCCAATCATCGAAGGCTAAACTCGGGTGCAGGAGCGGTGCTCGTCGTTCGGGACCAGATGGGGGACGACTGGGTCTGCCCGGTTTACACGTGACTGCTGCAGCGTGGTCAGAAGTGGGAAGGTCATCGGGAGATGGCGGGCGCGAATACTTTTTGCCCAAACCAAAACCCAAGAGGGGATTGGAGAGTTTGACATAAGAATGGCAAACTCGTGGTACCGAAGGTTGCAACCGCAAACAGAAGAGTCAGATGATGGTTGAACCTGCGCACATGCACACGACGCGTCCTGTTCAGACTCCTCCCCAAGGACTCAAAGGCAGGTCCTGCAGGTTTTCCAGCAACTGCTGGTTCGCCTTGAGGCCCTCCGAATCCGCAGGCTGAAGGGTGTGCCTCAACAACTGCCCAGGAGTCCAAGCTACAGTTGGTAGATGCATCCGGTTAGTAGAGGAAGAGGATCGGAGGAGGAGGAACACGGACGGCTCAAGAGAGCCGCGTCCGAAGCACACTAGCACACCTACCTGGTCTGCGCGGGGTGCAGACCGGGATCGTCAACCAACCGCCCGACAGCGGCTGCAGCGGCAGCAACAGCGGCGGCGACATCGACAGCGGCGACGTCGCGAGAGCGCACGGAAGGACCCGCGGCACAGCACCAGCAAGCGGGGGGGGATGGCCGTGGAACCCTCCCCCGAGATGACGAAGGCCGGGGAGAGCCGGGGGCAGTGAAGTAACGAAGCCCGCGAACGGTGGGTGGTGACCCCTCCGAACAGCCTCCCTGGCCCAGGCCCACGCCTGATGCCGCAACCCCTTAACCCGGGCGGCGGCGCTTTGGCATGAGCCACGAACCTCAAGGGGAGCAGCGCGAGAGGCATCATCCACGCTTCAAAGGCCCACACACTAGCACACCTACCTGCACACCTCACCCACTTGCCCGCACCCGTCTACCCAACTACCCACCTGTTCACCCATCCACCGACCTGCCCACCACCATCCACCCATCTGTCCACTCAACTACCAACCTGTACACCTGCCCACCCACCGGCAGCCCCACTTTTTCCCACAAAAATCGGGCTGAGTATCGGGGAGTTTCGGGGAGTTTCGGGGAAGTGTCGGGGAGTTTCGGGGAACGTACCAGGAGCCCGGACCAGGTGGTTTTTTTGAAAAACCGAAACCGGAAAAACCCGGTTTCGAAAACCGGGAAACCGGGTTTCTAAAGTCCCCTGAAGAGTGGAAAACTGCTTTCCCTGGTACCCCTGGGAGCCAAGCTTCACGTGTTCGGCGGTACTGCAGAGCCACGGGCCTACGGGTCAAGTGGCTACCGATTTCCCAAACTAAAGCATCAAGGCTTGGCGCACCTTGGGGCTTGGCGCTCGCGCTGAACACAAGCTTGTCGAGACAGTCAGCCGCAGGGCAGAGCGGACGGGGTTGTGGCACTGTGCTGCCTCCGACTCAAGCTTTGCAAGCTGTGGTTGACCGTCACGTTCCTGGACCAGGAGCGGCCTTTTTATTTTCTTCTTCTTCTCTTCTTTCTTCTTCTTCCCCTCTAGCCTCCTTCGAAATGAGCACAAGGCAGTCCCTCGAGTATTTTTTTGTGTTCTCGTTGCCATCGCTATCGCGCTGATCTTACGAAAGAGAGAGAGAGCAAAATGCACACCATTCCGGCGGAGATGACCTCCGTCTCCGAGAGCCAGTTGATGCAGTTGATGCCGCCGAGGTGCGCGTCCATGACCTTTGCGCGGGTCTTCGCCTCCAGGTTCCACACGAAGACAGACGAATCCACTGAACCGGTCGCCAGGAACTTCCCCGACGGACTGAACGCCATGCACTTGATCGTCTGCGTGTGGTAGGCCATCTCGCCGGGCCCCGACACGTTTTTAAGACCGCCCGCGTACTCCCACAGCAGGACTTCCCTCCCGGCGTCGCCGGTGGCGAAGCGAGATCCGTCTTTGCTCCACGCGACCGAGGTCACCGCCGCCTTGTGTGCGTCCGGCACGGTTTCCAGCTCCTCGAGCTTGCCGCCCTTCATCGCGTACAGCACCGCCTTCTTCTCCTTCGCCCCCACGACGAGCACCTTGCCGTTGGTCGCGCAGCAGGACGGCGTGTAAGTGGTCGACACCTTCGTTTTCTCCTCGCCTTCCGGCGTCAGCACGAAGATGCCCTTGTTCGTGGTGACCACGAGGTGCCCGTCCATCATCACCATCCCGTTCGGCCCGCCGGACACTTTCTGGCTGAAGAGCGACAGGTCGCCGGTGGCGAGGCTGGTGCACGCGATTGTGTCGTCCATGGCACACGTGTACACCTTGTCGCCTTGAATCACGGCTCCGGAGACCTGAGTCGTGTGTTCGAAGCACTCAAGTGAGTGACAGCAGTGGGGGGGATGAGTCGACGAGTGCATGCGTGCTAGTAGGGGACACTTGGAAGTAGAGGAGTGCTAGGTGGGGGGTAATTATCAAGTCAAGCCAGTGCCAGGAAGCGACATTGCCAAATAGAGTGAGTGTTAGGTGGGGGGGCAATCGTCAAGCCAAGTGAGTTCCAACATTGCACAGTCAACACGAAAAAAGCTGCTGTGATGTGAGCTGGCCAAGGTAAAGACGAAAAGAAGTGCGTAGTTTTGTTTTATTCTTTTACTTGTTAGTTGTCGACAACTTTTTTTGTATTGAGGTGTCATTCAGATGTAAATCCAAAGCCGCCCACGTCAAATTTTGTTAAGCTTGAGTTCTTTTAAGTACATGAACCACATGGATTAGCATGCACTGCCTTGAAAGTCAGGTTATCGGATGACGTCGTCACCTGCCATTGCGTCGTCAAGGTCGAGCATTTGTGGAGCTAGCGGGGTTTGGCTTTCTTGCGATTCCAAAGACTGAGTCGGCGAGTACGAGGGCAGGCAGGAGTGCCCGTTTTCCACTTTCGAGGGCATTGGTGTGCCCGTGGTCCCCGGTCGTTTCTGAGAGCTGCTTGCCCTCGGAACCTTCTTCTTCCTTCGATGCACCCCTGAGTCGGGTGTGGTCGCCTTCGTCTTCTTCCGCTTGCGGCCGGCGATCGGGCCTTCCTTCGGGGTGCCGAGCACCCTCTTCTTCAGCGCTGGTCGTTCGCTGGTTCCTGGCGTTGGTGGCGGCCTCTTGGTCGCCCGTCCGGTCGTCGCCGTCTCCTTTTTCGTTGCCGCGAGCGGCGCTCGCGCCGCTCGCGCCGCTCGCTTTCCTACTGGCGTTTCCCGCTGTACACCCACCTGGGTGGGTGAGGAGGGCCTCTTCTTCTTGTTGCGTCCGGGGGTTGACTGGACGTTCGGCTTGTTGGACTGGTGGTGGCCGCGGCTGCAACATGCCGCCGGTCGCCTCTGCGTCAGCGTAGGGAGCCTTTTGCACTCTTGGCAGGTTCCTCTGCCATGCGTGCGGCAGGCATGATGCCCGCTGCGGCAACACGCCGCCGCCGTCTTGCACTCGCCGCACTTCGTCGTGCTGTGCTCTGTGCACACCGCGATCGGCTGCCCATCGTTCGCGTGGTGATGGTGCCGGCAGCACATCTCTACCGTGGGAACGTCCCTTCGGACGAGTGCTCTGCACGCCTCACACTTCCCTTTGTGATGGGTCGCGCACGTGACGAGTGCCTTCTCTATACCGACACCCGGCATATGCACGGGGTCTGGGTGCAGTTGTGGTGGGGCAGGCAGGGCCCACCTCGCCGCTCTCCCGATCGTCCAGTCAGGGTACGTCGGGCACTGCGTCCCTACATCGCTTCCTTTCACTTGTTCCTCAAGTATCGTCCCCGTGTGTGCCTCGCGAAAGCGTGGCCTGGGCCGTATACCCGATATCCCCGTGATGCCCATGAACGACAGCGACGTCGTCGGGCACACCCTCTCTCCTCTCATGCAGCTTCCCAGCCCTTGCTGTGCCGCCAGCTTGTCCAACGCGCTCATCATGCAGCGCAGGACGTTTCCCCGTTCTCTCACCCCCTTCGGCGCATTCCCGTGCAGCGGCATGCTGAGGCCCGAGAAGAGTTCAAAGTCGATCGCAAGCTCCAGCATTGACGCCTGCCCGTTCTCGGTCCATTGCATGTCCGACAGCCACGCTACCAACGCATAAAACGTCGGTAGTCCCCAGGTCTTGTTCCGTTCCCACGTCCATGCCGGGGCAATCCGCGCGAAGGGGTGGTCAAATTTCTCGGCAGGCATCGCATTCGCTCTCGACCAGGGGGTCGTGGGGTTCCTGGCCACCCAGCCACGTGCTTCGAGCCCAGCCCGTTCCGCAAGGATTTCAGCCATCATCTCCTGGAGCCGCCTCGAGAATTGGGCATTCTCGGGTACTACCACACCGTGTTCCAGCGTGCATCTGGGCCAGTCGGCCCGGTTGGCTGCCATCAGCTCGGCATGTGCCTCTCGTCGCCGTACGTGCGAGTACGCTCCGCAGTCCCAGAATACGTGTTTCTCGTCCTCGGTGTCGCCGCTTCCACAGTGCTTGCAGCTGGGCGCCTGCGGCTCAGCTCCGGCCTGCCTCATCCGCGACGTGTACTCAGCCGTGTTCACCCCCCCCCTGTTGTTAAGCAGCGGCTGCCAAAACTTGCCGTCACCTATGATCAAAGTAAAGGAGGAAAGGAGAAAATGTTTCTAAAAAAGAACAGAAGGCATACGACGGAGCCGTGGGTCTTCTTCGCCTTCGCGCGCTTCGACAGCTTAGGGCTGTGCGTCTGGTCGGCCCAGATCAGAACTGCCGGCTCGCTGCTGCAGGTGACGACCGTCTGCCCGTCGACGGCGAGGGCTGTGACAGCCTTGGAGTGCCCCCTGAGCACGGTCGCCGCCCCGCTTTCGTCGAACACGTTGACGTCGCCGTTGTACCCGACGCTGATGACCTTGTCGCCGAGGAACACGCACCCTAGCTGCATGTAGTCCACGGTCGAGTCCTCGAGCTTCAACACCTTCACACACTTCCGCGACTCCACGTCCCACAGGCGCACCGTCTTGTCCGCAGATGCGGTCGCAAGCTGCTTCCCAGACTTATGCCAAGCAGCCTGCAGTGGGGAGGGGGGAAATTGTTGGTTCAAAGTTCGGGCTGTATTCGATGCTAGCATCAAGTCTTCTTGTGAGCTAAAGTATAGAGAAGAGGGTATCGGGAACCTTAGTCTAGTGTTCACGCAGAATCCTGCTGCTCGTGTGTGATAGACGCTAGCATCAAGTCTTCTTGTGAGCTTAAGTATAGAGAAGAGGGTATCAGGAACCTTAGTCTAGTGGTCACGCAGAACCCTGCATCTCGTGTATGATAGACGCTAGCATCAAGTCTTCTTGTGAGCTTAAGTATAGAGAAGAGGGTATCGGGAACCTTAGTCTAGTGGTCACGCAGAACCCTGCATCTCGTGTATGATAGACGCTAGCATCAAGTTCTCTTGGGAGAAGATACGAGAAAAGAGAAAGAAGGGAAGTGTTTGGGCAGTATCCTGCCTTTCATGTATGTTTAATGCCAGCATTAACGACCCACGTCTTCTTTGCGGGAAGGGAATGCAAAATCTCTGTCCTTTCCGATTTTCCCCCTTTCATCGGACTCCGGGACGTGGATCCACGAGGAAATGGAAATCGTGGAAATGGAAATCGTGGAAATTTCCACGGATTTCCACGTTCCACTGCGGCTTTGCCTTACCAGCCGGCGCCAGAGCCCCCCAGCCCAGGAAACTGTGCCGGTCGAGGCGCTGCTGCGGCGGGAGAGCCTGATGGCAGCACTAGTGCCACCACCGTCTGGTTCTGCCCCGCCCCCTGTCCAACAACTCTCTCAAAAGGCTAAGGCCCAGCCTCCGGTTGTTGTCCGTAGAGAGCTCCATACTTCAGTAGTAGTATGTGTCATCCTAATCCGGGAACAAGTCAGGGAGAAGAACGGAGCAATCTTTACAAACGAACGAGTGACATAAGGTGGCCGTCATGAGCGTCGACGGCTAGCGAGTGTCGGCAGAGGGCGCAGTGGTCGGAGCAAGCTTGAGCTCTATACTTCAAACAAAAAAAAACCGGTGACACCGCCCCCTGCTCAGCCCCGGGCTGCCAGGTCTGCCCTGAAGACCAGGACCAGCACCAAGGACACGGCACAACGCGCTGCTCGAAAGAGGTCACAACAAACTGGTCCTTTCGGCTCGTACCAGACAAAGCCGACCTCAGAGGCTCAACCGAGAGTTTTGCCCCCAGTTTTCCGATAACGGCAGGCAGAGTTTTGAAATGCCGCTCGACAGCGGCTTCGCCCTCCTTCGTCCACAGCCGCTGCCGCGCCAACTCGACCGGGTTCGAGAGGAGCGGAAGAGTGCCCATCATAGAGAACGGCAGACACTGCCCTACAGCAAGCCAAGCGGCGCCAAGGTCATCAAGTCACAGTGACGAGTGCAACGCTTGCAATGCTTTTTGGCTGGCCTTACACGGGCCTAATTCTGCACGCTCGAAAGTCTCAATTGCGGCCTCGCGCCGTCTGGCTCGGCTTTTCGCTGGAGTGTTGTCCCGTTCGTCAGACGGGTGGCCCGCATAATCGATTCCGTCGTCGGTGGCAATAGCGGGACTGTACTCAGCAAACGACTGCCAAGTGGTTCTGGACGGCGCAGGGCCGTTGGGTCTGCGGGTGTCAGGGGGTTGGAGGAGGATGGGTCTGCAGTTCGGGTGCTCGTGTCGGTGGTTGCGGCAGCTTGAGACCCAGCCCAAAGCCCCAGGCTCAATCCGAGCCGCAGCAGGCGGCTGTGGCTGGTCGTGAACGCGCGAACGCAGTTTCGCAAAGGATTCGGCAACTTCGTTACGAAGATGGCGAAGCTGTGGTTCTTCGCAAAACACGCCCCGCACACGGCTGTGTCCTCTGCCCTGAGGGCAGGAGAACCGTGGTCCGCTGGCCCTCCCACAGGCGTCGCACTCCCAGGAGGGCTCGTGCCCTCGCTGACTCAGTTTCTTCTGTGTCAGCTGCGTCCACCATCACTTTCCTCCTTTTCGTGCTCCGTTTGTTGTTGCTATCGCGCTTGCGCGAGTTGCGGGCTCGCTCATGCTGGCTGGCACTCGGTTTCGACATTACTACGTGGGAGATGTCAACCTTGTGGTGGAAATGTTTCGTGTGAAACCAACTCACAACCGAGAAAAAGACAACCGAGAAAAAGGTGAACGTTGGGGTTGAGCCCCAGAAGGTCAAAATGGGGGTTGAAAATGTGTCCCCACAGTCGGGTAGGTCGTAAAAACCCCCAAATGGCGGAATTGATAATTTCACCGGCGCGGGCAGTGGAACGTGGAAATCCGTGGAAATTTCCACGATTTCCATTTCCGCGATTTCCATTTCCACGTGGATCCACGTCCCGAACCCTGATCGGAGAAGTACGTTACCAGTCGGCTAATGTTCATGTTCTAAAATCAACGTGTTTGAAGGCTTTAATACTCTCCTGACGACTGGTTGCCCGTCGACAGCAAGGGCCGTGACAGCCTCGGAGTGCCCCCTGAGCACGGTCGCCGCCCCGCTTCCGTCGAACACGTTAACGTCGCCGTTGTACCCGACGCTGATGACCTTGTCGCCGAGGAACACGCACCTTAGCTGCATGTGTGGCAGCTTTGAGGCGAGCAATAGCATCTTGCCTCAGGACCGACTGACCCGTGTCCAATTGCTGTTGGCACGGAAACCTCCTCCACTTCGGCCTTCAAGGTTCTCCATTGAATATTCGCCACCACAACCAAGATCTGCACTCATCCACGCTCCATCGAGGCTCACGCCAACGACTTCGCGGCGTGGACCACGCACTCCTACGCACGCCTGGCTTTGTGATACCAGTACGCGGCCAACTAAGGGTAGATGGTCGAGTCCTCGAGCTTCAACACCTTCACACACTTCTTGAAAACGTAAGTAGGGGTCGTTAGCATAGTGTTGGCAGAATCCTGCTCCTCATGTACGAAAGACGTTAGCATCAAGTCTTCTTGAGCTAGAGTATAGAGAAGAGGGGAGGGGGACGCTAGTTAGGTGTTGGCAGAATCCTGCTCCTCATGTATGATATAAAAGGTAGCATCAAGTCTAGAGTATCACTCATTCCACGAAAAAGGGTCACAGATTTCGGCTTTTTTCGGACTTCTGCCAAAGATTTCCATCTGCAGGTCCGAAAATGGCCGGTTTCGAGATTTTGAGGACACGATTGAATCCATTGAGGACAGGGCTCTCCAAATATTTGGCACCCGAAAAAATTGGGTCCTGGAGATCGGTTTTTTTTTTCTCTCTGCATCCAGGAGGGGGTCAGATACTGATCACTGAGCTAGCTGGCAGCTTGCCCATAATCGCGCATCCCAGAACTACTCGAAAACTAAAAGATTTCCCAAAAAGACCTCGAAAACAAGGTGTAATTCCCTTATATCCCAACACTTGGGCAAGGCAATCCCATTGGGATATAAGGGAACAAAATTTGTTGGTTGGGATATAAGGGAACAAAATTTTTTGTCCCATTGGGATATAAGGGAACAAAATTTGATGACCACAGAACCTGGCCAGACCAGTCAGTCCGACCAGCCTGGACAGACCAGACAGCTGGACAGCCTGGACAGCCTGGACAGCCTGACCAGCCTGACTAGACCTGTCAGTCCGACCAGCCCGGACTGACCAGACAGCCCGGACAGCCTGGACAGACCAGACAGTCCGGGCTGAACTCAGGCTACATGAGTGGGTTTTGTCAGGTAACAATGGCAGTGATAGGCAGAGGCGAACTACCGGTCCATCGCGGCCGGTTCTGGCAGTGATAGAGTGCGTTCCACCTCATGAATGAGAGAGAAGAAATGCGCCCGCACCTTCTCGCAATGCTCGCCAAATTTAGCCTCCGGGTATGTGTCCAGGAGCCATTTGCGGAACCCACTCTTCAAAACGCTCTTACGGCAACCGCGCCGCATGAGTTTCAAGACCGTGTTGTTCATTTCGGTCTTGAAACCATATATGTTGTTGGCGATCCTACCGTTGCGAACGAGGGCCCCAATGAGGATGCTCGAACCGAAGTTTGATGGGGCCGTCGACAGGACTGACGTGTACGCGAGGGGGCGGTATGGGTAGGCTTTCGCCTTGTCCAAGACCGACAGTCGCATGTATCGCCTTCCAGACGCGTCGGAGACCTCATGTCGTATCCGTATGCCAAGGAAAGTCGAATCCCCTACGCATGTGTTCGTCTGCTTGTACCTCATGCTGTAGACGGACTCGGGAGGGGGTTTCGTCCCGAAACAGGTCATCGATAAAACGGCGCGTCATGCTGAGGAGTGTAGCCCGTCGGATGTCCCTTTCAGCCAGGAGTCTCATCATGTACCTCTTCTCCTTTGCGTAGCAGAAGAGAGTCAATGTCTGGGGAGGCGTTAGCGCCCATCGGGATGCCCAATATTTGCCGCATGAGGATGCCGTTCACCAGTACGTACGTGTTCGCCAGGCAGAAAGCGAGGAGGGCCTTGAGGTCGTGTGCAGAAAATGCTGCCTGCTGCGAGCTCAGATCCGTCACTAGCATGAACGCAAAACTACGTTTCTTCTTCTGTGGCCCATGTTGGGCGTACTAGGACCAGTTCATCAACCCGTACGCCGAGCCGTTCGGCCTCCGCTGCAAAGGCTTGATGGTGCCAGCAATTTCCTCCAGCAGTTCCTCGAGCCCCAGCTGGTCGTACATGGTCGGTTGGCGTTGGCAGAATCCTGCTCCTCATGTATGATAGACGCTAGCATCAAGTCTTCTTGAGCTAGAGTATAAAGAAGAAGGGAGAGGGATCGTTAGTTGGCGTTGGCAGAATCCTGCTCCTCATGTATGATAGACGGTAGCTTCCAGTCTTCTAGAGTATAGAGAAGAGGGGAGGGGGACGCTAGTTAGGTGTTGGCAATCCTGCTCCTCATGTATGATATAGGAGGTAGCATCAAGTCTAGAGTATAGAGAAGAGGGGAGGGGGACGATAGCTTCGTGTTGGCAGAATCCTGCTCCTCATGTATGATAGAAGGTAGCATCAAGTCTTCTTGAGCTAGAGTATAAAGAAGAGGGGAGAGGGATCGTTAGTTTGGCGTTGGCAGAATCCTGCTCCTTATATTTGATAGACGGTAGCTTCAAGACTTCTAGAGTAAAGAGAAGAGGGGAGGGGGACAGTAGTTCGTTGTTGGCAGAATCCTGCTCCTCATGTATGATAGACGATAGCATCAAATCTAGAGTAAAGAGAAGAGGGGAGGGGGATACTAGTTCGGTGTTGGCAGAACCCTGCTCCTCATGTATGATAGACGATAGCATCAAGTCTAGAGTATAGAGAAGAGGGGAGGGGGACGTTAGTAAGGTGTTGGCAGAATCCTGCTCCTCATGTATGATAGACGCTAGCATCAAGTCTTCTTGAGCTAGATTATAAAGAAGAGGGGAGAGGGATCGTTAGTTTGGCGTTGGCAGAATCCTGCTCCTCATGTATGATAGACGGTAGCATCAAGTCTTCTAGAGTATAGAGAAGAGAAGAGGGGGACGCTAGTTAGGTGTTGGCAGAATACTGCTCCTCATGTATGATATAGGAGGTAGCATCAAGTCTAGAGTATAGAGAAGAGGGGAGGGGGGCGTTAGTAAGGTGTTGGCAGAATCCTGCTCCTCATGTATGATAGACGGTTGCAACAAGTCTTCTTGAGAACTAGTATAAGAGAACAAGTATAGATTAAATTGCCTCCTTGGAGAGTCACTCGGAGCCACCGTTCCTTCTCCATCCGCCAATTTAACATCCGTTTAATGCATGTCACACCAACCAACGGATCCTTCACGGTTAGATCTCCTTAGCTGGCTTGTTGGTACCTTGGGAACGAGCTAACTGGCGAAGTTGGCTGGCGGCTGCGTCAGTTGGGGAGATCGGTCCTCCTGGCTACTGCATCAGTCAGCCAAGACTCCAGCTCAACTGGCGAAGGCTTGAGTTGGCATCAATCTAACACAACTAGCTGCGGCGGGCCGGCCGACGATGTCAGGCCGCTCGCATTCGCCTCGCGGGACTCTGAGATTGTCCCAATGGCCCTATCCCATTAGACCGCCGCAAAAGAGAAGAGAAACCAAAGATCAATGCGCAAGATTCATGCCAACTCTAGCAGCGCCGGGTATCCGACGATGATCGGGAACGGGACGCCGCCGAACGAGCCCGTTAGGGCGGCAGTCACCCTCTGGACCGCCCTCGCCGTGTGCTCGAAGCCGCCAGACTTCGCGGCCGACGGAGGCGATTCAACGTCCACCCACGGCATGGTGAGGTCCTGCATCCTCTCCACCTTCCTCTGGAAGCTGTTAAGCTCCTGGTGCGACGGCACCAGGCTCCTAGGCAGCAAGCCCAGCCCGAAAAGGGCCAGTTGGGTGTCCACGTCGAGAGCTGTCGCCGGAATGTCCTTCGACCGGCCCTGCTCCGCCAGTGGTCCAAAAACGCTCTGCACCGGCGCTGAGCTTCCAACACCGGGGACAGGGCACTGGAGTCGATCGCCTCCCGGAGTTCCTCATCCACTTGAGGCAGGGCATGTCCCTGACCTCCGGTAGCACGCCCCTACCCAGCAAACCCTCCTCACGCTCGCGAAGAGGCTAGCGTCGTATTCACGGGCCAGGTCGGGCCCGAAGTTGCTTACCAGGTCGGTTAGCAGCGCCGGTATCCGACGATGATCGGGTACGGGACGCCGCCGAACGCGCCCGTTAGGGCGGCAGTCACCATAACCCTCTGGACCGCCCTCGCCGTGTGCTCGAAGCCACCAGACTTCGCGGCCGACGGAGGCGATTCAACGTCCACCCACGGCATGGTGAGGTCCTGCATCCTCTCCACCTTCCTCTGGAAGCTGTTAAGCTCCTGGTGCGACGGCACCAGGCTCCTAGGCAGCAAGCCCAGCCCGAAAAGGGCCAGTTGGGTGTCCACGTCGAGAGCTGTCGCCGGAATGTCCTTCGACCGGCCCTGCTCCGCCAGTGGTCCAAAAACGCTCTGCACCGGCGCTGAGCTTCCAACACCGGGGACAGGGCACTGGAGTCGATCGCCTCCCGGAGTTCCTCATCCACTTGAGGCAGGGCATGTCCCTGACCTCCGGTAGCACGCCCCTACCCAGCAAACCCTCCTCACGCTCGCGAAGAGGCTAGCGTCGTATTCACGGGCCAGGTCGGGCCCGAAGTTGCTTACCAGGTCGGTTAGCAGCGCCGGTATCCGACGATGATCGGGTACGGGACGCCGCCGAACGCGCCCGTTAGGGCGGCAGTCACCATAACCCTCTGGACCGCCCTCGCCGTGTGCTCGAAGCCACCAGACTTCGCGGCCGACGGAGGCGATTCAACGTCCACCCACGGCATGGTGAGGTCCTGCATCCTCTCTACCTTCCTGGAAGCTGTTAAGCTCCTGGTGCGACGGCACCAGGCTCCTAGGCAGCAAGCCCAGTCCGATAAGGGCCAGTTGAGTGTCCACGTCGAGAGCTGTCGCCGGAAAGTCCTTCGACCGGCCCTGCTCCGCCAGCGGTCCAAAAACGCTCTGCGCCGGCGCTGAGCTTCCAACACCGGGGACAGGGCACTGAAGTCGATCGCCTCCCGGAGTTCCTCATCCACTTGAGGCATGTCTCTGACCTCAGGTAGCACCCCCAGAGCTCCCTCCAAGAAAGCGTACTTGCTCTGCACTGCCTGCGGGCTGCCCGTTACGATAACCCTCTGGACCGCCCTCGCCGTGTGCTCGAAGCCACCAGACTTCGCGGCCGACGGAGGCGATTCAACGTCCACCCACGGCATGGTGAGGTCCTGCAGCCTCTCCACCTTTCTCTGGAAGCTGTTAAGCTCCTGGTGCGACGGCACCAGGCTCCTAGGCAGCAAGCCCAGTCCGATAAGGGCCAGTTGGGTGTCCACGTCGAGAGCTGTCGCCGGAATGTCCTTCGACCGGCCCTGCTCAGCCAGCGGTCCAAAAACGCTCTGCACTGGCGCTGAGCTTCCAACACCGGGGACAGGGCACTGAAGTTTATCTCCTCATCCACTTGAGGCATGTCTCTGACCCCCGGTAGCACCCCCAGAGCTCCCTAGCAGCCTACGGCACGGAGGTGCACTGGAGGGTACCCAGGACCAAGAGATCTGCCACCGCCTCGTCGATCGTGTGAGGGCCCGGCACCCGCCTGACCGGGCACCTCGCAAGGAACGGAACACTGGTCCAGGAGTGGGCGAGGCGAATCGAAGGTCCACGATGTGTATCTCGCTTGAAGCTCTCTCAAACCACGCGAGCTTTCGCCCTGGCGATATCCTGTCAATCTGTGGACGGGCGAGCAACATCCTAGCTCTGGACTCAGAACGACGTTGTTGTCGACCCAGACGGGAACCTGCACGCCGGCCATCTCCTTAAACCACAGACCGAATTACACTGCCGCGAACTCCAGTGCGTGAATCGGCAGCCCGAACGCCCTGGCAGGAACCGGGCAAGAGTAGTACAAGACACCACGCCGTCCGTAAGAACGACAAGGACGGCGCCGCCTCTTCGGGCAGGCATCCGTGAACAGGACGCACCTGGTCCCCATGTCCGGACTCACGGGGTCGAGAGAGGAACCTACTTTTCAAAGACCCGGACTTCACTCCTCAGGACGTCGACCCACCACTGGAGCGATACACGAAGCTCGCGACCCAGCTTAAAGTCCCGGTACGTGGATGACGCGTTGGCTCGCCTGAATAGAGGCTGGAGAGGCACCCTACCCACCTTGCCAAACAGGATGATGCGAGCCCTAATTTCCTAGCCAGCGACGCTGCCTCGCCCGGTGCTAGAGAAACGCAAGCGAGAACGCCCTCCAGAACGAACACGATTGCCTCCCAGCAGCTCTAAGGTGTCAGTGAGCACGAGGTCGTCCTCCAGCCGGTAGGGACAGGCGAAGTCGTCGTAATATTGCATAAGCGGCTGCGACAAGCCGCGACGGACGACGCGGGCGAGTGAACAACGCTTGCCGCCTCGCCAAACGACAGACGGTCGAATCTGAAAATCTCAACAGTCCGTCCGGGCCCTCCGCCACCACGCACCTGCAGATGACATCGTTCTGCGCCTTCATCAGTCTGCAGGCGTCCCGATGGTCCAGACCCACGGAGTAGAAGGCCGCCCCGGCATATTTGCCAGAAGCCTGTTGGGCCAGTTGCCGCGCCACCTGCACGAAAACGTCGACGGTGTCCAGCTTAACCCTCGTCGTCATGTGGACCGCCTTGTTAACCAGGGCGCGGAGCTTCGTCTGCCACCCCCCTTCTGATCGCTTTCAGGAGGGCGACAATGAAACGCCGCAGAAAGACCGCTTTCGTCGGCGGCTCCACTAGCTCGACCATGAAGCCCCTGTCCACCTCTTTCTGCACCGACGCCCAGATGGCTTCCCTGTTGGCGACCGACATGAACTGATTCGGAGTCAGCCCGACGTGCTGGCGCGGGCGCTCAGTTCTTCTGTCAACAACTCCGTCAAGGTAAAGAGGAAATGGAAGAATCGGTGCTCAGACGCGACCCCGCTGGCGGCCCGCAGGACGTGCAGGGCAAGTACGCGTTCTCTTGGAGGGAGCTCTGGGGGCGCTACCGGAGGTCAGGGACATGCCACGTGGATGAGGAACCCCGGGAGGCCGGCACAGAGCATTTTTGGACCGCTGGCGGAGCAGGGCCGGGGAGCTCGTGTGCAACGAAGGGGACGCCTGCCACGTGGCCCTTCTCGGCGAAATGCTTGCTGAGCTGGGTATCGCCGAGCCAGACAGCCTATTGGCGAATCTCAGTGAGGGTTGCCCGATGTCAGGATGCGCGTCCCTGTATAGCCCGAGCCTGAGTCTGATATGATGATGATGATGCCAGCCAGCTTGATAGCCTGCCGGGCCGGCGGGAATCGGGAAGCGGGTGACAGCGCCTTGCAGCCCGCGGTTCATTTTCCGCCTGCTTCTCTCGGGGTCAACGTGGGCTTGTAGTTGTCCCGGGACCTCTTCCCCGCCGGTCCACCGCCAGACCCCCCCTGGGTCCTATCCCCGAAATGGGGCCGGCCGGCAGGAAAAGGCGCCGAGACTGTCGACGCCACGACCAAGCGTGAGCTGGATCTCACCAGCCTGAGCAGGCGGTCACACGCCGCCACTAGTGTCGCCGTGCCCGGCAAAACCCTCCTCACGCTCGCGAAGAGGCGCCTCGTCCTAGCGTCGTATTCACGGGCCAGGTCTGGCCCGAAGTTGCATGCCAGGTCGGATAGCAGCGCCGGGTATCCGACGATGATTGGGTACGGGACGCCGCCGAACGCGCCCGTTAGGGCGGCAGTCACCATAACCCTCTGGACCGCCCTCGCCGTGTGCTCGAAGCCACCAGACTCAACGTCCACCCACGGCATGGTGAGGTCCTGCATCCTCTCCACCTTCCTCTGGAAGCTGTTAAGCTCCTGGTGCGACGGCACCAGGCTCCTGGGCAGCAAGCCCAGCCCGATAAGGGCCAGTTGGGTGTCCACGTCGAGAACTTTCGCCGGAAGGTCCTTCGACCGGCCCTGCTCCGCCAGCGGTCCAAAAACGCTCTGCGCCGGCGCTGAGCTTCCAACACCGGGGAGGGCACTGGAGTCGATCGCCTCCCGGAGTTCCTCATCCACTTGAGGCATGTCCCTGACCTCCGGTAGCAACCCCGAGCCCCCTCCAAGAGAACGCGTACTTGCCCTGCACGTCCTGCGGGCCGCCGGTGGGGTCGCGTCTGAGCACCGATTCTTCCATATCTTCTTTACCTTGATGGAGTCTGATATGGTGGATGATGCCCGCCAGCCTGATAGCCTGCCGGGCGGGCGGGAAATCGGGAAGCGGTTCGTTGTCCACCTCCTTCTCGGGGTCAACGTGGGCTTGTAGTTGTCCCGGGACTTCTTCCCCGCCGGCCCGCCGCCAGACCCCCCGCGCCTCTGCTGGGTCTCTATTCCCGAAATGGGGCCGGCCGACAGGAAAATGCGCCGAGACTGTCGACGCCACGACCAAGCGTGAGCTGGAGCTCTCCGAGGACGTCGGAGTCCAGCGTGAGCAGGCAGTCACACGCCGCCCCTAGTGTCGCCGTGCCCGGCAAACCCCTCCTCACGCTCGCGAAGAGGCACTTCGTCCGAGCGTCGTATTCACGGGCCAGGTCTGGCCCGAAGTTGCATGCCAGGTCGGTTAGCAGCGCCGGGTATCCGACGATGATCGGGTACGGGACGCCGCCGAACGCGCCCGTTAGGGCGGCAGTCACCATAACCCTCTGGACCGCCCTCGCCGTCCACCAGACTTCGCGGCCGACGGAGGCGATTCAACGTCCACCCACTGCATGGTGAGGTCCTGCATCCTCTCTACCTTCCTCTGGAAGCTGTTAAGTTCCTGGTGCGACGGCACCAGGCTCCTAGGCAGCAAGCCCAGCCCGAAAAGGGCCAGTTGGGTGTCCACGTCGAGAGCTGTCGCCGGAATGTCCTTCGACCGGCCCTGCTCCGCCAGCGGTCCAAAAACGCTCTGCACCGGCGCTGAGCTTCCAACACCGGGGACAGGGCACTGGAGCTGATCGCCTCCCGGAGTTCCTCATCCACTTGAGGCATGTCCCTGACCTCCGGTAGCAACCCCGAGCCCCCTCCAAGAGAACGCGTACTTGCCCTGCACGTCCTGCGGGCCGCCAGCGGGGTTGCGTCTGAGCACCGATTCTTATATCTTCTTTACATTGATGGAGTCTGATATGGTGATGATGCCCGCCAGCTTGATAGCCTGCCGGGCGGGCGGGAAATCGGGAAGCAGTTCGTTTTCCGCCTCCTGCTTCTCTCGGGGTCAACGTGGGCTTGTAGTTGTCCCGGGACTTCTTCCCCGCCGGCCCGCCGCCAGACCCCCGCGCCTCTTCTGGGCTCTTCGCGAGCGTGAGGAGGGGTTTGCCGGGCACGGCGACACTAGGGGCGGCGTGTGACCGCCTGCTCAGGCTGGACACCGACGTCCTCGGTGAGCTCCAGCTCACGCTTGGTCGTGGCGTCGACAGTCTCGCTCCAAACGCGTACTTGCTTTGCACGTCCTGCGGGCCGCCAGTGGGGTCGCGTCTGAGCACCGTTTCTTCCATTTCCTCTTTACCTTGATGGAGTCTGATGATGATGATGCCCGCCAGTTTGATAGTCTGGCGGGGAAGCGGGGGCTGGGACGCCGCCAAACGTGCCGTTCGGGCGGCAGTCACCATAAACCTCTGGACCGCCCTCGCCGTGTGCTCGAAGCCACCAGACTTCGCGGTCCTGCATCCTCGGAAGCTGTTAAGCTCCTGGTGCGACGGCACCAGGCTCCTAGGCAGCAAGCCCAGCCCGAAAAGGGGCCAGTTGGGGGAAGGTCCTTCGACCGGCCCTGCTCCGCCAGCGGTCCAAAACGCTCTGCGCCGGCGCTGAGCTTCCAACACCGGGGACAGGGCACTGAAGTCGGAGTTCCTCATCCACTTGAGGCATGTCTCTGACCCCCGGTAGCACCCCCAGAGCTCCCTCCAAGAAACGTACACTTGCTCTGCACGTTATGCGGGCCGCCAGTGGGGTCGCGTCTGAGCACCGATTCTTCCATTTCCTCTTTACCTTGATGGAGTCTGATGATGATGATGCCCGCCAGCTTGATAGCCTGGCGGGGAACCGGGGGCTGGGACGCCGCCAAACGTGCCCGTTAGGGCGGCAGTCACGATAACCCTCTGGACCGCCCGCCGTGTGCTCGAAACCACCAGACTTCGCGGTCCTGCATCCTCTCCACCTTCCTCTGGAAGCTGTTAAGCTCCTGGTGCGACGGCACCAGGCTCCTAGGCAGCAAGCCCTGCCCGAAAAGGGCCAGTTGGGGGAAGGTCCTTCGACCGGCCCTGCTCCGCCAGCGGTCCAAAAACGCTCTGCGCCGGCGCTGAGCTTCCAACACCGGGAACAGGGCACGGAAGTCGATCGCCTCCCGGAGTTCCTCATCCACTTGAGGCATGTCTCTGACCCCCGGTAGCGCCCCCAGAGCTCCCTCCAAGACGCGTACTTGCTCTGCACGTTATGCGGGCCGCCAGTGGGGTCGCGTCAGAGCACCGTTTCTTCCATTTCCTCTTTACCTTGATAGAGTCTGATGATGATGATGATGCCCGCCAGCTTGATAGCCTGGCGGGGAAGCGGGGGGCTGGGACGCCGCCGAACGTGCCGTTAGGGCGGCAGTCACGATAACCCTCTGGACCGCCCTCGCCGTGTGCTCGAAGCCACCAGACTTCGCGGTCCTGCATCCTCTCCACCTTCCTCTGGAAGCTGTTAAGCTCCTGGTGCGACGGCACCAGGCTCCTAGGCAGCAAGCCCTGCCCGAAAAGGGCCAGTTGGGGGAAGGTTCTTCGACCGGCCCTGCTCCGCCAGCGGTCCAAAAACGCTCTGCGCCGGCGCTGAGCTTCCAACACCGGGAACAGGGCACGGAAGTCGATCGCCTCCCGGAGTTCCTCATCCACTTGAGGCATGTCTCTGACCCCCGGTAGCACCCCCAGAGCTCCCTCCAAACGCGTACTTGCTCTGCACGTCCTGCGGGCCGTCGCGTCTGAGCACCGATTCTTCCATTTCCTCTTTACCTCGATAGAGTCTGATGATGATGATGATGCCCGCCAGCTTGATAGCCTGGCGGGGAAGCGGGGGGCTGGGACGCCGCCGAACGTGCCGTTAGGGCGGCAGTCACGATAACCCTCTGGACCGCCCTCGCCGTGTGCTCGAAGCCACCAGACTTCGCGGTCCTGCATCCTCTCCACCTTCCTCTGGAAGCTGTTAAGCTCCTGGTGCGACTCCTAGGCAGCAAGCCCAGCCCGAAAAGGGCCAGTTGGGCGTCCACGTCGAGAACTTTCGCCGGAAGGTTCTTCGACCGGGGCCGCCCTCTCGTCGTCCCGCCTGGCCATCTGCGCCTCCTGGCGCTCTTGCAGTTCACGATGGGAATAGTCGCCAGCAATGGAGGCCCAATACGCACACATTACCCCAGGTACTTGTGGGTGGCCTGGGTGGGTGAAGTACTCAACATTTCTCGGATGAAAGGTGACGTCGTCGTTGCAGTGGATTCCTACCGGGTGATCGTTTTTCCCACTTGTATGTACCCTGTGTATATTCAGGTAAGGAATTCTGATCACCAACCAAAACACGCTGCCTACGTCTTTTTAGCCTGCAGAATACATTGAAGGGCAACCCGCGAGATTGTTAGTACTAAAAAAGCCGACGACAATTCCTCGCTGCAGCGGTACCACTTCTTGGCTGCGTCCTGAAACGCGGGCACACAACGACGGATGAAATCCCAACTTTCTGGCAAGAAACCCAAAAAATCCAAAAGATCCATGTAATCCCAAAGAAATCCCATATAATCCACTTTGAACTCAGCGGTCGAGACCTGCCGTCCAAGCCTCGAACAGCACGACAGGCAGCAGCGACCGCTGCTTCTCATCCATCACCGCGTCGTGAACTGGCGCAAACATCAGGGGCGAAGCGTCATCAAACAAGTAGACTAGAAAACTTAAGCGCAGGAAAAGAAAGCATCAGTGATGCTCCTGGTGGTAACGGCGAGTGAATAGGACGGATATCCGGAATGTGGCGCAAGCTGCTTGGGGACACAATTGGCGTCGAGGAAAGTCTTCCTAAATGGGGTATCCACAGAGGGTGAGAGTCCCGTACTTCCTCGACGAGCCATGTTGGTTAACTCCTTGCTAGCACGAGTCGCTCAGTTTGGGAATGCTGCAAATGACTGATCCTGTTTGGGCAAGATCTGCGCTCCTGTCGGGGCCTTTGCTCGGGATTAGCTGAACTTAACACCCAGAGAGGGGAGAGGGATCGTTGTGTTTTTTGGCAGAATCCTGCTCCTCATGTATAATAGACGGTAGCATCAAGTCATCTTTAGAACTAAAGTATAGAGAAGAGGGGAGGGGGGTCGTTAGTTTGTTGGCAGAATCCTGCTCCTCTTGTATGATAGACGGTAGCATCAAGTCTTCTTGAGAACTAAAGTATAGAGAAGAGGGGAGAGGGATCGTTAGTTTGGTGTTTTGGCAGAATCCTGCTCCTCTTGTATGATAGACGGTAGCATCAAGTAGTTAGAGTAAGGGATCGTTAGTTTGGTGGTTTGGCAGAATCCTGCTCCTCTTGTATGATAGACGGTAGCATCAAGTCGTTAGTGTAAGGGATCGTTAGTTTGGTGGTTTGGCAGAATCCTGCTCCTCTTGTATGATAGACGGTAGCATCAAGTCGTTAGAGTAAGGGATCGTTAGTTTGGTGTTTTGGCAGAATCCTGCTCCTCTTGTATGATAGACGGTAGCATCAAGTAGTTAGAGTAAGGGATCGTTAGTTTGGTGTTTTGGCAGAATCCTGCTCCTCTTGTATGATAGACGGTAGCATCAAGTAGTTAGAGTAAGGGATCGTTAGTTTGGTGTTTTGGCAGAATCCTGCTCCTCTTGTATGATAGACGGTAGCATCAAGTAGTTAGAGTAAGGGATCGTTAGTTTGGTGGTTTGGCAGAATCCTGCTCCTCTTGTATGATAGACGGTAGCATCAAGTAGTTAGAGTAAGGGATCGTTAGTTTGGTGTTTTGGCAGAATCCTGCTCCTCTTGTATGATAGACGGTAGCATCAAGTAGTTAGAGTAAGGGATCGTTGGTTTGGTGTTTTGGCAGAATCCTGCTCCTCTTGTATGATAGACGGTAGCATCAAGTAGTTAGAGTAAGGGATCGTTAGTTTGGTGGTTTGGCAGAATATTGCTCCTCTTGTATGATAGACGGTAGCATCAAGTAGTTAGAGTAAGGGATCGTTAGTTTGGTGTTTTGGCAGAATCCTGCTCCTCTTGTATGATAGACGGTAGCATCAAGTCGTTAGTGTAAGGGATCGTTAGTTTGGTGTTTTGGCAGAATCCTGCTCCTCTTGTATGATAGACGGTAGCATCAAGTAGTTAGAGTAAGGGATCGTTAGTTTGGTAAGGGATCGTTAGTTTGGTGTTTTGGCAAAATCCTGCTCCTCTTGTATCATAGACGGAAGCATCAAGTCTTCTTGAGAGTTAGAGTATTGAGAAGAGGGAGAGGGATCGTTAGTTAGGTGTTGGCAGAATCCTGCTCCTCATGTGATAGACGGTAGCATCAAGTCTTCTTGAGAGCAGTAGAGTATAGAGAAGAAGGAGGGGGAACGTTAGTTTGTATGATAGATTCTCGCATCAGTTGGACTTGGCTGCATGGCGCTGAGCCAATATCCGTTTCCAGCGACAAACGGGCTTCGGCTCGCGAATCCTCGTTTGAAGACACCACAGGCGGGGAGTTTGGCTGGAGCGGCGCAGCTATTACACATCAACGCAGGTGTCCTAAGGCCATGCAGCCAAGAATAAGTCGAATACCTACCCCCCCAAGATGGATAGCCAAACCCCCTTGATTAAGATGGATAACGGGCGAGAATGCCAATCCATCTTAAACACGGGGGTGAGGTACCCCTGTGCAAAGTGACTACACTGTAGTCTACAGTGCCCCCGTGTTTAAGATGGATACCCCCCTTGATTAAGATGGATACTGCCAAAACCCGAGTTTTTCATCCATCTTATGCACGGGGGAGGGGTAGGCAGTCGGCAATAGGCAGCAAAGATACACACAAACATACTATGCCTTAACCGGAACCTTTACGACTACGGTCACCCGGAGACTACAAAACCCCGGATCCCGAAGCGAACTTGCACTCTAAAAATATCGCATACCGAGTAGATGGAGCCTGTGTGCTCCGACGGGAATTCGCCGTTGCGTTCAGCAGTTTTACCGTCGTATGTCAGAATCTTCTTGTCGCTGTGTGAGAGTGTGTTGAGGTGCATGGCTGCCAGCTTAATATTGAGCACCAAACGATGCATTGATGTGCAATTTTGGTATAAGCGCCTGATTAATAGGAAATAGTTGAGGAGGATCTGGACGTGCGGCAATCTTGCGGGTGGTTGCCATCCAATGTATTGTGCAGGCGAAAAGGTCGTAGGCAGCGTGTTTTTTTTGGTGGGTGATCAGAATTCCTTACCTGAATCTCCACAGGGTAAATACAAGTGGGAAAAACGATCAAACGGCACGCACAAACAAAACGAAGCGCCTGTCTTTTTTACATAAGCGCCAGCTTGAAAGGAAATGCTACGTGTTTAAAGGGGGGCGAATAATAACAGTTATTCGACACACGTTTGGTTGTCTAAAAACACTACCACTATTTGATCCTGCTACTGTTCGGCTACCCGGAACTTTTTTATTATTCGACAAATCGAATAATAACACAGTGTTATTATTGGACCCCCCCCCTTTAAGTTCAGGGCTTTGAGTGGGTAACGTCTGAATCGAAGTATAGCCCACTTGTCACTTTCACCAGTCGGCTTTGAGTTTCCGACACGCTGCTTTTGGGTCCTGCGACTCCTCTCCAAACGGGGGTTTCGGCTCCGTGCAACAGCTGAGTGTCTTCACACAGGCGGTACATCTCACCCGAGGATGTGGCAAGCTCTCTGCAATGAGCTTGGCCTGACTAGCTGTTCCAAACTCTTGGTGCAAGCGCCCGTCATGGTCGGCAGTCGCCACCTGGGTCACAGTTTTGAGTCCTGTTCCGAGACTCGCTCGCACGGGGAAGTGGCGCGAAACACTTGTCGCCACGCATTCTGCAATGCTGACGACTGCTACCCCTTTGTGTGTACGTGTGTAAACTCTGTTTTGAGTGATTTAGCGCAGCACGCTGCCATCCGACACTTTTGAAATAGACAGGCAAGCGTATTGCCATAATACTCTCCTCCTCGCCCGTCTCGCTGCTCCGTACTCGCTGCTCTCGTCCTTGCTGCTGCGTGATGCCAGATTGATGGTGCGTAACAAACGTAGAAAGGTCATGCAGAGATTCTCGTGTGTATGCCACGAACTTCTTCGGCCGCCTCAGGACACTGGACTTCAATAAAAAAATGGGCAAGGGTGGGTGGGCAAGCGAGGGGTAAAAATACGGTGTTTTTCTCGGGAGCGACGGGGTAACATGCAGGGTCAAAATCTTGTGTCTTTTTGGAAATGGCCAAAAAAAAAAAAAATTGGTTTTTGATTTTAAAAATTTGGAACAAAAACTGCGGTATTTTTGATGAAGTTGAGCAAAAGTTTTTTCCAAGTTTTTTTTTTTTTGGGGGCCATCGGCCCCGCGGCAGCGTTTTGAAAAGACACAAGGTTTTGACCCTGCATGGTAATAACCTTTGTACAAGTGTTAGTTCTCGTCGGAATAGTCTTAATCTTCTAAGATCTTCGATCTTATACGACTAAAAAAAGCACACCTCGACGTGCTGACCAGCAGCTCGCCATTCGGGCTGAAACGGACGCAGTTGACGGTGTTGCTGTGGTCCTTGAGCCCCTTCGAGAACTTGAACGGCGGGCCTTCGTACCAGTTGACCTCCTGGTCCTCGGACGCGGTGGCCACCCGGAACGGCCGCTCCGGGCGCATGTCGCAGCTGAGGATCATCTTGGTGTGGCCCTTCATGTCGCCGACCGACGCTCCCGTGTCTACTAGGAACGCGGCCGCGAAGCTTTCTCTGCCTTGTCCCACGGCGACCAGGCGCTGGCTGTCCGCCGACCAGCAGATGTCGAGCAGAGCTTCGGACGTGACCTTCGTCTCGAGCTTGACCGTGTTCTGCTCGTTGTCAAGCGCCCAGACGACCACGTTCCCTTCCTTGTCGCCGCTGGCGCAGTACGCCTGGCTGGGGCTCACGCGCACGGCGGTCACCGGGTGCTTGTTGCGGTGCACTGCCTTCACAGTCCCAGGCTCGTCGACGTTCCGAGCGAACACGAAGAGCCCGCTCCCGTACACGACGCTGTTCTGCTTCGGCCACACGGCGAGGTTGTAAGGCTGGCCTCTCGTCGTAGACGGCGACGGCGGCACCACCGTGTGAAGCTTCAGAGACATCCTTCTTTTTTTTTCTTTTTTTTTTTTTTTTGCTTGTGGTAATTATTTGAGGTGCGCAAAAGACCCCCTGTATTATCCTATGTTGTGGTTACAGGGTATTAGTTTGAAGGCTTCCGGGGTTTGCAGATTTAGACTGTTACTGTGGGGTGGTTTTGGGCGGTGTTTCGGTGCCGTTTTCGCCGATGTACGGCATCTTGGGGCGGAGCCGACACATCTTCACAACTTCGTTCGGCAAAAGAGGAGTCTTCTTGGGTCCTTTATGGGTCAATTATGGTAACCCCGTCAGTTTGGCGACACACTTTGCGGGCGTTTTTCAACCAGTCTGGATCAAGCTTTTCGGGGGTTTCCGAATGCTTCTGGGTTCCCTGTGGGGTTGGGTGCCATAATATTATTGGCGCGATATATTATGGGGACGCGCTCCAAAAACAGTCAAAATCGTAAACAGACAGTCTCGTCAGGCAGCTGAAGGGGCGGACCTGGGGACCTATTTTCCTATGATTCCTATGATAATAGGTCCACGGTTTTGGTGTATCTGCACCTGCACCGCCGTGCTTACAACAACATTTTTAGCCGGTTTTACCCACCAGAAACCCATTTGCTGCCCCTTTCAAGTGGTTTTATGCACCGAACCCAGGGTATGCACCCCTTTCAACTGGTTGTATACGCCAAAAACCTATTTGTAGACGGTACCTGCCCCTATTTTCCCCCTTTGCGCCCAGTAGAAATTGCCGGGAAAATAAGGAATCTTGCGGGAAAATAAGGATTTTGCGGGAAAAAAAGGCTTTTGCGGGAAAAAAAGGCTTTTTTTTTTCCCCGCTTTGTTTTGGACTCTACCATTGCCAGCCGGGAAAAAAATTGCGCAGTCAGTAATAAAAGTTTTTTCCAAGTTTTTTTTTGGGGGGCCATCGGGCCCGCGGCAGCGTTTTAGAAAAGACACAAGGTTTTGACCCGCGCCGAAGGCGCGACGGAAAATTTGGGCAAAAATAATTCCGCCCCCCCTTTATCATGTGTGGGCCACTCTTAGCTCGTGTGGGTTACTCAACTGTCAAACAGGACCTTGGCCCAGTAATGAAGCACAGTGGTAGCTGCAACCTGCCGACCCGAAGCTGAATACAATTGAACGGCAGCGGCTGGGTCTCAGCAGCGGAGGCTCAGCAGCCTTCCAGCATGCTACAAACACCACACCCCCCGCCCATATTATACTTACTTCGAACCATACTTGTACCCCGCCTTAAAAAAAAGCGGGGGAAGCGGGGGAAAAAGCGGGGGGAAAGCGGGGATTTTCCCCGCTTTTTCCCCGCTTTTTTAAAAAGCGGGGGAAACGCGGGGGAAAAGCGGGGGATCAGACAACGCAATTCTGGACGAATATGGGCGACCAGGTCGTCCACACGGGTCGTAGATCAGGCATGCTTCCGAAAAAGAGATGCCTACACAGACCAAGCGCGGTGCCGGGGACATTGGTTCGGACGGGCCCGGACCCCCTTTCCTATATTGGGCATGACCCCTTTTCCCTAACTGGGGGGGTCGGCGACGCACACGCAACCTTTCCCCCGTGGCCAAGAAGGTCGCCCGAAGAAGTGTGAAAACGGGAAGCAAGGCAGAGTCGCCCCGAAAGCCGTTCCTTCGGCTGGCAGCGACAGTGACGGCTATGAAACCGAAGCGACTTCGGCTGCGACTTCCGCAGCTGCGCACGGGCATTCTGAAAGCATGAAATAAGGGGGTTTCAACCCTGAGTACGAGGCTGACCCCGAACGAGCTCTCGCTCAGGGCAAACTCCTCATCAACGGCGACATCACGCAGTGTTTGGCTCCGAAACTCGGCGGGAGAGTGTGACGATGAGGTAGGCGGGTATTGAATTACCCGCTTTTTCCCCGCTTTGCCCGCTTTTCCCCCGCGTGTTCCCCGCTTTTCCCCCGCTTTTTCCAAATTTGGGAAAAAAGAAAAAAAGCGGGGATCCCGCTTTTTTTTAAGGCGGGGTACAAGTATGTCGAACACCGTTTTTTGAACTTTTTTTTTTTTCCCGGCCAAGTCCGGTTTGCAGATTTAGACCGACGGAAAATTTGGGCAAAAATAATTCCGCCCCCCCTTTATCATGTGTGGGCCACTCTTGGCTCGTGTGGGTTACTCAACTGTCAAACAGGACCTTGGCCCAGTAATGAAGCACAGTGGTAGCTGCAACCTGCCGACCCGAAGCTGAATACAATTGAACGGCAGCGGCTGGGTCTCAGCAGCGGAGGCTCAGCAGCCTTCCAGCATGCTACAAACACCACACCCCCCGCCCATATTATATTTACTTCGAACCATACTTGTACCCCGCCTTAAAAAAAAGCGGGGGAAGCGGGGGAAAAAGCGGGGGAAAAGCGGGGGATCAGACAACACAATTCTGGACGAATATGGGCGACCAGGTCGTCCACACCTGTCGGGGAGGCTCGGAGGTCCTCGGGTCGTAGATCAGGCATGCTTCCGAAAAAGAGATGCCTACACAGACCAAGCGCGGTGCCGGGGACATTGGTTCGGACGGGCCCGGACCCCCTTTCCTATATTGGGCATGACCCCTTTTCCCTAACTGGGGGGGTCGGCGACGCACACGCAACCTTTCCCCCGTGGCCAAGAAGGTCGCCCCGAAGAAGTGTGAAAACGGGAAGCAAGGCAGAGTCGCCCCGAAAGCCGTTCCTTCGGCTGGCAGCGACAGTGACGGCTATGAAACCGAAGCGACTTCGGCTGCGACTTCCGCAGCTGCGCACGGGCATTCTGAATACATGCCCTGCTTGTAACTGGGGTCGCTCGGGGGTTTCAACCCTGAGTACGAGGCTGACCCCGAACGAGCTCTCGCTCAGGGCAAACTCCTCATCAACGGCGACATCACGCAGTGTTTGGCTCCGAAACTCGGCGGGAGAGTGTGACGATGAGGTAGGCGAGTATTGAATTACCCGCTTTTTCCCCGCTTCGCCCGCTTTTCCCCCGCGTTTTCCCCGCTTTTCCCCCGCTTTTTCCAAATTTGGGAAAAAAGAAAAAAAGCGGGGATCCCGCTTTTTTTTAAGGCGGGGTACAAGTATGTCGAACACCGTTTTTTGAACTTTCTTTTTTTTCCCGGCCAAGTCCGGTTTGCAGATTTAGACCGACGGAAAATTTGGGCAAAAATAATTCCGCCCCCCCTTTATCATGTGTGGGCCACTCTTAGCTCGTGTGGGTTACTCAACTGTCAAACAGGACCTTGGCCCAGTAATGAAGCACAGTGGTAGCTGCAACCTGCCGACCCGAAGCTGAATACAATTGAACGGCAGCGGCTGGGTCTCAGCAGCGGAGGCTCAGCAGCCTTCCAGCATGCTACAAACACCACACCCCCCCGCCTATATTATATTTACTTTGAACACCGTTTTTTGAACTTTTTTTCCCGGCCAAGTCCGGTTTGCAGATTTAGACCGACGGTCTAAATCTGCAACGGAAACTCGCGATCGGGGAGAGAGGCGGTGAACGAGTGTTTTGACGTCTTCTGGTGCAAGCGCAGTGAGGTGTGACTTGGGGTAGTAAGGCAGGGGGTAGTAATCTTCGGTCGTGGGCGCGCGGGGATCCCGCTTTTTTAAGGCGGGGTACAAGTATGTCGAACACCATTGTTTGAACTTTTTTGTGTTTCCGACGATCCCGAATGGACGTACAGATTGGTGTCTTTCGACCTTTTGTATGCTTGTGGAGTTCAGCTTAGTACGTGCTTGTGGTGATCGGTGGGGTTCCCAAAATAAATGTTTTGTATTTTTTTTTTTTTTTCCCCGGCCAAGTCAGGGATTTATATAGCTTTTCCTCCTCTGCAGAAAAGTCCTTTTCGCCCTCGGGGTCCTGTGGTGGATCCAAAATTAATTAGAATTGGCAGTCAAGAGGCAAGCACTACCAGGCCAGCCCAGGCTAACCCACCCAACCTCAGTGTTGGAACAAGAATCAGACGAAATGGTTAAGCTAATTTGTAAGAGAGGGGGGTCTGGGGGGCAGCGCCCCCCAGCGCACGGTACGGTACAGCGAAGAATTTCCGCACCGGTCAACTTCTAGTATTGAATCCAAATTCAGTTAGAACCGGTAGTCAACGTCTGATGCCGAACCCCAAATCTAATTAGAATCGGTACTCAACGTCCAATTTCCGATTCCAAATTTAAATAGAATTGGTAGTCAACGTTCAGGGTTGGCTCCAAATTTAATTAAAATTGGTAGGCAACGTCTGATGCCAAATCCAAAAATTAATTAGAATTGATAGGCAACGTCCAGTTTCGGATCCCAAATTTAACTACAATTGGTAGTCAACGTCCAGTTTCGGATTCCAAATTTAATTACAATCGGTAGTCAACGTCCAATTTCGAATTCCAAATTTAATTAGAATTGGTAGTCAACGTTCAATTTTGGATCCAGATTTAATTAGAATTGGTAGTCAACGTCCAATTTCCGATCCCAAATTTAATTAGAATTGGTAGTCAACGTCCAATTTTGGATCCAAATTTAATTAGAATTGGTAGTCAACGTTCAATTTTGAATCCAGATTTAATTAGAATTGGTAGTCAACGTCCAATTTTGAATCCAAATTTAATTAGAATTGGTAGTCAACGTCCAATTTTGAATCCAAATTTAATTAGAATTGGTAGTCAACGTCCAATTTTGAATCCAAATTTAATTAGAATTGGTAGTCAACGGTCAATTTTGAATCCAATTTAATTAGAATTGGTAGTCAACGTCCAATTTTGAATCCAAATTTAATTAGAATTGGCAGTCAACGTCCAATTTTGAATCCAAATTTAATTAGAATTGGTAGTCAACGTCCAATTTCCGATCCCAAATTTAATTAGAATTGGTAGTCAACGTTCAATTTTGGATCCAAATTTAGTTAGACTTGGTAGTCAACGTCTCGCCTCCCACCACCCCCTTTGGCCCTCCCCTCCTGCCTCCTCTTTCCCCGCCTCCTTTTTACTCTTCCTGCCCCCATGGCTTCGCCATGGCTCCGTCATGGCTTTCGCCATGGCTTCGCCATGGCTTCGTCCCTCCCCTGTGGCTCACCCCCGCTGATCCCGGTTGGTAGTGCCCGGCCCTACCCCAACCCCCAGCCCAAAATTAATTCAATTTTTTTTTTTTTGCGCTCGGGGTGGCCCCGAGCCCCAGACCCATATATAAATCACTGGGCCAAGTCCGGTTTGCAGATTTAGACCGTCGGTCTAAATCTGCAACGGAAACTAATCCCCTGTTGTGGTTTTCTGCTTTTCAGGGGCTTTTCTCGAAAAACTACTGGGGTGGAAAAAGTTTCTTGGGTTTGAAGAGCGCGCGGTGCTTGCACCACTGAGGCCAGGTTGGGGGGATTGCAAGAACGTGCTTGGAATGGGTATGTGCTCAACACCGCACTGGTCCCGTCTGCGCCGTGTTGGGGGGGGCAATTACAACTGAGTTCAATTGTAATATAACGATACACGGCGTGGAATTGGGGGGTCTCAGACTCCCCCAAAAAACACTAGTGTATTACAATTGAAGTGCGGTTTGCCTGTTAGAAACACGTTGTTGTTTTCTAGTTCAACAGTAATCCATAATTACGGTAACAAGTGCTTGCTTGCCATATAACAAGTGATCACTTGTTACATCACTTGCCAGAAATATAACTAGTTATGTCCCAAAGAAAACAGCTAACAAGTGCGTCGTGTATATGGCGGCGGCAGAAGCTGAAGCACCACGGTCGATCCTTTCTTCCTTCCGGAAGACTCTGTTGGTACTGGACGCAAGGTGTCATTCGGCTAGTGCCGTTCAGGTTGTATACCCGGGGACCACATCAGGCAGGAGGGGCTGAGGGGATGGTCAAGCTCTTCGGAGAAACGTGAGAAAGAAAGAAACAGGCCACTCCTGGTCCAGGAACGTGACGGTCAACCACAGCTTGCGGAGGCAGCACAGTGCCACAACTCCGTCCGCTCTGCCCTGTGGCTGACCGTCTCGACGAGTTTGTGTTCAGCGCGAGCGCCAAGCCCCAAGGTGCGCCATGCCTTGATGCTTTAGTTTGGGAAATCGGTAGCCACTTGACCCGTAGGCCCGTGGCTCTGCAGTACCGCCGAACACGTGAAGCTTGGCTCCCGTGTTGGCAGGCTTTTCCTGGTACCAACCCGAGAAACGGGAAAACACACAAATTAGAGCGAAAGATGCTCGAAGGACTGCCTTGTGCTTATTTTCGACGCGGCGGCTAGAGGGGGGAAATACTGGCCCTGGTAACTGGGTGCTTATACAAGAGGAGAAATACTCGGTGTAGCTGCTTTGACTGGGGATTCTTCTGTCTGGCAGCATCGTCGAGCATTTCCTCCCAAGCTGGCGCTTATGTGAAACAGTACAACCACGAAATGTGGTCTTCTTCGTTGAACGCCCCCGCCCTGCCACGAACCCCCAGATTCACCCGCGTTTCGTGCGTATAAGCCGAACTCTGAGTGCGTGAGCCCTCCGAAGACACGTGCATCACACAATTACCTGCGTTTCGTGCGGGCTGCATCGTATTTACCTCCTGATGAGACTCCGCAACCCGGCAGCCTCAAGTATTTTCTACAAAGCATGCATATACAAAATACTCGAGGGACTGCCTTGTGCTTATTTCGACGGAGGCTAGAGGGGGAGAAAACAATACAAACTACAAAGTGGGTCTTTTTTGTTGAACGCTTACGCCCGCCACTGAAACCAGATTTACCTGTGTTTCGTGTGTGGGCTACAGCACATTTACCTCCTTTGTGATTGGAATATTGTTGCGATAGAGTGGGGAGTTACCGGCATGCCGATGAGTACCATGCTATGCTTTTGAGATTTCGCAAGTGGCAGTCTCCTCAAGTATTTCCTACAGAGCAGGTGCTTAAACAAAGAAGAAGAAGAAAAAGCCGCTCCTGGTCCAGGAACGTGACGGTCAACCACAGCTTGCAAAGCTTGAGTCGGAGGCAGCACAGTGCCACAACCCCGTCCGCTCTGCCCTGTGGCTGACCGTCTCGACGAGCTTGTGTTCAGCGCGAGCGCCAAGCCCCAAGGTGCGCCATGACTTGATGCTTTAGTTTGGGAAATCGGTCAGCCACTTGACCCGTAGGCCCGTGGCTCTGCAGTACCGCCGAACACGTGAAGCTTGGCTCCCTTCCCCTGGTGCCTTGCTTAAACAAAGAAAAAAGATAACTACTCGCAAAGAAAAGACGGGCAAACGAAGGCACGGCCTGTGTGGACAGGGACCATCTCTCCGAGGAGTATCCGGTCGCCCCACTACTATCCCGTACTACTACGGCGGGCGCAAGTCGTTGCACCGTGGGCGCGGAGCGAGCCGTGGCCCTGTCAAAGATGATTGTTGCACCGATGGTGGCGCAGCCGGGGGCGTTCTGACTGGCGGACGAGACCGCCTGGCAGGCGTGTGTTGACACGTTGTTTCGCGGGCTCTCCTCCTTTTGGCAATAGCCCGCCCTATGGCGGCGGCTAGCTTGGAAGATAGCGGAGACCATTATCAAAGACCGCCGAGTGTCCCATTCGTTAGCGAATATCAACGTCAAAGTCCAACTGACACGTTCCCGTGGCCAATTCACTCCGTCAAACCTTTCGAACCGCAACTTGGTTGAGATCCATCCCCACGGCTGCATTCAAGCGGCCTTGCCGTCGCGTGTCCTTCTGCGCAGACGGCCGCAAACCCGGATAAATACTCGTGTGCGTAGAAGGCATGAATCCTCATCTGGTGCACTCTTGAGCGGCGTCCTGAGGTATTGTTGGCATGCACGAGATAGTTAGAATAGAGCATCTACCGGTTTTTGGTATCGGAAAGTAGGTGCGAGATGAGGCAAACCTTGTGCGCTGGCTTCGTTTAACCGTGAATCTAATAAACAGGAACTACCCCCGAATTCTCGCTTTCATTCGGTTTGCAGCGTTTTGCGGAGCTTTCCAGCGGTTTTACGGAGGGTTGCAGTGGGTTTGGCAGATTGTGGTGTTTTGCGGGGGTTTGCGGCGGTTTTCAAGGGTTTGCGAGGGTTTGTGGCGGTTTGCGGCGGTTTGCGGCGGTTTGCGGGGGTTTTACAGGGGCCTGCAGTGGGTTTTGCAGTTTGCGGGGTTTTGCGGGGGTTTGCGGCAGTTTGCAAGAGTTTGCGAGGGTTTGTGGCGGTTTGTGGAGGTTTTGCGACGGTTTACGGGGGTTGCTGGGGTGTGCGGAGGTCTGATTTGTGTCCTTCTCAGCCACCCCGACAAGTCCTGAGGTGGTAAGAGGCAGCTACATCACCAACCAAGTCGTTTATATACATATTTTGGGGTCCTCGCTCGGGTACCAGGGGAAGCCTGCTACACGGGAGCCAAGCTTCACGTGTTCGGCGGTACTGCAGAGCCACGGGCCTACGGGTCAAGTGGCTACCGATTTCCCAAACTAAAGCATCAAGGCGTGGCGCACCTTGGGGCTTGGCGCTCGCGCTCGTCGAGACGGTCAGCCGCAGGGCAGAGCGGACGGGGTTGTAGCACTGTGCTGCCTCCGACTCAAGCTTTGCAAACTGTGGTTGACCGTCACGTTCCTGGACCAGGAGCGGCCTTTTTCTTTTCTTCCTTTCTTCTTCTGGGGTCATGGGCCAACTTCGGGCCTTAATGCGGGGTCCAGACGAGCACTTTTGAGCGCAGACGAGCATTCGGAGGCCAAAAACAGGCCTCTTAGAGTATTCTGCATGAAAAAGGCCTTTCTGGGAACTCAAAGATAGGTTTTGAGCATTGTTGGCCGCATAAAACCAGTTTAAGAAGGGTTCTGGGAAGGGTACCGACCCGGTCGAAAAGTGGGAAACCACGAAGATAAGTGAGAAAAAGGTAAAATTACAGGAAAATCGCTGTTTCCCTGCACTCTAAAACCCAATGGGCCTGGAGCAAACGAACCCCCTTATATACATAATCTCAAACGTAAATGGAAAAGGTTACTCATGAAAAAAAAGAAAGTGTCGAATAATAACACCTCTGCGCACAATCTTTTTTAGAGCTAAAGCTTCGCTTGAGAATCCGGGATTTTCTCGCGTTACTTGTGTGATTAGAAGGTAGGTATTTTAAAGTCTCCGGTTGACCGTAGAGGCTTGAGTATGGAGGGGGTTGAGAAAAGTAAGAGGGTGCAGCTCGTTTCGGGTGTTGTGTCACTCCGTTGTGTTTCTCGTAACAAAAAACATTCGGTGTGTAAATGTTATTCATGAAGGATCGTGTAATGATACCTCGCACAAGGGCTTGTCCTCGCATTGACCGCTCTCTTCGTTCCAGGTGCAGAACTCCGAGCAAGGCTCGGCGGTGACGTAGTAACACGGATACACGGGCTGGTGGAACACGGCCACGTCCGGCACGGGGCTGGCCACGCTGAAGGCCACTGTTTCGGCGCCGTCGACGCGTCTTCGGAAGAGGCGGCTCGGCCCTTTGCCTTCGAGGGTCGGCGGGCAACTGGTCTCGTCGAACCCAGCGGAGAGCAAGGTTGCGACCAAGCCCGCGCTTTGCTCCGCGGGGCCGGCGACGGCCACGAGGAACTCGCACGACGCCTCCACCGGGGCAGCGGCGAACGTCAGCTTCGTCGCCGGCAGCGAAGGGAAGAGAGCGGCACTGCCGCCGCTCTTGAACACAGCCGGCAGCCCCGTCCACGCCTGGCCCTCGCCGGTCGCTGCCCGGCCGTCGACGGCCGCGGCAGCGGCCGCGCCGGCCGTCGTCTCGAAGGTGCAATCTACGTGATCGGGGGGGTTCTCTACCCGCCGGGGCACGGGAAACCCTGGGGGCAGGCGGGTTGACAACGCAGATGGCAACACCAGCAGCAGCATCGCGGCAACGGGGGCGAATCGCATCATTTTCAGCGTTTTTCCTCGTTCTTTTTTGTGGGTGTGTGTGTGTGTGTGTGTGGATGTGTTTGCTTTTCGTAATTTTGCTCACTTTTAACCTGCTATGTTTAGAGCTAAATTTGTTTGTGCGCCCGAGCTGAATTCACCTGTTTTGCTTAGTTGCATGCAGTACGCTGCCAACTACTAACTTTTAGTATCAACAATGTATTGTTAACACGAAAAATACTCGAGGGGCTGCCTTGTGCTCATTTCGAAGGAGGCTAGAGGGGGAGTGGGTCTTTTGTGTTGAACGCTTACGCCCGCCACTGAACCCAGCTTTACCTGTGTTTCGTGTGGGCTACAGCACAGTTACCTCCTTTGATCTAATCGCAACTGGCAGTCTCCTCAAGCATTTCCTACAAAGCAGGTGCTTATACAAAAAGAAATCTTGTATCCGTGGGTGATGAGCCGAGAGCCAGTAGTAGTAGTAGTAGTAGTAGTAGTAGTAGTAGTAGTAGTAGTAGTAGTAGTAGTAGTTCGAACTTGTTATGCAGCAACAATCTGTGACGATAGACTGCGCAAGCCGCTACAGACTACCTCTTTGCACGCGTCGTGTCATGCTTCGGTCGCTTCTTGCCCCGCGTACTGTTTGTCTCCGGTGCGCACTTCACGTCCGATGTGCAGTTTGATGACGAGGAATCACCAGATGATTCGGCGCACTTTCTTTTCCTGCTGGCATGCCGCCGAAATCCGGCGTGCGCACCAGGTCTCTCACCAGGTGCTTGAGCGCGCCGTTCTCAAGCTCCAGAAGCCCAAGCGTCGTCCCATAATCCGATACATCGCTATCCCACCGTAACCCAACCCTCCGCACGTGTTCGGCGGCAATCCCCACGGGGCCGTAAAGGCGCGCCTCATCCCCGTACCCTTCTCTGATCTGGGCAATACGTTCCCGCAGGCGTACTCTCTTCCCACATTTTCATGAGCAGCCCGAGAAGCGGCAATCGCAGATAACGCAACGAGTACAGAGCAGTCCACGCGCAGACGAGCAGTAAAGCGGTCACCGTCGCAGGCGGCACAAACCGATGAAGCCCGTGCGGCAGGGAGTGGAGACGAGGTGATGCAAGACGAAGGGGGAAGCGCGAAGCGACCAGCCCGGACGGACCAGCAAGACGCAAGACCAGGCGACCAAGAGAAGGAGGGGGGACGCGGCCCAGAGACCCGGGCTAAGTAGCCTGGAACTACGCACTCAAAGTTCGACTTACACGCACGAGCGACGCGGCAAAACGGTTCATCCCTCTCACCGTTGGCACCGCGAACGGCGTACCGTAAACAGGCATGATTACACACTTTAACTACGGCTAGCCAACTTTGTAGCGTTATTTGTGGATTATTATTAGAAGGTCGGTATTTTAAAGTCTCCGGTTGACCGTAGAGGCTTGAGTATGGCGGGGGGTTGAGAAAAGTGAGAGGGTGCTGCTCGTTTCGGGTGTTGTGTCACTCCGTTGTGAAACCTTGTGAAGTCTCCTAACGCGTTTAGGGGGTGCTTTGGATTGGGTAGGGTGTGGTCGTTCTGCTACGGCGTGAAAAGCCAGGAAGTTTCGACGCTAATCTTCGACTCTTGATTAAGTTCACCGGTTTGTGGCGGTCGCAACCGTTACCAAGAAGGTTGAAGTATGGCTAAAGATAAAGTGGTGTCACCTGAGGGGGTAATCTCAGGGCCGCCCACGTGATAAAGCCGTTATATCCCGTGACACCTTTTATATGTAGTTGGTTATCATGAATAGACTACGTTATAGAAAGAGTAGCGTTGGCACTCTTACAGGTTCGTTCCCTCGTAGCTCCCGCCGGGAACGGGCACTCCAGTGAAACTGGGTATGTTACCGTTTCAGGTTTGGATTTTGGGAGCATTGCCTCGTGTGGATTCTGAGACCTATTTCTCCCACGAAATGGTGAACCAGCTTTGGTGACCGCTGTTCCGCAGTGGATACATCGATATGTTTCCCGACTTGCGGATCGTGCTCGGTCATTTTGAAGGGGCGCGGGCAGTCGGCGGATGGTCTGTCAAAAAATACTCGCATTGGATTCCTGCCCTGGCCCTTCCCGCGCGGTTTGGGTGAGTTTGATCACAGTTCACAGTATATCGAGGCAGCCCGAGCGAGCAAGGATGCGACGAAGCCCGCGCTTTGCTCCGCGGGACTGGCGACGGCCACTAGGAACACGCACGACGTCTCCACCGGGGCGGCGGCGAACGTCAGCTGTTGTCTTGTGTCGCCGTGTCCTCCAACATTTCGTGTTCGAGTGTTCATACTTTTGAAACAAAAAACAATGGGTCACCGAGACTGGCGCAAGGAGGATGATGTGGAATTCTGATCAACAACCGCCTAAACACGCTGCCTACGTCTTTTTGGCCTGCACAACACATTGATGGGCAACCCGCAAGATTGTTAGTACTAGAAAGCGGGAGGCAAACACGAAGTACGGAGAAACGAACAGGGGGAACAAGCACAGGGAACAAGGGGTAAAAAGAAAAGGGGGAGAGGAGAAGGGGTATCGAAAGAAAATCGGGGAAAAAACGAAAGCAGACGTGAAAACGCGGGATGGGGAGGGGGGGGAACGTGTGTCTTTTCCTACCTCTTCCTTCTCCTCTCCTTCGGCCAGGTGAATTGGCCAAGGACAGGAGAAAAGAGCGAAGTAAAAAAGAAATGTTCGGGTGGGTGGAACCTAGAAACGTGGAAACAAAGAGGGGGGGGGGGGGGGGTTGCAAGAACGTGCTTGGAATCGGTATGTGCTCAACACCGCACTGGTCCCGTCTGCGCCGTGTTTCGGTCCTTTAAGCCACGGACACATAAGGCGGACCATCATCAGCGCGGAACCTGAGTGTCTGCAGACAGGACAGCGGTGTGAGTCTGGTTTGTCAGGCGGCTGTTCGCAGCTCGTCACAGCCAAGACCACCCGTGCTACTACTGAGCCGGTCCGTCCCTTTCTCTTGAAACTGCATCGAGGTGCCTGCCGCTGTTTATCATAGTGAACCACGGTCCACCACGGTCTATCAGGTCCATCTCTAGTCCCTAGAGCTGCATCGAATTGCCCGGTGCTTTATTCTTCGGTCTATCACGGTCTATCAAGAGGGGATGGACCGGCACAACTACGTTGAAACAAAGAGGGGGGGGGGGCAAAAAGAGAAGAAAATCGTGTTTATTTTGGTTTTGGAAGAAGCGCGGAGGCCAGGACTACGTGGTTCGCGTGTAGAACAACAACCTGGCCGGCTGGTAGTGTGTCAGGCCTTCGACTTGCCCGCTGGACTGGACGGTGGCTGGTGAGCACGTGTTGAGAGTCGAAGTAGGTACTCTCGAGCCTTTTACCTTCGGAACGGGATTTCGTCTTATTTAGAGTTAAAGTTCGCTTGAAATTCCGGGGTTTTAGGGTCTCCGTGTGACCGTTCATGAATGGGTTCTCTTAGAGCAAGAAAGGGCTATGTGGATACGGGTTGTATATTTAGTGCACGCTTTCGTTATGGGTTATGGCTAGCCATGTCCGGGACTGTTTGTGACCGACACCAAGTACATTCCTTCGTGGAGTGTAGTCTTGGGCCCCCCACGTTCTATTTGCCGGTACACGCAATCGGGAGGCTGTGACTTGTTCAAGAACGTCGACCCTAGGAAAAACTACAGAAACCGAAAAAGCACTCAACCGCTGCCACGTCCTTCCGCTTGACAGTAGAAAAGATCGATGCCGTGTGTGTCGCGATGAACGGCAGGCATTTTCACTTACGTCCCTTTTTGTTTGTGCGCACTCCCTTCAACCCTGTTTTGTTCATCTAACGGGAGTGAGG
Source organism: Diplonema papillatum (assembly GCA_030068145.1). Taxonomy (NCBI): domain Eukaryota; phylum Euglenozoa; class Diplonemea; order Diplonemida; family Diplonemidae; genus Diplonema; species Diplonema papillatum. Next base: position 226,148 of record JAPJBO010000258.1, read on the forward strand.
ATACGCTTCCCTCGATCGGTTTTTTTGTTCTTGACAAATTTCATTTGTTCGACACAAGGCGCGCTAAAATGAGTCGATTAGTCGGCAATAGGCAGCAAAGATACACACACAAACATATTATACCTTAAAGGAATGTTTTACGACTACGGTCACGCGGAGACTATAAAACCCCGGATCCCTAAGCGAACTTGCACTCTAAAACAGCCCGACTAGCTCCCAACCCCACACACAGGGAACCCCAGAAACATTCGGAAACTCCCGAATAACTTGTTCTAGATCCTTTCTCCTATGTTCTTAAGAGCGGCCTCCTCAAGTATTTCCTACAAAGCAACTCAATACAAAAAGAAGAAAAAAAACGAAGCTCTTTTTAGCGATTCTCGTGTTGAGTTTCGTCCAAGGCCTATCAACAGGAACGGCGGATTGTTAAGTTGTCTTCCGGCCAACCCCGAGACACTTTCCCACCCTTTATAAAAACGCAGAGAAAACGACAGCAAAAGAACTAACAGGCAAAAAGAAGAAGAAGAAAGAAGAAGAAGAAGAAGAAGAAACTAAACCAAAGAAACACCCGCAAGAAAAGGAAGGAGTGTGCAGCAAACTGTTCGGAAAGCTCTTCGCGTACACTTGGCAATACAACGGACTCCGACGTTGGACTGGCCACGCCTCGGCGGGCGGTTGGAGTGTTGCGCGTTGGATGCACGGTGCACTAGTCATTTACGTAAGAAACAGCAAAAATCGCTAGACTGCAGTAGGCAGCCTTACTACTGACGGCAGTCATATGACTAGATTTATGACTAGAAAGATCAGTAGTAAGGTGACTAGTAAATGGCATGACTGGTGCGCCGTGTGGGGGATGGCGGGGGGGGGGTGGGGGGGGCGTAGGGTTTGGATACAGGCGAGGTTCCGAACTTTCCCTGTTCGTTTTTTTTAAAGCGTGTTTTTTTGTCTCTTTTTTTTTTCCGTTGTGGTTTCTTTTAGTACTGAAGGGTCCGTGTTCCCGCCATCCCCCAGGTTTCCCTTTTTTAGGCTGACTCGGCTGGAATAAGAGCGAGGGCAGCCCCCGAAAGTTTCGCAGCACATTTCTTCACAGCGGCAAACCTCGATCATTTTCTGACGGTCTTTCCTCCGGAAGCACGGTGTCCGAAACTTCGGCTCGGGGGGGGGGGGGGGGAATGTTTCTTGGGTTTGAAGAGCGCGTGGTGCTTGCAGGCGGGGGGGGGGGGGGGGGGGGGGGGGGGTTCGACGTAAAGTATGCATATACAGTGTGCGCGCGATCAGCCGGCGTGCCGGCTGATTAAACATCGAGCCTTTTTTTTTTTCAAGAACTTTTCCCGGCTGAAATCAGCCGTTTTTTTTCCTTAGCGCGAACACTGCGGAAATATACCCCGTCTCCCGCCCGAAGAGGGTTGAAGTATGGCTAATAAAGTGGTGTCACCTGAGGGGGTAATCTCCGGGCCGCTCACATGATAAGCCGTTAAGCATTGAGTTCTTTTGTAAGTACATGAACCACATGGATTAGCATGCACCCGCTAAGCAGCGGCTGCCGGCTTATCCCGTGACACCTTTTATATGTACGTTATAGAAAGAGGGCTGGCCTAAACCTATTGGAACATGGAATCGCGGGAACGCTACTGAAGGGAGCCCTTCACAGGGGGGGAACGAAGGACGGCGGCGCGAAAAGAAGTTAACCCCCTCGCGAATGGAGGGCGCATATTTGAACCAGCCCCCCCTCCCGGGTCCCCCGTTGAAACAACCACGCACTTGTTATCACTAGTCAGTTGAACGCTTATGCCCGCCACTAAACCAGATTTACCTGTGTTTCGTGTGGGCTACAGCACATTTACCTTCTTTGATCTATCGCATCCTCAAGCATTTCCTACAAAGCAGGTGCGCATCCAAAAAAAAAAGACAGCGAACAAGTGCCTCGTGAACCCTGCCAGCGCCACTCCATCATCCGAAACGCGAGAAAGTTCCCTCCGACTCCTCCTCTTTTTTTCGCGCGCACATTCCCCTGTTTTCACTCTTTTTTTTTTGGGACTGGTTTTCTTCTAAGTTCTCCGTGCAGACTTCGCAGCGCGCGGCGTCGTCGGTTGTGCTGCACGGTCGGATTCTAGGGCTCTAGTATTTGCAAGCCACTGCCAGGGCACTCAGGGTGATGCCGTTAGTGTTTGTGACTTGTGCCTGTGTGTGTGTGTGTGTGTGTGTGTGGAGTTCGACTATGGATAACCCATGTTGCGGAATATAGCCCAGGCTTTTAGCCTTCTCACGTCACAGCTGATGCTCCTGCCGACTGCTCGCGGTATCCGCGCGGTGTTCGGAACTGCAGCCTTGTTTGATCTAGGCTTCCTGCTTCGTGGCCCATGTGCTGCATGGCGCAGCATGTCGCCGGGGGTAGCCGTCGCCTTTTGCATGCGCTGCCCCGAGGCGCGGCATGCCTCACACATCTCGCGACGGCTTGTGCCCTTCTCCTGCTGCCTTCCCTTCCACTCTGCTGCCTTCTCCCACGTCGCCTTGTAGAATTGCTCCGGGTGTACGATCGCCGCCCATGTCTCATGCGCCTTGACAACGGGTTCGGCTGTGCCATCGCGTCTGCGGTCGGGTTCCGTTGGCTCATTGAGGGAGTGCAACTCCCGCATTGAGGGAGTGCCACTCCGCATTGAGGGAGTGCAACTCCCGCATTGAGGGAGTGCCACTCCGCGTTGAGGGAGTGCAACTCCCGCATTGAGGGAGTGCAACTCCCGCATTGAGAGAGTGCCACTCCGCATTGAGGGAGTGCCACTCCGCATTGAGAGAGTGCAACTCCCGCATTGAGGGAGTGCCACTCCGCATTGAGGGAGTGCAACTCCCGCATTGAGAGAGTGCCACTCCGCATTGAGGGAGTGCCACTCCGCATTGAGAGAGTGCCACTTCGCATTGAGAGAGTGCGACTCCCGCATTGAGGAAGTGTCACTCCCGCATTGAGAGAGTGCCACTCCCGCATTGAGAGAGTGCCACTCCCGCATTGAGAGAGTGCCACTCCGCATTGAGAGAGTGCGACTCCCGCATTGAGAGAGTGCCACTCCCGCATTGAGAGAGTGCCACTCCCGCATTGAGAGAGTGCCACTCCGCATTGAGAGAGTGCCACTCCGCATTGAGAGAGTGCGACTCCCGCATTGAGGAAGTGTCACTCCCGCATTGAGAGAGTGCCACTCCCGCATTGAGGAAGTGTCACTCCCGCATTGAGAGAGTGCCACTCCGCATTGAGAGAGTGCGACTCCCGCATTGAGGAAGTGTCACTCCCGCATTGAGAGAGTGCCACTCCCGCATTGAGGAAGTGTCACTCCCGCATTGAGGGAGTGCAACTCCCGCATTGAGGGAGTGCCACTCCGCATTGAGAGAGTGCCACTTCGCATTGAGGGAGTGCGACTCCCGCATTGAGGAAGTGTCACTCCCGCATTGAGAGAGTGCCACTCCCGCATTGAGAGAGTGCCACTCCCGCATTGAGAGAGTGCCACTCCGCATTGAGAGAGTGCCACTCCGCATTGAGAGAGTGCGACTCCCGCATTGAGGAAGTGTCACTCCCGCATTGAGAGAGTGCCACTCCCGCATTGAGAGAGTGCCACTCCCGCATTGAGAGAGTGCCACTCCCGCATTGAGAGAGTGCCACTCCGCATTGAGAGAGTGCCACTCCCGCATTGAGAGAGTGCCACTCCCGCATTGAGAGAGTGCCACTCCCGCATTGAGAGAGTGCCACTCCCGCATTGAGAGAGTGCCACTCCCGCATTGAGGGAGTGCCACTCCCGCATTGAGAGAGTGCGACTCCCGCATTGAGAGAGTGCCACTCCCGCATTGAGGAAGTCCCATTCCCGCATTGAGGGAGTGCCACTCCCGCATTGAGAGAGTGCCACTGTTTTTTCTTCTTTCTCTAATAGTCTACGTCTTTGCAGCCTGCACAATACATTGACGGGCAACCCGCAAGATTGTTAGTACTAAAAAACAAACAGGATACCTGCACGACGCAGTCGTCCGCGGAGACGAGCGAGTACTGCTCCTTTACGCAGCCGGCGCCCTTGGACAGGGCCTCGCACATGACGACGATCTTGTACCCGTCGCGCTTGAACAGCTTGAACACATCCGCCTGCGCCATCTTGGTCCAGTCGCCCGCTTCGCTGTTGCTCCACTCCTTGTCGGCGATGACCCGCTCCAGCACGTTCTCCATCTGCGCCTTCATGTCCGCGTTGTTCCACGCCATCTTAGAGGCCGCTTCGGTTCTTCTTTCTTTCTCCTGCCACAAAAAGAAAAGATTTGTTGGTAGTGAATGTTCGCTTACAATGCGAGGTCCAGTCTCAGAAGTCCGAGCCACACTGTGTAAAATGCACAAGGCGTTTCCTTTGAAGGAATTTTTGTGTTAACAAATTGTGCATTGTTGGTACTAAAAATTAGTAGTTGGCAGCGTACTAAAAGCAACTCACCAAATCAGGTGAAAAGCCGCTAGTGCGCACAAACAAACGGAAGCGCCATACTAATTTTTTTTTTCCTTTCGAACCCAGTGTTCGCTTTAAGACCGGTGGCCCAGTCATTTTTCAAACTGCCTCTGGGCAGTTTTTTATTTCGAAGCATCTCAGGCGTGTGGCTTTTTTTACTAGCGTTCGTCTTGCAGGGGTTTCAGTGCAGGCAGCCACGTACACAAGAGAGAGAGAGAGAGACGAGTTAGAGTGCAGGGACCATCTCTCCGGGGAGTTTCCGGTCTCCTCACTTCTCTTCGCACTGCTACGGCGGGCGTAAGTCGCTCCGGAGGCGCGCTGCAGGTTGCGGCTCTGCTACAGTGAGTGGCGGCACCGGAGTTGGTGCTGCAGCGGGCGCTCTGGCCGGCGGGCGAGCTCGTCTCGCGGGGGATCGCCGCCTTGTAACGCTGCGGGCCCTCTTCTTCCTCGCGACTGCGCGGCCTACGGCGGCGGCTAACACCTTGATGGGAAACTTCAGCTTCCATTGAGCGAAGGCTACGTCCTGAGGGTACACGGTACACAATGGAGCTTACCTGCAGCCTGGATACGGCCGAGTCGCGAGCCCCCTCCCCAGTCGCCGAGTCAGCTTCGTCAGAATGGCGTAACATGCAGGGTCAGAACCTTGTGTCTTTTTGGAAATGGCCAAAATTTTATTTCCAGAAAAAAAATTGGTTTTTTTGAATTTTAAAAGTTTGGAACAAACTCTGCAGTAATTTTTGAGGAAGTTGAGCAAAAAAATTTTTTTTTGGAACAACATACCACGCTGGACATGTCAGTACAAAAAAGAAAGTTGGCAGCGTTGGAACCTGCCATGTAAAGATACAAAACAGGTCCTTCGCACACACAAGTTTCTGTACTTTATTGGTCCTTCGCACACACACATAAAACACGTGCTAAAAATATGTCCGTTCTGAGAAGCGACTTCGACGGGGGCTCTTTCGACTGGTCTTCGATCCAGACGAAGGTGTCGGTGCCCCCGGGAATTATCCGAGCCGAGGAAGACGGCGCTTGCATTTTCCCGATGTGCTCAAAGAGCCATGCCGGGGAAGGGCTGACCCACTGCTTCAGATGCGGCCTCACGGCGATCGCGTATTGCCTGAAGGCAAACCTGGGTTGCAAGAGCACTGCCCAGGGCTTCGTGGACCGAATGGGGGAAGACGAATGGGTCTGCCCGGTCTGTACGTGGCTTCTGCAGCGGGGTCAGAAGTGGGAGGACGATCGGGAGATGGAAGGCGTGGACGCAGTACTCGAGAGCCGTCCGAACCCGGGCTCAAACATCGCCGGCGTCGACGTCGACGAATTGCTCGAACAAACACCACCAGGGCCCTTAAAGGCGCTCGTAGAACATCTTCTTGCCCAAACCAAAACCCAAGAGGGAATTGGAGAGTTTGACATACGAATGGCAAACTCATGGGTACCGAAGGTTGCAACCTCTAACCAGAAGAGTCAGATGATGACCGAAGTGCGCTACCGTTACGGGCCCATTGAAGAAGACTTCAAGGCCAGTGTACCTGCGTACGTGCACGAGACCCGTGTCCTGTTTTCTGTCTTGGACAGACTCCTCCCTGTGCCGAAGGACTCGAGACAAGTCCTACAGGTTGCCCATCAACTGCTGGTTCGCCTCGAGGCCCTAAGAATCCGCAAGCTGCAGGGTATGCCTCAACAACTGGCTTGGGAGTCCAAGCTGCAGTTGGTAGATGCCTCTGAGTTCTCTCGCACAGTGTTAAGAAACGCCCTGCGAGCTGTCGAGGTGGCCAACGAGGAGGACAGGAGAAGGAGGAACACGGACGGGCTCAAGAGAGCCTCGTCCGAAGGTGAATTCTCCAAGAGGAGAAGGACCGAAACCCTCTCGAAGTCGGGAAACGGGCGGAAGTCCGTATGAACGACTCCCCCCGCGCCAAGTCCTCTCCAACCGCTGAAGCGGAGTCGGGGCCGCCCCCAGAAGGCCGACTACCTGATCAGCCCAGAGGCTGTCCAGGGGCTGCGTCAAGAGACGTTGAGAACGCTGGCCGAGTGTTACAAAGACACTACCTCCTCGGCTATGACGTCGGTGGTGACCCGGGCTCAGCTATTCATTCAGCAGCTACGACAGTTGGACCCGGAAATCTCAAGAGAGATGGGTTTCCTCATGTGGCTGCAACGAAAAATCGATGCGAAGGAAATCCAACCAGGCTCAGCCAGCCAGTACGTGACATACTGGATGATGGCCGATATCCCCCCGCTAAAGGCTTTTCGAAAAGCACTGCACTTGAAGGAGAGAGAGCTCGAGAGAAGGGAACTCCTGGAGACGAAACTGGTCTCCAAGAGCCAGGTTCTTGGACTGCTGGCGAAATCCACAGGGTTATACAAGGTGGCGTTGGCCGCCCAATGGAGCCTCGCGTCTCGTTTTGTGGACCTGGAACGTCTCCAGGTCGGACACATAAAGGAGAAACAAGAGTTTTTCCTCGTACTTCTCGTAGGGGGGAAGACCGACCCTACGCACCAAGGTCAAGGGATCCTCATACCGAAGACGGGATGGGTGTTCCAGACCGTGATCAGCTGGTGGAGACGACAGAGATCAACTCTCCTGCTTCCGGGCCTAAGCATCGCAGCCTACAACAAGTGGCTCAGAGGCCATCTTGGGGTCACCAGTCACATGATTCGCCACAGTGCACTCACCGAGATCGCCCGGGTGGGTGGCGAACAAGCGGCGCAAGCAATGGGGAGGCACGTAGACGTGAAGAACGTGAGGTTCTATACCCCGATGGAGACTTGGGAGTCGACGAGCGGAACAATCCGGGGGGCCGGAATTCTGCAGTAGGTTTCGACCGTCCCTTCTGGGCTCCTAATGTGGCCCGCAGCTTAAGTAAACTGCATACATATGATTACGCCATGAGGTGGGTGGACCACGAGATGCCCCGAGGCTCCCGTGCCACAAAGGCCTGCTTTGAGGGCCTCGTCGACAGCATCACTGAATCGTGGGTGGACACTGACCTGTTGCTACGAGACTTCCCTGCCTTAGAGATCAATTTGAAGTGGTTTCGAAATCCCGCTTTCCTCGAGGATATCCTTTCGACCGAGTTCAAGAACGCCCCAGGCCCCCCTAACACTAAGTTGAAACAGCACCTTAAAAGACTAGAGGAAATCGGTCTCTGTGAGGCAGTCCCCCGGTCGGAGGCGGAAAGATCCTGGTTCCACGGCGCCTTCACAGTTGCTAAAAAGAAGGCCGGGGTACTCAGGTTCATTCTCTCGTGCAAGGGGGTGAATGAAGCGGTGAGAATGTCGGGACACCCGGTTCCGCCATGCCACCTTCCCTCGTACAACTCAATGCTGCTGAAACTCATGCAATGTAACTTCGTTTGTGAGAATGACGCGAAAGGTTTTTTTTACCAGTTTTTGCTGCCGACCTCAGTGAGAAAGTTTTTCTCGTTTAGAGTCGGGTCTGCGAAACGCAGGTTAACTCGGCTACCGATGGGTTACTCGCCAGCACCTCAAGCGAGCCAAGCTGTGGCCGAGTCTATCGGTGGACTTGCGGCGAAGAGTTCTCCTTCTTCGGTTCACATCGAGTGGATCGACAATTTCATACTCGGAGACATACACGAGGAAAAGTTGTGGAACACCCAAAGACGATTGTGTTCGCTGTGCGACCGATACGGAATTGTACTTGGTGAGGAAGGCCGACCGACGTCCGAAGCCTCGCTCCTTGGAATGGAAGTGAATCTCCAAGACAAGAAGTGGAGACTGAGCACTACGTGGGTTCAAAACGTTGTGCCAGCCCTCCAATTGGTACTCCGCTGCAGGTCCCCGTTGAGAGATTTTTGGCGAGTCGCAGGCTGTATCATGTGGCGGTACCACGTCATGGCTCGGCCTCTCCACCACGTCAAGACGTTGTTGGGCTGGATGTCCTCCGTTTCCGCTCCGGACATCGCTTGGAGCGCCCTCTGCGATATCCCGGACCCTGTCCGTTCCATACTCACGAGAGAGGTCGACATACTAGCCTCGAACAGCTGGAAACGGTGGCTGCGGCCGGAATGCACGGTTCGGACTGTCTCCGACGCGTCTATGTCGGGATGGGCTTACGTTCTTACCGAAAAGAGCATTGCCCACGGTGTTTTCCCGAATCGCTATACTAAAAGCCACATCAACATAAAAGAGTTATACGCGGCGGTCCAGGCAGTAAAACGAATTTGCGTACCGGGCATCCGGTTCAGGATTCAGATCGAGGTGGACAACACAACTGTGGTCGCTATCCTGAATAAAGGTTATTCCCTGATATCTGAGACGCAAGAACTACTCGATGAGCTGGTTGAACTTCTGGACCGAAATTTTGTCGAGGCTATGCACGTCCCTGGATCCCTTAATGTGGCCGATAAATTCACCCGGATGGCCTACCAAAGACGCTGGTCTGGGTCCCTCCTCTAGAAGCTTTGATTTTCTTTGACGCAACCCATTGTGCTGGCCCTTGCTTGACCTCGGCCTCGTAGCGCCTTACTGGCAGCTCATTGCCGTTATCACAAGCGCTTCTCCGAGTGATGTGACGCGTCTGCTCCCCAGTAAGAACTGAGGACCAGCCTGCGAAGATTCTTTCGGCAGTCCCGACAGAGTTTTCCAGCAAACAATGCCGAGAGGCCACAACGAGCGAAGTTGTTATATGACAAGACTAAAATTACTACACGGCAAGAGCCAACAAGCAGCAGTACTAAAAAAGACCGAAGAGTGGTTCGGGCGATCTTCCTCTTCCAACTTCCAACGACTCTTGTACTTACCGACGTAAAAGGGGTACACGTGCTCAACGACGCCTTTTCTTTTTTCCGAAAAAGTTTTTAGGGCTCCATCGGCCCCGCGGGAGCGTTTTAAAAAGACACAAGGTTTTGACCCTGCATGGTAAGGAAAGAGTTCTAGGCATGACCCATCTGGGTTAACTGGACCAAGGTTCGTGCAAAATGCCGTCGATAGCTATTCGGTTATCCTTCGGCTGGCTGAGGCATTTGTGCTCTATCTGTGGTGGCTGGGTTGCTTCTGACTGCAGGATCCTTCCCCGAACAAAAAGGTTTGCTCCAGTCGTTAGCTATCATTATATGATAGCTGCTGGCTTTCCTTCTGGACATCGCGACATTTCTGGACAATTTCACCCGCCGCTGTGCAGCGCCCTCGTGCGAGGTCGACACTCCAACTGTATGTCGTGCGTGAACGTTGGCATTGAGTTCATCGAGCTCGGCTGAGCTGAAGGCTCGCACCGTGGCGGAACTGAAATTTGGATAAAAAGTGGTAGAACTGAATGTACGGCTTTATGAGAGTACTGAACTGAATTCCTCTCTTGTTAAAAAGTAAAGTTTCAAGTAAGCAAAGGTGACCTTGCCCAAGCTTCGTTTCCCCGAGTTCAGGCCGGTCGCTCAACATTCCAGTTACAAAGACGTATTCTTACTTCTCCCTTTCTTCTAGGCAGTTCTCGTCAGACAATACGAAGAGCAGAAACTCTTCTAGCCAGTTCTCGTCAGACAATACGAAGAGCCAGAAACTCCACCCGGCTCGTAGGAGACGCTAGGTAGTATCAAACAGTGCATTGCGCAACGCAAAGGCGAACAACCCCGATGATAACCACTCCCCGCCAGTTGGTGCACTGCAGGAGGCCGCAGCATTACCGCGGTCTCGGACGCACACGTCTGCGCTTGGCACCTTCGAGCGGGCTTGCTCTTCGTCATTCCGGAGCTGGGTCTCGAACCCTGAAGCCACCGGCTTTATTTCGATGAGTCGCCACGTGGCGTGCGGAAGACACGGAGGCGAATTGAAGAAACTCCAGCCGCTGCTTTGCTCGTTCATTGCCGCCGAATCGGCCAACATTTCAGGTTTGCCGGCTCTGTACCGGGTTGCCTGGTTCTTGCCAGGTTTGTACCGGGTATGTACTCGCCTGGTTGTTCCCGAGGTTGTGCCGCGTTGGAGACCAGATTAGTCACAGTTCCACTTGCATGTCGCCTTAAGAATGTTCAGCCTCCAAGGTCTGGCTGTATTATTCGCCTTCTTCTCACGTTAAGTACACTTGTTGGGACCCGAAAGATGGTGAACTATGCCTGGATAGGACGAAGCCGGGGGAAACCCTGGTGGGGGTCTGTTGCAGTGTTGACGTGCAAATCGCTCGTCAAAGCTGGTATAGGGGCGAAAGACCCATCGAACCATCTGGTAGCTGGTTCGCTCCGAAGGTTCCCTCAGGATAGCTAGAACCAAAACAGGAGTTACGCCAGGAAAAGCGAATGGTTGGAGGCATTGGGGAAATCGCTTCCTCGACCTATTCTCAAACTTTAAATGGAGGGGTTACTTCATTGGGCCCTGACGTAGAATCCTGGTTCTAAGTGGGCCACTTCTGGTAAGGGAGGCTCGAAGAAATGGTCACCGGGATGGACCTCGGCGAAATCGGGCGGCTGATCCTCCTCCGGCACGGCATCCTCCCCACGGTGCCCAGCCACGTGCCGCCATGTTTCGACCTTTCGTGTTCTCCTTCCATTCCACATGCTGTTTCTCCAGGTTTGTCAAGGGCTGCTGTCTGCGTTCGGCCGGGCTTCGGACGACGGCACGCGGCACTTTTTGCGCTCCTGCGCAACCCACTCTCCCCTAACGTGTCGGCATGGATTATGGAGCACCTTCAGTTCGTTGCAGGGCTTACGCTCAGTTTTCGGTCTCAGAAAATACGTGTGGTCCACATGTGGACCGCTCAAGGTTCAAGGGGGAAATAAAGCCTTTCCCCGTATGTGCGGCAAAAAGAAATAGTGCCACTACTGGCTTGGCTGTGCGAGACCAGGACGCTGGGACCGTGCGAAGTCGAAGAAGGAGTCCAAAGGCGAAGCAACAACACCAACGCGGAAACGCAACCCGAAGGCAGCCAAGGCCAAGACCTCCCAGGGCAGGGGGGAACCTGCGGCAGTGAAGTAACGAAGCTCATCCGAGTGTCCGATGAAACCCCTTGTCAATACCAACTACTGCGACGCGCGTGCGTAATGTCGGACGCTAGCGTCTGTCAAGAGCATGCGTGACACAGCCGCGTTTTAGAGGTGAGATGAGAGGCACCGGCTCCTCTCTCTGTCAAAGGACCATACCAGAAGGGAACCATGCGTGGACACACTCTCGCTGAGAGGGACGCCACGTTAAAACGAGTCGGCAACACCGACGCATGGAATCGACTTCGAGAGCCTTCCGGCTCCGAGGCTGAACGGGAAACAACGCGCACTTTTTCTGAAGCACTTTCGATACCAAACGGGTCGGTGCTTTTTTTTTAGACTGTTTCTACTTTCTAAAAGTATACTTTAAAGAGCGAAAAAAGGGGCTTTTTCCTTTTTTGGAGTCAAAGGTACCAGGGAAAGCCTGCTATACGGGAGCCAAGCTTCACGTGTTCGGCGGTACTGCAGAGCCACGGGCCTACGGGTCAAGTGGCTACCGATTTCTCAAACTAAAGCATCAAGGCGTGGCGCAACTTGGGGCTTGGCGCTCGCGCTGAACATAAGCTCGTCGAGACGGTCAGCCACAGGGCAGAGCGGACGGGGTTGGAGCACTGTGCTGCCTCCGACTCAAGCTTTGCAGGCTGTGGTTGACCGTCACGTTCCTGGACCAGGAGCGGCATTTTTCTTTTCTTTTCTTCTTTCTTCTTCTCTTTGGAGTCAAAGTTCGCCAGGGCATTAGCTTGGTCTCCGGCCCATTTTCCAAATTTGGACCGCTGGCGGCTTTTTGCGTCCTCACTCAAGAATGGGTTCTCACGACAATGCTGGGCCCTGAGTGCCTCGGATTGCACATTGGCCACCTCTGCCGGGGGCCTGGGTGATGGGGAGTGCCAGGTGTTTCTTCTTTTCCCCCGCCGGCTTTTCCCAAATTAGGACTGACAGTCCGAATGTGGATATAAACCCTGTACACGTATATTATTTACTTCACGGATGCTATTTACTCTTACAAATAATTTCATTTATTATTTACTTCCCGCAAACCCGTTTCATAAATCGATTCGCTTATTATTTGCTTTCCCGTGTTGTATTTACTAATAAATAAGTAAATAATATACGTGTACGGGGTTTAGAAGCTAATCCCTCCCCTGAGTTCGCTGGAACCTTCGGGGGTTTTAGAGTCTCCGGGTGACTTGCGACAGCGAGATCGTTGCAAGTGCTGCGTGGTTTCAAGGGTGATCGATTACGCGTGAGTAGAGCATCTGTGTGTACCTTCGCTGTTGATCGTTGGTGGTTTCGGCCACCGCATGCCTTGCATACGGTAGCTAGCCGCAAATCGCAGCCCTAATCTGGGGCCAACGGACACTACTACACCCCGCGACACGTGCGTGGTTGTCCACTTTCAGAAGACGGCCTAGCTAACCACAGTTCGCAGTTGTCTTCTCTGCCTTGGAACAACGCCAACCCAACAACGCGTGCCCTTCTCTGGGGCTACGGGGTGATAGCACACGACTTCAAGTCGGTGCAAGCCCGCAAGAGCTTCTGCCCTATTAGCTTTTGACGGTAGAGTAGTGGACTACCGTGGCTGTAACGGGTAACGGGGAATCAGGGTTCGATTCCGGAGAGGGAGCCTGAGAAACGGCTACGACAGAGTGCAGGGACCATCTCACCGGGGAGTATCCGGTCGCTCCACTACTGTCCTGTACTACTACGGCGGGCGTAAGTCGTAACGTCGTGGGCGCGGTGCGTAAAAGTCGTACTTTAAGTGCGTGAACCCCTCCGAAGAAAGGTTCGCCACACGAGTTCCAGGCTTCTTAGCCCGGGTGTCTGGGGTCGCGTCCCCCCTCGTTCTCTTGGCCGCCTGGTCTTGCGTCTTGCGTCCGTCCGGGCTGGTCGCTTCGCGCTTCCCCTTCGTCTTGCATCACCTCGTCTCTGTGGGCGCGGTGCGAGCCGCGGCCCACCACTGGTGTGTTCGTTTCTTGTTTTTTCGGGTTTCGGGGGCCTTGTAGAGGTCCCGATGGGGTGGAAAAGGCCTCGAGGCAGGGAAAACGGTCGCCACGAGGGGCCCCGAAGGATCAAAGCTGCCACTGACGAGCTTGCTCGGACGTGCAGGATTGCCGGAAGGGAATGCGTGAACATTCCGCAACCCGGATGCAGAGATCTGAAGTGGTGACACATTTGACGATCCTGTTGACCAAGGTTGACGATTGCACCGATGGTGGCGCAGCCGGGGGCGTTCTGACTGACGGACGAGGCCGCCTGGCTGGCGTGTGTTGACACGTTGTTTCGGTGGCTCTCCTCCTTTTGGCAATAGCTCGCCCTATGGCGGCGGCTAGCATCTTTACCATCTTGATCTCAACTCTCACTGAGCAAAAGATACGTCAGGCGGATACTCAGGCACGGCGTGTCTCCTTTGAGAATGTAGCTGGCGGCCTCCTCGCGGATTTCCTCACGCGGTAGGCGTAGTTTTCTTTGAAAAGAAAACAGTCGGAACCACGCTGGGGATGGTGCGCAAATAAATAAAAATTGCATTCGTTAGTCTACCGTAATTGGAATAATGTTGAACCGGGTAGGACCCTGGGTGTCCCAGGTTTTACCCGGGTCGGCATGACACGACGATTGCGACGGCGGCGACCTCACTTTCCTCGACCCCGAGCGATGAGAGAATATGTGTGCAGTGTGCACTCGAGTCTGGCCTTGAGGATGACCCTTCATGGCTCGGATTGGCCACTGGATGAACCCGGCGAGGCTTCTATACCTCCGTTGGCAACAACGTTTCTCTTATTTTTTTTTTCGGTGTTTGCTACTTTGCGTACTTTGCAGAACATCGCGACCCTGGTGTTTGCCCGCGCCTTGGGGTGCACAATACTCAGCTCGACCCCTAGATGCCGCTGCAATAGGAGGCTGCAGGACCACCACTGGTGCAGTCACGCAGGAGACTACCTGGGACCCCCCGCGGGTGTCCCAGGTTTTACCCGGTCTGTCATTTCCCCGTTCCAGCTTTAGTCCAGTTCAACATTATTCCAATTGCGGTAGGTTAGACACACAAAATACTCGAGGGACTGCCTTGTACTCATGTCGAAGGAGGCTGGAGGGGGAGACTTTTGCTGAACGCTTACGCCCGCCACTAAACCCAGTTTTACCTGTGGTTCGTGTGGGCTACAGCACATTTACCTCCTTTGATCTATCGCAACTGGCAGTCTCCTCAAGCATTTCCTACTGTTTTTTTGTATAAGCGGGTGCTTATACAAAAAAAAAGGGGGGAGTCTCAGGTGAAGCAGCCAGGTGAAACCTGCGTCACCTGAACTTCGACGGCAAAAATAGTAAGGACGGGCAGCGGCTTCGCCAGCTTCATGTCGCAAGACGACGTTGGGTGGGAGGCAACCTGAAGAATCTATCTGGCTTACAGTTTGGGTGTTGCTTTGCGATGGTACGTCGGACGCCGTTAATAGTCGGACCAGGCGCCAGTGTATACTTCGTCTGTCCTCAGACAAGACAGATGGAGTTCACCAGCGGCTGCGTGCTGCTCGCCACAGCCAGGACTACCAACGTACGCGAGCACGGCAAATCAATCAAAGAAGTGCGTAGTTTTGGTTTATTCTTTTGCTTTTTCGTTGACGACAACATTATTTGCGTTCAGCGTCTTTGCATGCCTTTTCGTGACGGTATTTTTTGGTTTTCTTTCTTTACCGTGGACTTTCTGGACTTTATGGTGCCATAATTCTCTCTATGCCGCCCACGTTTAGCATTGACACACAGTTCTTTTAAGTACATGAACCACATAGATTAGCATGCACTCGTTTAGCAGCGGTGGCCGAATCATGCCGTACCACCGTCCTTTCGCGTTTTTGGCTTTTTCAGATACAAAAGGTCTAGTCAACCAGGTCCCCCGCCCTCCTTGTGACACCTGCCGACTCACTGCGATGACGCACCAATTTGGCTTCGTGTTTGCGGGGTGGGGGACTTGTATTCTAAATGTCTATATTTCCAGAGCAAAGCACTCTCTAAAAAAAGCACGTTGCGCCGCTGCGGAGTGCGCCAGCACAGGGGGTAATCTCAGGGCCGCCCAAAGAGTAACCGGTGCGCACTCAGTGTCTGTCTCCAGCGCTTTTCTAGAATCAAAGGCTTGATGACAAATGAAGTACTTTTTCGGTTTGTTTATTTCTCCTCACATAGTTTTCAAGTTACAGACGGTGTTCTGAGTCTCCTTGCTTTGTTGCGGAAAAGTTCGCTCGAGACTCCGTTTTCACACAACGTAGACCAGGTGACGCGCATTTAGAAAGTAATGTACAGGCGGTGGCACCTGAGGGGGGTAATCTCAGGGCGCCAAAAGAGAAACCGGTGCGCACTTAGTGGCTGTAGAATCAAAGGCTTGATGAAAAATGAATTGCGCACTTTTTCGGTTTGTATATTTCTCCTCACATAGTTTTCAAGTTTCAGCGCCTTCGGTGACGGTGTTTTGAGTCTCCTTGCTTTGTCGCGGAAAAGTTCGCTCGAGACTCCGTTTTCACACAACGTAGACCAGGTGAACGCAAGCTCAGCCCTGCGGTGAAGAGGGCTGACGCGCATTTAGAAAAGTAATGTGCAAGCGGTGGCACCTGAGGGGGGTAATCTCAGGGCTGCTCAAAGAGAACCCGTTGAGCACTCAGTGACTGTCTGGACATGAACTCAGCGGGTGTTGTGTCACTCCGTTGTGAAACCTTGTGAAGTCCCCAAACGCGTTTAGAGGGTGCTTAGGATTGGGTAGGGTGTGGTCGTTCTGCTACGGCGTGAAAAGCCAGGAAGCTTCGACGCTAATCTTCGACTCTTGGTTATGTTCACCGGGTTGCGTGCTCGTCAGGAAGATCCCGGTGCCTGTTCTGTGACAAATGTGCGATTCGGTGCTGTTCCACGTGATTGCTCGGTGGCACCTGAGGGGAATAGTCTCAGGGCCGCCCAAAGAGAACCCGGTGAGCACTCAGTGTCTGTCTCCAGCGTTTTTCTAGAACCAAAGGCTTGATGACAAATGAAGTGCGTACTATTTCGGTTTGCTTATTTCGGTTCACATCGTTTTCAAGTTTCAGCGCCTTCGGTGACGGTGTTTTGAGTCCCTAAAGTAGACCAACCAGATGAACGCAAGCTCGACCCTGCGGATAAGAGGGTGACACGCGGTTAGAAAAGTAATGTACAAGCTGTGGACTCACTTCAATACGAAGACCTTCGGTTAGATTCGCGCAAAGTAAATACCATCGGCCTCGTCACGCTGCACAGACGACAGCACTGTCTCCAACAACGGCAGTTTCTTCTCATTCGGCTGCAGCTGCTGCCTGCGTGCGTCTCGTACTCATCCGCCAGCAGGTTGAAATCTCGAACTCTCTTCTTCGCCACATTGTGCAGGCGACAGCACGGTCTCCAACGGCACTTCTCATCTCCCTGCACTCACACGAGACTGAGGCAGCTACGGGATTTGGTATCGACATCTGTATCCGTCGACACGATCAGGGGGCAGGGCAGCAAGTATTAATCCAGCTGGGGGTTGCGAGTTCGGAACGGCTGCTGCTGCTGCTGCGCCAACTCGTCGTACTCGCCCGCCTCCTGCACGACTCTCTCCTCCGTCACATTGCACACACGACAGCACGGTCTCCAACGGCACTTCTCATCTCCCTGCACTCACACGAGACTGAGGCAGCTTTGGGTTTTGTTGTCGACATCTGTGTCTCTCGACACGATCAGGGGGCAGGGCAGCAAGTATTAATCCAGCTGGGTGTTGCGAGTTCGGGACGGCTGCTGCTGCTGCTGCCGCTGCGTGCGCCTGCGGACCCTCGCTGCCAACTCGTCGTACTCGCCCGCCAGCAGGTTGAAGTCCTCCACGACTCTCTTCTTCTCGTCGCGCGCCGCCCGCAGCTCCTCCGCGGCGGCGGCGAGTTCCCCGCGCAGGAAGGAGGCCTCGTCGCGTTGCACAGACGACAGCACGGTCTCCAACGGCAGCTTCTCCCCGTCCCCTGCACTGCGATACCCAGGCTGCGCGAGGGTTTGACTGCGGTATTGGTCGTGAATACCCGCATCCATACGCAGGCCCCGCTCGTCCTGAGACGACGCGTACCCACGCGTGCCCTTGTGATTCCCTGGTAAGGTTCTGTTCGGGTAGAGATCCGAATCTTGCCCATCCGTTTGGTCGGGTGCCGTTCTCCGGCTGTCCCACGGAGTTTCCTGCCGGCCCGACTTGTGGGAAAGCCGGTCGGTTCCGCCGCCCGGAAGGAGGCCGAGTCCATCGTCCGTTTGGTCCGGCGGAAGCGACGCCTCGGCGTCGTGGGTGTCGCAGGAGGGGTCGGCCGGTGTGCCTTCGGGGCGGGCGAGGACGCGGAGCACCGAAGGTTCGATAGCCGGGTGGTCTGGTGTGCCGCCCGGCAGCGACAGGCGCACCGGCTCGTTGGTCGCAACCCAGTCGCGCCCGTGCCTCTCCAGCATGGAAAGAGACACGGTCGGGCCCCGCGCGCTGCCGCGCTTGCCGGAGACACGGACGACGACGCGTGCGCAGGATTCCTCGGTGCAGTCGGTCGACTGGTCGTCTTCCTTGGCGACCCGGGCGGGCGTCACTTCGTGCGGGCCAGCGTTGCCGTGCGCGTGGCTTGCTCTGCCCGAAGGATAACCGCCGACATCAGTTCGGTCCGGCAACGATTCATACCGACCACTCCGCCTGTCCTGAACTTCTCGACGATGACCTGGCACGTGCCTCGCACTAGCCGCGTGTAAAGTGGGCGAAACGGCGTGAGCGTCGGGTGTATCCGGCGGTGAAACACGGCGTTGATGGCTCGCTCGATCCGGGACCATTCTCGCGAGGGCGTCCGTTTCCTCGGGCAGCGGTCTACGACTGTTCCGAACCTCTCGGCCTTGGGCTGGCTTCGATACGTGTCGTACGCCGGAGTTGAAGGCGGCGCTTTCACGCCTGCCATGAGCATCACGAAGGGCACCTTGACGTTGAGCACCGCTGCTCGTTTTGTGGGGGTGGAACCCAGCGGCATCAACCGTTTGTTGAGGCCTTTGCTGGCTCTCGCGCGAGTTCTGAGCTTCTCGGAGTTGAGGTGGCTCGGGCACGTGGCTTTTTCCGCGCGCATGAGACTCGTAGTCTGACGCTGGTGTGTATTGGGACTTGTGCAAGAACTGCTGATCCGTCGGTTCAGCTGCGAACTCATGACGACGGTCTTGGTCGGGGTGAGCAAAAGACTGACGGGACTTGCGCAACAACTGCTCATCATCTGCTGGCCCAGGTGCGAATCCGTGGCGACGATCCAAGTAGGGGTGTGTAAATGATGCCGATCCGTGCTGGCCCGCAGGCCGTTCTTGGAGCTGCGGAGACTCGCGCAAGAACTGCTCATCCGTCGGTCCGGGCGCGAGTCGGTGGTGACGATCCTGGTCGGGGTGGGTGAGGGCGGGCGCGGGCACGTTGAGGTAGCTGGCGGTCTCCGCTTCCTGGAGCCGGAGCCGCTTCTGCAGCGAAAGGTCGACGGGGGAGCCGTCGAGCGCAGTCGGGCACTTGCTCGTTCGACTGACTTCGGTGTGGAGAGCGCCAGGGCGCGGCACCAACCTGGAGGATTGCTCGCTATGCTCGGAAAGCACATCCGAAGCGAACCGGCCAGTCTGCGAGGACTGCACGGTGTTGCGGGTCCCGTAGATGCGCTTACCGGTTTCGTCGCCATGCCCGTTGGGCGACAAGTTCGCCGAAATCCCTTCATCGGTCCACTCAAGATGTGCACCGGCCCCGCCTGCAGCCTGGAAGGTGTGTCCCAGCGTGTCGCGGGGATCCTCCAGCTGGCGGCGCTGCCCGCCTTCGGCCCACAAAAGATGTGCCCCGGCGCCACTTCGCTCGTGCGCGGAGTCGCCGCCTCTCTGCTTCTCCACTGGCACGCCGTTGGCTGCCTGGAAAGTGTGCCTCAGCGTGTCGCGGGGTTCCTCCGACCGGCGCCGCCTGCCGGTGCTCGGGAGGGCGAGTCCGCCTTCGGTCCACGAAAGGCGCTCCTTCTTGCCGCTGCTGCTGCTCCTGCTGTTGCTGCCGTCGCTGCCGCTGTCTCCGCCCGCGCCCGCCTGCACCATCGTGAGGAGGCACTCCCGAACGGACTCCATGGTGCAGGCGAACGTGGACCAAGTCGGCGCTTCCGAAGAGTGCGGTGCATCCGCACTGCGCGAGGGCGATCTGCTCCCCGGCCCAAGCCGGTTGGGTGGTGTGCCACGCTCGCCGCGCGCTGCCTTGTTGGAGTCGGGTGCGGACACCCCACTCTGCCGCAGCCAGGGCTCCCGCGCGTTGCGGGGCGACAGGCCGCTCGGGCCTTCTGTAGTGGATTCTGGCACGGACATCCCACTCTGCCGCATCCAGGGCTCCCGCGTGTTGCGGGGCGGCGACAGGCCGTCCATGCCTTCTGAGGACATCCCACTCTGCCGCATCCAGGGCTCCCGCGTGTTGCGGGGCGGCGACAGGCCGCCCGGGCCTTCTGCCTTGGAGTTGGGTGAGGACACCCCATTCTGCCGGACATAGGGCTCCTTCACGCTGCGGCCTTTGGAAAGGCGCGCGGCCGGGCTCCGGCTCTGCTTCGCCCTCTGCGCCGGCGACGGCGCCGCGCGGTGGCCGGCCTGCTTCCGGTTGCTCACGTCGCGCAGCGCGTGCGTATGAGCCGAACCCATGCCAGCAACGCCGCGGCGGGCTTCGGCGGAGCCCCCCGCGGGCGCTCGCAGACACCCCGCGCAACCCCCCCGCCCGCACTCTGCCGGCGAGCCCCGGGGATGCAGCTTCCCGCCACCGGAGTTCGAAGAGGCCCGCAGGTTGCAACCAAGGCACTCTCCGCACTCGGCGCAGAGGCAGGCGGGGGAGGAAGCCTGCAACGACGCACCTCCTTCCGCGGCCGCCATCCGACCGGAGCCGGGTCCCGAACAGTGCGCGCACTCCCCTGCCTGGATTCGCTGGTCTACCCCGTGGGTGGACCCCCTGGACCTGGGGGGCGTCGGTTTGGGGGGCGTCTGCTGGTTCGCAGAGCGAGCGCCCGGCCGGTGGGATCGGTGCGGCGACGGCGGCGGCGTGTGCGGGCGGGCGCCGTCTGCGGGCGGCGGCAGCATCGGCGTGCGGGACGCGAGGAGGAACTGGGTTTCGCGCGACAAGCGCGACTCGATGCTCCGGCCCTCTTCGGCGTAGGTGCACGCGTTGGACGGCTGGGGCGGGCCTCCCGACCCCCCTAAGTGCTGGCAGCGGAGCTCTGCCGAGAAGGACGGCGAGACCACGGCGCCGCGGGGAGCGGAAAGACCGGGTTTTGCGCAAGGCAGGGTGCCAACGAAGTCGCTGACTTCCGCGTGGTCAGCTTCGGAGTGTCCTCCGGCTGAAGCTGCGGTAAAGGTAGGGTCGACTGGCCCCTCGCAAGGCTGGGTGCCGGCGAAGCAGCTGTTCAAGAACGGCGGTGGGCTCGGGGTGCTGCACCCGGTTGCCCCTCCTTCACCGCGGTCAGCCTCGCGTTGGTGGTTGCGGCCCCTGCAATACCCGGCAGGGCAGCCCGGCTGCTCGCCTTGGTCCCTCGGCGCGGTGCCGTCGACCCACCCGTGCCGCTTGAACACTTCGAGCGGGTCCGCGTCGCAGCAGCCGCAGCCGCGCGGCGCCGCGGGCTGCGCCCTCGGCAGCGAGTGCGGGTGGGTTCGACCTCCTGGTGTATCCCCTGGGCTGACACCTGGTGTGACCCCTGGGTTGACACCTGATGTGACACCTGGTGTGACACCTGGTGTGACACCTGATGTGACACCTGGTGTGACACCTGGTGTGACATCTGATGTGACACCTGATGTGACACCTGATGTGACGCCTGGTGTGACCCCTGGGTTGGCCCCTGATGTGACCCCTGAAGTGCCCCCTGACATGACTCCGGCAGTGACGACGGGAGCCTGCGGCCGCCCCCCCCCGCCGGCCCCGTGCTCCGCAATGCGTCTCCTTCCTTCGAGCACGCCCTGCCGCAGCGCAGCAACGCGGGCGCTCGAGGCGGCGGCGTCGGCCTGCCCGTCTCCGTCGTCGCCTTCTCCCCCGTCGGGACCCTCCCCTTCGAAGAACAGCAGAACGCCGCCTGCGGCCCCCCCGCAGCACTCCCCCGCCCGCTTCCGGCGCGAAAAGTCGACCGGCAGCGGCGACAGCGCGCCGCCGCCGATGGTGCGCGCCGGTGCCGGCGCCGCCCGTGGCGCCATGATCGCCGGCGAGTCTTCCCCAGAAGTGACCGGGCGGCCGCGGGCACGCAGCCTGTGGGCCAGGCGGAGGTACTTCAGGGTGCCTGCGAAGTCCGCTGGGCACGACTGCACGCAGAGCAAAAACAGGGCGCGGGTGTCCCGGGTGATGGTGGCGCGGAGGAGGTGGGTCAGGCGGCTCTCTCGGTAGGGTATGTGCGGTGTCTTCCCGTGCCTTCGGCCGCCTTTGGCCAGCGCCATGATGACGTTGTACAGCGCCTGCAGGGTGGAGTGCGTGCACCCGGCGGAATCCGGTTCGGACGGCGACGACTTCGTCCTGGGGTAGTTGTAGTGGAACCCTTTCCTGCAATCCGCGGGCGTCGCCGGGTTCGACGCGAGCAGGACCAAATCCAGGCGCGGCTCCTTCGCCTCGCATGAAGCCGCAGCGGCGCCAAGCTCCGGAGGAGGCGAAGCCCCACCCGCGGAGTGGAACGGCTTCAGGTGCAGACTGATGACGACGTGGTTTCTCCCGTGCTGCGACAGAGCCGTCAGGGGTGACGATGCGTCGTGGGCGGGTTTGTGGTGGTGGGTTGTGGAGTTTGGCGGGTTGGCGTACATCGACGCGAGTCGGGTGAAGTGCTCGAGAGAGTGCAACGGTTCGCGCTGCAGGGATGCTTCCGTCGCGATGCTGGCGAGAAGGTGGTCGGAGCTAGGGGTAAACGGGGTTCTGATGGGGTACGGGTGGGTGGCGGTAGGGTGCATGGGGTGGAGAGGGAGGGGCCCTGAGGGGCTGAGTGTGGGGCTCGAGGTGGAAAGACAGTCGAGGATGGCTTCCGGGGTGACGAGGGCAAGCGACAGCTCGACGGTGTACCGGCCGCTGTGCTTGTGGTGCAGGAGCTCTTGGATGGCGAAGGCAGCGACGCCGTGGCTCTGCGCGAGGAACGTGTCTTGCGGCGTCGCGCACGGGGGCCCCGACACGCACACGCAGCCGCTCTCGCCGGCGATGGCTCGGTGGACGATGTGCCTGACGCTGTGGCGGTACACGGTTCGCGCGTCTGCCGCAGGGCTGAACACCTTGTCGAACTCGAACGGGTGCTTCGGCCGGTGGTCTGTTGCGAGGAACGCCTCACACGCCACCACCCCTTCGGACAGCTCCGAACGGTTTTCCGGGTCATCCGTGTGGACGCCGTATATCGACGGCGTTGCACAGTCTCGAGGCGGCGCACCGATGCGGACAGACACCTCGATTAACGGACCTGACATGGTCGGCGTGTGCTATGCCATGCGTTGGTGTATTGTGTTCACTACCACCCCCACTGTATGTGTTGTTGTGTCACGTTTCGGAAGGTTGTGGTTTTAGTACTACGATATATCCGCCTGCAAAAAGGAAGTACCTGCTAAGGTTTTACCCTGTGAGGGGTTCACTATCTTGCTCCCAACACTTCCACTGGAATTGACGTCTCTTGTCGTAACTGAAGGGCAAGCAGTAGCCTCTTTCGTTGTTTTGTCAGACATGTCTTTTCTCTTACCTTCCTGAAAATACAATCTCGTCAAAATTCCGACGATACCTCAGTTCAGGAACAAGAGGCTGGTTGTCAATCATAACGAAGCTGTGCCTGGGCAGACCATCAAACATGCTGTTGAACTCCTCAGGCTCAAGGTCACTGCATGAAGATGCTACAAGTCGCCTCTCCTTCTTGTTCAGGTTGAACAACAGGAAGCAGCTGCAGTTCTGCCGTATCACCTTTGGGGTGGCAAAGAAGCTCTGGCTCAAGTAGACAGGGGAGATGTTCCGATGCCGTCCATGCACATACAGGTTGATGAAGTCGCTCTGGTTCTTCTCCAACACAACATCGTCCAAGACCACAAGGTTCTTCTGCTTCGCGTCAAGCTCCTCGACATCGAACTCATGCACACTGTCGAAGAACTCTGCTGCTGGCTTCAAGGCTTCCAAGGTCTCCTCAATCTTTTCCTCACTCACCTTCTTCTTCTTCAACTCCCGTTCCAGCTCACTTCGTATCTTCTCGTCATTACCTGCAAAGTGCTCCATCATCACCTGGTAGATCGGTTGGTGTAGTGTTGTGCTGATCACAAACACCCTGTCAGACGGCAACTTCAACTCCGTATTCATCAGCATGTTCCCCATCACTGTGCTCTTCCCACACCCAGAAGGGCCACCTGACACCATCCTAAACGGCCACGAAGGGAGAAGCTTTGAGTATTCACCATCTACATGTGGCTCAGTCCTCTGAACCTAATTGTGAATCATTTTCAATAAGAAAATGCAGCTGAACAACACGTCTAGTCTGGAGAAGCTCCTTCTTGACATTGATAGACTGAAGAACGCAATAGCACGACAACGATCTGATGCTCTCTATGAACAAGGTTCGCATTCGCTTTAACATCGCTCGGGACTTCCCTAGAGCTGGCCAATCAGATCTGCTTGCTCCGCTTCAGAGCAAAACGCAGGCTTTGACTCGGGATAATTGACTAAGGGAAGGCATCGGTTGGAGTTCCACGGACACTTGCCGTGAACCCTCCAGAACTCCCCCCCCCTCCCCCTTTTAAAATTTCCACGGACGTGTCACGGCACGTCCAACCAGTTAGAAACCTTTGCACCGACCACACCATGGACACCACGACTGCACCGCGGGCACCACACGACCACACCACGGATACCACGACTACACCACGACATCACGACCGCACCCCGGCACCACGACCACACCACGGATACCACGACCACACCGCGACACCACGACCACACCACGACACCACGACACCACGACCACACCACGACCACACCACGGATACCACGACCACCCCACGACCACGACCACACCACGACACCACGACCACACCACGGATACCACGACCACACCACGACACCACGACCGCACCACGGGCAGACCCCCCCCCCCCCCAATTTTTAAAATCCACGGACGTGTCACGGCACGTCCAACGGGAAAAAATAAGGCTCGAGACCCCCCCCCCCCCCCCCTCACGGACGTTGTCTCTGGAATTCTAACGGATGCTACTCTCCATTTGCGTGGGTCTATGTTTTGCTTTTTTGTTGTATCGCAGTGGGGCCCCAGGGTTCAGAGCCAAAGCGAGGAACAAAATAGTACTGGTCCCCGTTGGGCTCCAATGTTGGGTCCCCCTTATCCCCCTTGACGCACTCTCGTATCGCAGCCACCGTTTGCTTGTGCGCACTTTCTTCAACCCTGTTTTTCATCTAACGGAGTGAGGATAGCACGCTGCCATCGATCGGTTTTTGTTCTTGGCAGAATTGCATTTGTTAGACACAAAATAGCAACCCATTTTTATTTGGGCAGTAGTCGTCTTGTGGCTGCAGTTGGTTTAAGATCGGTGATCGAACGAAATTGCTGATTCGACGAACAAGAACTCAAACGGTTGATCGTCCTCCTCGGGGCTGGAAAGCCCCGAAGCTGGAAACGAGTGCAAGAGTGGCTAGAGAGACGGAGGGGTGCAACAAAATACTCGACGTAGCTGCTAAGCTGGCGCTCATGCAAAAGACCTGCGCGACGACGGAAGCGCGCCAAGAGTGACCCATCCGGTGTCACGTAGCGAAAGGCAGGCACAGTGCGGTACGTCGGCATGCCGATAACTCCCCACTATATAGGAGGTAAATGTGCTGTAGCCCACATGAAACACAGGTAGCCCTGGGTCCAGTGGCGGGCGTCAGCATTCAGCAGAAATGACCCACCTTGTGGTTGTATTGTTTTCTCCCCCTCTAGCCTCCGTCGAAATGAGCACGAGGCAGTCCCTCAAGTAATTTTGGTCTTGTCAGGCTCTTCGCAGCCTACGAAAGGCACAGCGGCGACAACGAAAGGACGGTGTCGCTTCCGGAGACACCGCGGGTGCTCGGCCCGTTGGTGAGCCGGTCCGTCCCTATCACTTAAAACTGCATCGAAGTGCCTGCCGCTGTTTATCACAGAGAATCACGGTCCACCACGGTCTATCAGGTCCATCCCTAGTCCCTAGAGCTGCTCGAATTGCCCGGTGCTGTATTCTTCGGTCTATCGCGGTCTATCAAGAGGGATGGACCGGATCGCCGCAGGTGTGGTGGGAGACGAAGTTGCGGTCCATCGCGTTGCCACGGGTGCGGGCCTGCAGCAGGCAGGTCGCGTCGCGCCGGTCGAAACGTGAGGGAAGTGATCGCCTCGGCCACGTTGCTATCGACGGCGCGGTACCCGTCGCCTGAAAGAAACCAGGAGCCGCGGGTAGCGCCCGAGAGCGCCACTCATAGCACCTTCAATCTCCAGTTTGCCAACTTCCCTTACGTACATTGTTCTGCCGGCCGGAGGCTTTTAGCCAAGGAGACTTATTGCGGTGAACGGTGCGGCCCGATGCAAGATCTCCCCTGTTTTTTCCATGTCGAACGTGAGGGAAGTGATCGCCTCGGCCACGTTGCGCTCGACGGCGCGGTACCCGTCGCCCGCGTATCGCCGCAGGGCCCAGTCGGAGACCCCGTTGGGCAGCAGCCCGCGCAGCCCATCGCATACCCCCCGAAGCAGCCGCGCGTAGTCGTCGACAGTTTCGCCGGCGACGCGGCTGCGCGCAATTGCGAAACGCATCGGAAGCCGCTGAGAACAGCAGCGCGTCATCTGTACCGGCCGTTCCGAGCAGCAGGAAAAGGGGCCACGTCACCGTCCGTGACTTACTTCACTGCCGTTGGCACCCCTGCCTTGAGTTAAGCTTCTGCTGCACGATTGAGCTACCGCCCTGTGGAGGTTGTAGCGGTTTATTTTTTAGAGTTATAGTTCGCTTGAGAATCCGGGATTTTAGAGTCTCCGGGTGACCTTCGTCGAATGGGCTCTTTTAAAGCTAATACGTACTGGGTGGGTTTGGGGGGGCATTCTTGTGTTTACAATACACTGTTGGTACCAAAACTAGAAGAAGTTGGCAGCGTACTACATGAAACTTACCAAAGCAGGTGAGTTCCGCTAGAGCGCGCAAACAAAAGAAAGCACCATACTAATTCGGTCGGTCGTGCCGGGCTCTTAGCAGCCTACGGAAGGTACGGCGGCGACAACGAAAGGACGGTGTCGCTTCCGAAGACACCGCGGGTGCTCGGCCCGTTGGTGCCGCAGGTGTGGTGGGAGACGAAGTTGCGGTCCATCGCGTTGCCGCGGGCGCGGGCCTGCAGCAGGCGGGTCGCGTCACGCCGGTCGAACGTGAGGGAAATGATCGCCTCGGCCACGTTGCACTCGACGGCGCGGTACCCGTCGCCCGCGTACCGCCGCAGGGCCCAGTCGGAGACCCCGTTGGGCAGCAGCCCGCGCAGCCCATCGCATACCCCCCGAAGCAGCCGCGCGTAGTCGTCGACAGTTTCGCCGTCGACGCGGCTGCGCGCATCGCGAAACGCATCGGAAACCGCTGAGAACAGCAGCGCGTCATCCGCGCCGGCCGTTCCAAGCAGCAGGAAAAGGGGCCACGTCACCGTCCAAGAAGACCCACAAAGGTTGTCCTCGCCTGCACCGAGCATCTTCAACCAGTGGGACATATCTTTTGGAAGGATCCTACTGACGTGCGGCCACCTCACAATACTGCGGTGGGCGTTAGTGCAAGCCAACGCGTTGCAGTATATTGCATAGAACCGCCGGAGCGCCGTCAGCTCACGGCGGACCTTGATGACCGAGACGTTTGATGGGGGCATGCATAGCATGTTGGGGCCTCCAGAGTCGCTGTGAACCGCCTTCGAAAAAGTCTGGCACGACTGGCAGTGCACAAGCGACGAAGGGTTGATGGCACCCTGACGAGCTACCGACGCGAAGAGCCTCTTCAACGCCAGCACGTGCGCAGTGGACACGATACGCCGGTCAGAGGGTGTCTCCGCAGGCTCTTCTGGCAAGGGCGGGATGCCCTCGTCTGTTCCCGGGTTTATCCATGACGACCCCAGCAATGCCTCGTCCCCATCCAGGAGACTCCGTATTCGCTTCGAAGTTCGAACCCTAGCGGGTGTGTCCCTGTCGTCCCTGTGGGTCTGGTGTCCCGCAGATACAGGGCGGGGGCGGTTGAAGCGCGTTGTGACTGGAAACGGGTGGTCAACCGATGGGTGAGGCAGCGGAGGAAACCGGACGACCGCACACGGGCGGATCAGGCCAGAACTAGGCTCCGATGGGCCAGCATTCTGCCCGATGCCTTCTTCGACAGCCAAGTGGACTAGGTCGTCGATTTGGGCATGGGCGTGCACGTCATACGCAAGCCCGAGTTCCAATGCGGGCAGGCGCACGACATGCGGGCCACTGCCGTAGACTGAAGTCGATGCTGCGATCGGTGCGCATAAAAGGGCAGATAAGCTCCGAGGCGCGGGGGAAGACGAGGAAGGAAACAATGCTATGAGCACGCGGACGGGACGGCCGCGGAAGACCGGTTGTTCGGACAGGGAAAAGGACAGCGACGTCCCAGGAGAACTGAGCACTGCACTAGTCACGTGTGGGTGGGGGCAGCTACGTGTTCGGCTGTCCTGACGGGCTCGGATGCTGCTAAGGCTATCTCTCTCAAAGCGGGAGACGGTGACCAATGCCTGAAGCACCCCACGGGCCGGAACCGGACAGGCGGCTGTGTTGCCCGCTCGCTCGGGCCGCTCGTGCCACGCGGGGGTGGCCGAAGGCGGGATTTCGTCCGCTATTGCCGGCTCGCTTGCTTCTTGCGGTGGCTCATTGTCCAGCTCAGGTGAACTCGACGCACTGCCTTGCTCTCCCTCGTCCGCGGCCTTCTCCCCACTCGCCGCGGGTGTTGCAGCGCAGAATACGAAGACGACATCTTGCGAGGCGCACTTCGCGGCAGAGACGGCCACACGGCAGGACAACTCGAAGCTCCCGCCAGTTTCCGAAAGATACCTTCCGCTTGCAAGGACCCCTGAAGTTTGAGGAGAGGCTTTGAGCTGCGTGATCATCGGGTCGAAACTGTCCGCGGTCAGGTGCTCGGGAACGTTTTCGGGGTGGAACGCAGCGTACCGAAGCACACCAGGGCAGCTCAACACGGCTTCGAACCGGAAGCCTAGCAGCAAACGGTCTTCCGACGATGAAGACTGCAACACCGCCGCACAGGCCGCGAGCGTCTTCAAGCGAGGGACTTCGTGGGTGTGAATGAGCAGGGTCGCGCCGGCTGAGCTTTCTGTGTCTGGAACCTCTGGTTGCACGCGCAGAGTGTACATGCGGTCTCGCTCCAGCTTCCTTGTGGTGATTTCGAGGAAGTGCCTGTCATTGCCGGAGACGAGCACACGCCCGCAGACTCGGACGGTTTCCATTAGGTGTGCAACCGATGCGGCTTCTTTTCGGGTTTGCTCGTCGGGGTGGGGGCGACAGCTGGTTGAATGGTATAGGACGTTGCTCATCTTCGCTGTGGAGAACACCGTGTCCGACTCTTCACGACAGTCTCCCTCGAAAACAGCGTATTCGACGCGATTGGCGCACGTTTCAAAACTAATACTGACCCGTGCCTCGTCGTCAGTTGCGTCGGGCAGCCGCATGCCTTCCAGCGCTACTCGAGAGACTGTCGTCAGGTTTGCGGTCGTTTCGAAGGTGAGGAATCGGACTCGGGGCTCCAAGATTCTCCTTACTTGCTTCTTCGCTGGTGGGTTAGCGAGCGACGCCAGCATCGCTGGCTTTGCTCGCTCAGGACGGGTGCGAGCAGCCTGCCGAGACCCGACCCTCTCGTTCCAATACGCCTTCGAATCATCTTCGTTTCCGGAAGGAAAAGCAGCGGCGCAAACTGTATAGCGTGTGATGGGTTGAAGATTCTTACCTAAAGCAGCTCCCGAGATAGCGGCATGGACGACCACCTTTTCCACGGCAGGTTCGCATCCGATGCCAACCACGCTCTGGCTGTACCGCAAGCTGCACTCCGGTCTGGTGCCGGAAACGACGTCACGGATGCTGCGCGGATCCCCCAGAGCATGGGGCACCTTCGAGCAGCTCGGCAACACGACCCAAAACACTTTTCCGGTGAAAGGCTCCTCGAAAACAACCGAAATCCGAGCTCTATCGAAGCCGGCTGCGTCAAGGGTGATTGTCAGCATCCGTCATGAAAGTTATTGAGCTTTGTAATGCCATGGAACACCTGCTTTAGAGTGAAGGTTTTGTACGGTTTATGTCGATCTGATCGTCGAGCGGGGCCAGCGGAATGCCGGAATCGGGACTGTGCGTCCGTTAACATTCCAGCCGCGTGTCCAGTCGCAAACACAGGTGCGCCGGAGGAGCGGACTTGGTTTTGGCCTTGTCCTCACCGGTATCACGAATATGCTGCGATCACGAAGAAGAATATATTCTAAGTTTACAAACGTACAACTCTGCTTGCAGAGTTGCATGTTTGGGTTGTGGTGGTGGATGTTGCACGTACTTTCCGCCTGGCGGCTTGTCGCATAACTTAAATTCTGGCGGATTGGGATTTCCGCCAGAATTGAAAAAGCCACTATTATCGCCGCCACAGATACACTCCAGTCCGTAATTAATCAATTTCTAATTCGTGAAGACCGCCAAATTCTTGAAAAAATAATTAATTCCTTCACGAAACAGAAAGTCACAAACACATGTTCATGATATACGGACCCCCAAAAGCACCCCCTGAACCCGCTCTTTGCGCTGGCAGCTGTCCGGAAGCAGGACCAAGAGATCGTCGAAAGTACAGCCCCCGCAGTGGCTGATATCAAGGTCATCCCCGATCGCGCCGAACCGCTCGGTGTTGTTCAAGTGGACATCATGCGTTCGTGGGGTGTGGAGCACCCAACAAAACCGTGGACGTGGCTGTGGTGTCCAGGTGCGTGAACTACAAGCGCGAGCACATCGAGTACTTTTTCCCAGGCAGCGCGGCCCGAAGCCGCTGCTGACTCCCCCGCCGTCTCGGGTGGCCGGTAACGGCCAATCGGTTTGCCGCGCTCGCGAGGGGAGCAACGAAGGCGCGGCGCGGCTGCTGTCCCGTGTGTTCCCGGGGTGCACATGTACTCGCACAGCTGCGATTGCTGCGTGGTTGTTCTGCCTCCCTCTCTGGCTTTTTCACCCGCGCAACCGCACTGTGGCCTGCCGAACCGGGGGCCCACCAGACTCCAGCAAAAACAAGTTAAAACCCCCCAGAAGCGCCCATCAGTAGTCGTAGCAGTATGTGTCATCCTAATCCGGGAACAAGTCAGGGAGAAGAACGGAGCAATCTTTGCAAACGAACGAGTGACATAAGGTGGCCGCTTGAGCGGCGCCAATCCGAGCGCACACAGCAGCAGTGACGCGTCGGCAGTATTTGCACTTCAGGATGGGGCTGCCGTCATGAGCGTCGACGGCTAGCGAGTGTCGGCAGAGTCGGAGCAAGCTTGAACGTGGCAGGTCGGTGCCGCACAAATGAGTTGGTCGATGTACTTCAGCGCATTAACCTTGCGCACGCGCTTCCGGGGTCGTCCGGATCCGGTCCCACGTGCCTTCATGCCTTTCCGCGTCTTCCGCGGCGGCCGCACGGTTCTCTGCGGGCCTCCACCACCCGCTGGACCTTCGCGTCCCATGCTACCCTGTCTGCCATAAGCTCCCGGATCTCCTCAGTGTTCGACATGCCGAGGTCGCGTTGGAGCACATCGAGATAAGAAAGCGGAGGTCGACCACGTTTCTTCTTTCGACGTGTCGTTGCAAGAAGCACGCTCGATGCTGGCTGGTCCGCCATCAGGCAGTGCCCAGCGAAGCGGGGCCGCTTTCTCTGCAACTCAACTTCGATCCTCGGGAACTGATCCGCAAAATACACGTTACCTCACTGGTCTGAGTGGGGGAAATGGATGAAAACTCACTGGGTGTGAGTTTTGTTTACGGTGTCAAGAGGGACTTTCCCGAGGGTGGGAAAGGCCTCGAGGCTGGAAAAAAGGCCGTCCCGAGGGAGTCCGGAGAGCGCGGAGGGACTGTCAAACAAGGGGCGGGAGTCTAAAGTCCTCAAAGTCTAAAGTAGGACTTTAGACTTTGGGTTGCTACTTTAGACTTTGAGTTTTTGAACCCAAAATTGCTTGGCCCAAAGTCTATAGTCTACGATCACACGAGGATATGACGCCCTCGGGCGAAAACAGCCCTCGGGGGAAAAAAGCACTCTTGTTTCCCGGTAAAAATTAACTATTTTATTGGGAAAAATAAATACCCTCTGGTGAAAATGGCTTGCGGAGCGTGACGATAAATTTCGTTTATTTTTGGCAGGATTCCATTGTGTTTACACAGGCCGGAAAAATAAACGAGTTCATTTTTGGAATTTATTTTGTGCCGCCAGCCATTTTCAGGTGAAAACAATAAACGAAATTTATTTTGTATCGCGAAAAAAATAAACGCTTATTTTTGCGTGGGGGTTATACAGAGAAATCTGTAGGGGAGACCCCTCGCAAATTTTTTTTTCTCCCTGTGGTGAAAATCGCGTGTTTTGAGCTCGTTTTGAGCCGAATTCATTGGTGTCTCATCCTCGGTGCTCAAAGGCCTGTGAAGAAAACCCTCCCGTGAACGCTCCAGCCCAGTAAGTGTCAGATGAAGTTCACCGCCAGCGAACTCATCCATGCTGAATTCCAGGTCCAAGTGCATAGAAAACTTGTACCAATTCAGTGTGCTTGAGTCTCGTTGCAAGAACATCTGTGGGTCTGCCTGAGCACACTGGATTCCAGCTGTCTGAGTTCATCTGCTGATCGCCTGCTGTGCATGTGCAAGCGGCCGAGCACTCGCGTTGCAAACTAACACCACATCAACTCCCCGCGACTTATCAAAATTTCACGCCGTCCAAGCAACGATGTTTTGTTTCCACCCTCGGGAATTTAGTTTTCCCAATAAAATCATTTATTCGGCAATAATTTCCGCCAATTTTGCCTCGGTGTCGGTTTTAGTCCCTCGGGAGGCCGCTCGTGGCTCGGGGTTGCAAACCCCCCCTCGGGCCTCCCTCGGGACTAAAACCGACACCTCGACAAAATAAACGGAAATTATCTTGCCGAATAAAGCTTATAATTCTCCTTTGGTGCGGTTGCCTTCGGAGCCGTAGGCGCCGCTCCGGTGTGCGAATTAAACTCATATTTAATGCGCTGTTCTACCAAACGGACCTCGGCTACGTTCCGTGGCCGGACCGCTGACGCTACGGGATCCTCGGTTGTGCTCCTTAGCTGGATTGCTAGCTCGATGGGATGAGCTGGCCGGCGTGTGGGCACGGGCGAGTGGCCGCCATATGGCGGCTGCGGTTGCGGGCCGGGCCGGGCCGGCGCGACCGCGAGCAGACAGGCTGCGTGCGCGACCACCGTTAGCTGGCTTGCGCTGCCGTGGGCCCGATCGCGCCATTCACGCGGTACCATGGGATTGTCCCAATGGCTCCTATCCCAATGGTCCTTTGCCAGCAGAGACGAAGGCTGTGGGAGAAGTACTCCACGACAGAGGGCGATCGCCTTCCAGGACTGTCCATTCCAGGGCCGCACCCTCTCTGGGCTGAACGACAGCGGCATTTCGTATATTGCACATGGCGGCGGTCCCGATACCGTCTCATGAGACCTTATCGATACCTTTTTTGCCCATTTCTGGGTTGCGCCCTTATCTCGACCTTTTTGGCCCGTTTTTGGGTTGCGCCCTTATCTCGACCTTTTTGAGATGCGCCCTTATCTCTACCTTTTTGAGCTGCGCCCTTATCTCTACCTTTTTGGCCCGTTTTGGCTTGTTCCCTTATCTCGACCTTTTTTGGGGGTTGTTCCCTTATCTCGACCTTTTTTGAGGGTTGCCGACGTTTTTCTCAATGAAAATGGCTTGCGACTCTAACTGACGTTTTTTGTGATGGAAATGGCTTGCGACTCTAACCGAAGTTTTTCTCAATGGAAATGGCATGTGACTCTAACCGAAGTTTTTTGTGATGGAAATGGCTTGCGACTCTAACCGAAGTTTTTCTCAATGAAAATGGCTTGCGATTCTAACCAAAGTTTTTTGTATTGAAAATGGCTTGCGACTCTAACCGAAGTTTTTTGTAATGAAAATGGCTTGCGACTCTAACCGATGTTTTTTGTAATGGAAATGCTCTACGCGACTCTAACCGAAGTTTTTCTCAATGAAAATGGCTTGCGACTCTAACCGAAGTTTTTTGTAATGGAAATGCTCTATCATGCAGGGTCAAAACCTTGTGTCTTTTTGAAAACGGCAAAAAAAAAAATTCCGGAAAAAAATTGGGTTTTTTGAATTTTAAAAGTTTGGAACAAACTCTGCAGTAATTTTTGAGGAAGTTGAGCAAAATTTTTTTTTTCCGAAAAATTTTTCAGGGCTCCATCGGCCAAGCGGGAGCGTTTTAAAAAGACACAAGGGTTTGACCCTGCATGCTATGCGACTCTAACTGAAGTTTTTCTTAATGAAAATGGCTTGCGACTCTAACCGAAATTTTTTGTAATGGAAATGCTCTACGCGACTCTAACCGAAGTTTTTCTCAATGAAAATGGCTTGCGACTCTAATGCCTTGTGCGACTCTAACCGAAGAGCTGCCAACTGGGTGGTCTTTGCGGTTGGTAAAAGCTTTGTGTCCTGAAGGGCTTGGTACAGTTTCTTTAGGCAAGACAAGGTTCTGTACTTTCCTTGGAAGCTCTGATCCCGGAAACACAGGCACCGCCGATCCCGCGTATATGACGCTCCTGCGGTGGATTGCTCGACAGACACCGCGTGTTCGCCTTGCTGCTATGGTGGCATGGAAATCCGCCAGCAGATGGGGAGAAACGCAGTGCCTCACGTCACAGGCATGTGGAACTTAGCCGTAGCCTACGTCTAAGTTCCGCTGAACCCAAAAAAAAGTGGTTCAGCGGAACTTAGATGTCAATACCCTCTAAGTTCCGCTGAACCCAAAAAAAAGCGGTTCAGCGGAACTTAGACGTCTAAGTTCCGCCGAACCCAAAAAAAAGTGGTTCAGCGGAACTTAGACGTCAATACCCTCTAAGTTCCGCCGAACCCAAAAAAAAGCAGTTCAGCGGAACTTAGACGTCATTATAGTAATGGGTTGGTTGAGTGGTGAGTGGTGAGTGGTTTGGTGTGGGCAGGTTGGTGAGTGGGGTGGGTGGGTGGGGGTGTGTGTGGTGTGTGAGCAATGGGTTGGTTGAGTGGGCAGGTTGGTGAGTGCAGTTGAGTGGGTTGGTGTGGTGAGTGGTGAGTGGTTTGGTGTTTGGTGTGGGCAGGTTGGTGAGTGGGGTGGGTGGGTGGGGGTGTGTGTGGTGTGTGAGCAATGGGTTGGTTGAGTGGGCAGGTTGGTGAGTGCAGTTGAGTGGGTTGGTGTGGTGAGTGGTGAGTGGTTTGGTGTGGGTGGGTGGCTTGGTTTGGGCAGGTTGGTGAGTGGGGTGGGTGGGTGGGGGTGTGTGTGTGAACTTGGGTTCTGGACTCAAGATTTGAGCAAAAGTTTGGATTGGGATCATTTGAGGCAAAGATACTGAAATCTGGGTCCCCAATCTTGTGTTCAAAACCTTGGTCCAAAAGTTTGGGTTGCAGAGGCGCAAAAAATTTCAGTTGGATCATTTCGATCAAAAATTTTTGTGGGTCAAACTTGGGGTTTGGACCCAAATTTTTGACCCCGTAGTCGCGCGCGGCATCTTTTATTAAGAGAGATCGATCAGATTGTTCGCAGTCGATTTCAGCGTATGAGGTCCCTA